>CM076575.1:554722985-554977917 GCA_034641835.2 Pinus albicaulis | reverse complement strand
GAAATATTAATTAACAATACATAAACATATAGAAATTCCTAACTTTAAAATATTGACCCTTTTTATTTTTGTTTTTTTAACTATGTGAAAAAATGAAGATTTCATTACCAAAGAAAAAAAAAACAAGTACATAAATACACTTAAAAATAATCATCTTAGGGAAGAAGAGGACATTAGAAAACGTATAGTGTCAAAATCAACTGTCTAAAAAGAAGTAGGTGATTCTACATCACCACTTTTCAAAATCGACATGAAAATCATGACATTTCAAAAAAAAAAAAACATAAGAAAATTTAAAGTGCCAAAACTATGCTAAAAAAAGGGGTGATTCTGCATCACCACTTTTCAAAATTGGTTGATGTTTTTGCTACCTCAAAAAAACAGGTACCATGTAATTTTCTCATTTGATCAGTAACTATGTTAAGTTCCCTGTGATGAATCCTATGCAGTATATCCACCTGGGAAAAATACATAAAGACATCCTCTAAAGACTAAAAGAAAGCTTCTTTGAAAGATCATTGGAGAAACTTAGCTAAAACCATAAATTTATGGGTCAATGCTCTTCTCTAGTTGCATGCACATGCTGATAGTAGGTTGATAGTTCTAGCCTAGCACTGTTAGTGCTCTTTTGACTGATAAAACTAAGTTGAACCCTTTCTCGTAGTGTTTCCTCAAATGGAGGAGAAGCTTCGACCTCTAGAAGTTTACCCGACGATGAGTTGGATGTCATTCGGTGGAGATAGGGTCGAGCTCTCTCATTTAGAGGTTTTGATCTTATCAATGGGGGATTATCCCTTGAAAAAGTGGACCTTCTTCCTTCTTTCATGGGCTTCTAACTCCCTCTCCCTTCCTATAAATTGATCCCCATCCTTCCACTATTAGTTGGTCATTGTTGGGCTAGTCTGATCATTCATTTTCCTTGCATCCATGTATTGTGATAATGCCTAAGCTATTTGGGAGAAGGAATGCTTTAAGAGCTCTGGTGAAGGACTCAAACATCACCAAAGTGAGGCCTCCAACATCAAGGCCACGGTTGCAAGCTCTCTCTTTCATATTTATGAATAAAACATCTGGTGTTTACTTTCTATATTTGTCTAATCTTTTACAAGAATAGTCTAATGTTCCTTGATATGTTAGATAGCCGATATTCAATGTATGTTTTGTATTGGATTACGTGTGTTGTTGTCTCTTGATCTCCAATAGGTAATCATACACCGCTATTAGCGAGGAGCGAGCGTGAGGGATTGTGGATCGAGACCATCATCAAAGGATTCAAGCGTAACATCACGAAGAGGTAGGCCTATTTCATTTCTCATATTTTTTTGGATATTAGCTAAGAAAGCTTGCATTAAATAGTATCGTAAGTAGCTAGACCCACTCTAGGGATAGAGAGTCCGCCTCTATTCGTAGAGGGGATTTATCTTCACAACAATTTGTTGACTTGCCATGGAGTTAGTTGGAAAAATATTATATTTTTATTTGTTGAGAGGCTTAAATCACTCTATGTAAAGATAAATTTCTCTCCATTTCAAAGAGATTTGTAATTTGGGGGTTTAGGAGTTTGAGAATTGATGAGGTGTTGAAGCATAATGGAGCTACCTTGTATTATCAAGATTGATGACTAATGAAGGCATGCAATATAACTTAAATTTTGGTTTAAGGTTTAATGTTTTCATTTTTGTGAAATTATATAGAGAGTTCCTTGTTTTTCAATTTAATATATAAGTTTAAATATTATTTATTGAATCATTATAAGGAGGTTTCTCCTCTTGATTTAATTGTTGTTTTATTTTTGTTTATTTCCATTCTTATAATAAATTAATTGCAAATTTGGAATAATAATTTAGAAATAATATGATGCTTTTTATTTTTTTGATGAATGGTATGTTATAAGGCCCTCTAAGATTCACTTCATAAAAATTTCTAGCAAGCATTCTTTCGAATAAATTTGCTCCTTTTCCCCAGTTCATATAATTTGAAAGATGAATGCATCAAAATGGTTTTCACTATTAGGTGGTTGAAGGAATAAAGTACCCATTTCATCACCAAATGCCTTTATTTAAGTAGTTATACATGTGGCAAATAAAGTCCATGCATTTGTATAGTATTTATGACTCCATTAGCGTGTGATTTCTAAGCTTTGGTTTCCTTTCATATGTTTTGATTCCTTGATCTTTTCCTTCATTTCCCTATCTAATTCTCATCACATTTCCATTTTTATCCAACAACAATTTGACCACTTTATCTTTCACATTCATCCATGGAGTTAGTTTCCTTGGGATTTGCACATGTGAATTGGTTGCATGCATCTTTTGGAAACTTCGTATTTTTTGGGGTTGGTTATTGATCTGAATGGAATGTATTAGTTTTGTTGTGCTGAGTATCCAAATAGTAATTAAATTGTGTGCATAAGGTTCGTTGAATTTTGCAGGTGAAACAAATGGCTTTAACTTAGTTAAACGGATTTTTATGTGAGGTTAAAGCATGTAAATTAGCTTGTATAACATTGTTAAACAGTAAATGACAAAGAATAAAGCATCACATATGACAATACTCAGCAAATTGATGAAGCAAATCACTCCTCCAAGGATACATCTGCTGGTCCAGCTCCCAATGGCATGTCCGTCATATCTTATTGCTCAAAGATGGTAATTACATGTGATAAAAAGCCGCAAATGGATCTTATCTCTGTAAAAACAGCTTCAGAATGCTTGAATTAGTCAGGAATGACTATTCATTTGCATAAAACAGAAAATGGATGCTCAATACACTGAAAACACCCTAGTGGCCCTAGTGGCTCCTTGACCTCTCCTGAAGCAAAACCTATGTGAAATGACCTCTGAAGGATCTGAAACCTATTCTAAGGAGTTCATACTGCTCAAATTAGTCTAGGTAGACTCTTGTTTCACCAAAATTGGTCTAAAATTGACCTCTCCACGCATTTTTCCCAATGTCAGCTAGAAAATCTCCACTAACTATGGAGAATTGCAGTTAACTTCAATTAAATTTAGTTTAAACCCTAAAAGTAGGGTGCCACCGTATATTCTACCAGTTGAAAACCGTTAGAGTTTAATGTAATGGTTAGGTGGAGTGGTCACAAGCCGACCCTTCACCGTAACCCACGCATTCATGTTATTACCACTACACGTTGAACTATTTTAATTTCCGCAATGTGCTTGGAAACTGGAGCTGCAGCGTTCCAAAAACGGCGACATTTCATGCCATGACTCCCCCATGTGATCGGTGCTTAAACTCCACCAGAGGTTACGGTGACATGAGTGTTGACTTAACCTTAACCCAGAATACATGTGATGTGGTTGCGATGTGAAGTTTAATGTAGAGGTTGTGATAACGTTTGGGGTGTTGATTTTATAACTGTTGCATTTAACAAAAAAACCTGCCATGTGAATAAGACTATCGGGGTTACGATTTTGTAGCCGCAAATAAGTGAAGGCCCATGGTTCCAGTGCGATGTCGTATGGAGAGGGGGTGGGGTGCTAGCCCCCCAAGTGCCCACTACATAACTTTGTAAACAATAAAATGAAACCACATCCATACATGGTTAAGAACTTCCATGTAGGTGGGCTGGTAGCATGTGGGCTTGGCAGATTGGAGGTTGGGTGATCGACTCCCATGGCCTTCATAAAACTTTTAACATAAAAATTTGAGGACACGTGGCGGCCTACGGGCTTGCCACGTGTCGCTTAATCATTGGATAATCCAAAAATCACGAACGGTCCAAATTAAACTAGACCACTAAAATACAACGACCCTCATTGTGCCACGTGGAGAAATTCTATTGGTGGAATAAAATGGAATATTCCAAGAATATTCTGTTGACTGTACCTGCAAGGTGACTAGGCATCAAGTCACCAAAATTTTGATGTTTTCGAAAATGAACAAAACGCGATATCTTCCTCATACGACATCGATTTTTCAAACCGTTTGCGGCACTAGAATCGCAACGACGAGACCTTTCTGGTCGCTTAGGTTTGGACATGTTTCAATAACTTTCATTTTTGAGCATATGACTCGATCTCCTGATCACACCTCTCCACTGGGAAACTTTTGGACCCCAAAAGCTCTCTGGACTACTGAACATGAAGATGAGGAAACTTTGTCCCCACTCTTCCAACCTTTATCCATTGGAATTTCCCTAATTTCATTAATTGGAGCCTTTCATGAAACGAAATTTTTTTCCTTGATTCCATTGACCAATAATTATTGTTTTTGACATTGTCATGCTGCACATTTTCTGAACTTGCAGTACAACTACTTAAATTTGTCGTAAACTTACTATTTCTACATTGGTCTATAATCAAAGAAAACTTAAATTTACTTTCACCTTGCATCCTGTCCTTATGGAAATTTTTTGTTGAATTAGCCTTGAACTTGTGTCGATTCCTGACCAAGTTTCTTCGCCATTGTACCATGCCTTTCTGAAACCTGCAAAGAACATTACTGAATCTTGTGTCCTCTTTTTCAAGTTGCTTTACCCTCTCTTGAACCTTTGCAACTTCTTGCACTTTTTGACACCAAAGTCGATTGTTACAACTGCTTGTCATCTCCTTTCAAAGACAACTTTCTTTCAAAATGAAACAACTCATTACATACATTAGTATTTGTATGAAAAGGATTATGTAAAACTTCTCTTTTCTTAATCATCATCAATGTCAAGTTTTGACTTGCATTGATGAGCCTCTTCATCTACCCTGCATTAACTAAAGAAGAGTATAGTTTTTTGCGATGAGCTCTCACAATGTACTCCTTGCCATCTTTGAATAAATGGTATTTTTTCTCATGGCGATGAAACATAGCTTTCCTGTCATACAAGTAAGGACTTCCCAACACCATACCTGTTATATCAAGCGGAACAACATCTAATTCAACCGTGTCAATGAAATGTGCAGTTATTGCAAAGCGCAACATGCACTTCTTTGAAACCTGTAAATTTTCATCCTTACAAATCTAACCAAGTGGATATGGTTTCGGATGTGGAATGGTCTCAAGATTAAGTTTCTTGACCAATTCTTTAGAGATTAAATTTTCTTGTGAACCACTGTCAAACAATGTGTCAACCTTGGTATGTTTGGAAATGACCCTCACATGAAACAGTTCAATTCTCTTCTCTTCATTTAGAGCTTCTATGTGATAGTTAGATATAATAGAACTGGGTTTTGTTTCAGTCTCTTTCCCCTTCAAGTTATTTAGTGCCATAGCTATGATTTTTGTTTCATCTCTTGAATCTGACCCTAGGTCTTGTTCAGTTATTGCAACAATTTTTCCTTTCTCCTTGGATTTCTCTTTGGCTTTAAAACTTTCTAGTTTCAACTCTAGATGAAGTTTCCAATGATGGTCCTCATCATGGATTATTTTAGAACATTGTTTGCAGAAGAATTTTCCCTTCTCTTTTCTAGTATTTGCATTTCTCTTTTTCTTCCATTTGCCTTTAAACTCACTTTCCTCGTTCCCATCTAAGTTTTGTTTTCCCCTTGCCTCTAAATGTGTGGCTTGAACACAAACCTCATCTAGGCTTGTAGGGTTAAACATGAGGATTTTGTGTCTTAGGTAGGTATGTAAACCTCCTATATACTTGAGCAAAGTGTCTTGGCTATGCAAATCTACTCCTAGTAAAAGAGCTCTTCTTCTAAATTCTTGAGTATACACTTGAACATTTTGTCCTTTCAATTGTTTAAAAAAATTTCAGTCCATTATGGATTTTTGCATGTGAGCTAATGGATAAAACTGTTGTTTTATTGCAGTAATGAAATTATTCCATGATAAAATAATCTTACCATATTTCTTGATCTCCTCCTTTGTCTTGGCTTCCCACTAAACAAGTTCTACACCTTCCATTCTCAATGAAGCTAGTTGGATTTTGGTGTCATCATCATGAAAATTTTGGATTCTCAAATAGACCTCTAATTGCCTAATCCAATTATATAGCTTTTCTGCATTAACTTCACCATCAAACAGTGGAAATTCAAACTTAAAATCAAGTTTTAGAAAATGATTTTTACCCATGTTCTTTGACTTGTATGGCTGATGTATTGAAGATGAAGTAGAGGATGATGAAGATGAAGAAGAGGGTGATGATGGTGACTTTTCACTGTCTCCATTTCCTCCATTACCCTTCTTGGATTTATCTTCATCATTATGGCCTCCTAATGATCCTTTCCCTTCCTTATGAATTTTGGACCTTTCTCCTTCTAGTCATTTCAGTCATGTGAAGGAATGCTTTCTTCAACACTCTTTCTTCCTCTTTGGGATCCACCTCTTCATGGGTTTCTTCTTCTCTTGGAGGCATGCTTGATGTTGCTTCTGCTTCTCTTGGAGGTGAACTAGGTGGTGGATAATGTGGCAATATTTCCCTCCTTTGTTGTGGCCCACTTTGAGAACCTCTTGCTTCCACCAATTTGCCTTCTCCTCTCTTAAGCTTGATCGTAGTAAGCATGAAAACCCTTGCAAACAATTAACAAATTATTGCACATAAAAACACCAGATATAAAAACTCCTCTGATACCAACTTGATATTTATGGAATGTATTAGTTTTGTTGTGCTAAGTATCCAAATAATAATTAAATTGTGTGCATAAGGTTCAATGAAGTTTGCATTTGAAACAAATGGTTTTAACTTAGTTTAACAGATTTTTATGTGAGGTTAAAGCATTTAAATTAGCTTGTATAACATTGTTCAGCAATAAATGACAGAGATAAAAGCATCACATATGACAATACTCAACAAATTGATGAAGCAATTCACCCCTCCTGGGCTACATTTGTTGGTCCAACTCCCAATGGCATGTCCCTCATATATTATTGTTCAAAAATGGTAAGTACATGTGATAAAAAGCCTCAAATGGTTGTTCTATCTATAAAAACATCTTTATAATTCTTGAATTAGTCAGGAATGACTATTCATTTGCAGAAAACAAAGAATGGATGCTCAATACACTAAAAACACCCTAGTGGCCCTGGTGGCTCCTTAACCTCTCCTAAAGAAAAACTTGTGTGAAATGACTTCTAATGGCTCTGAAACCTATTCCAATGAATTCATAATGCTCAAATTAGTCTAAGTAGGCTCTTGTTTCACCAAAATTGGTCCAAAATTCACCTCTCCATGCATTTTTCCCAATGTCAGCTAGAAAATCTCCACTAACTATGGAGAACTGCAGTTAACTTCAGTTAAATTTAGTTTAAACCATAAAAATAGGGCGTCACTGTATATTCCGTCAGTCGAAAACCATTAGAGTTTATTGTAATGGTTAGGCACAGTGGTCACAAGCCGACCCTCCGCTGTAACCCACGCGGTCATGTTATTACCACTACACGTTGAACTATTTGAATTTCTGCAATGTGCTTGGAACCTAGAGTTGCAGCGTTCCACAAACGGCGGCATTTCATGCCATAACTCCCCCATGTGATCAGCGCTTAAAATCTGGCATAGGTTACAGTGGCATTACCGTTGACTTAACCTTATCCCGAAATACATGTGATGTGGTTGCAATGTGAAGTTTAATGTAGCGGTTGTGATAACATTTGGGGTGTTAGTTTTATAACCGTTGCATTTAACAAAAAAACCTGCCATGTGAATAAGGTTGTCAGGGTTTTGGTTTTGTAGCCGCTAAGAAGTGAAGGCCCAAGGTTCGAGTGCAATGTCTTATGGAGAGGGGAGGGCTGGAAAACCTGCCATGTGAATAAGGTTGTCAGGGTTATGGTTTTGTAGCCGCTAAGAAGTGAAGGCCCGTGGTTCGAGCGCAATGTCTTATGGAGAGGGGAGGGCTGGCCCTTCAGGGCTGGCCTCCCAAGCGCCCACTGCATAACTTTGTAAACAATAAAATGAAACAACATCCATACATGTTTAAGAACTTCTATGTAGCAGGCTGGTAGCACGTGGGCTTGGCGGATGGGAGGTTGGGTGATTGACTCCCATGGCCTTCACAAAACTTTTTCCATAAAAATCTAAGGACACGTGGTGGCCTACGAGCTTGCCATGTGTCGCTCAATCATTGGATAATCCAAAAATCATGAACAGTCTAGATTAAACCAAACCACTAACATCCACTGACCCTCATTGAGCCACATGGTGAAATTTTGTTGGTCGAATAAAATGGAATATTCCAAGAATATTTTTCTAACTGTACTTTCAAGGTGACTGGGCATCCAGTCACCAAAATTTTGTTGTTTGGAAAAATGAACAAAACGCGATATCTTCCTCTTACGACATCAATTGTTTGAACCGTTCATGGTGCTGGAATCACAATGACAAGACCTTTCCGGTCCCCTAGGTTTGGACCTATTTCAAGCACTTCATTTTTTAAACATATGACTTGATCTCCTAATCAGTTATGGAGTATTCTCCTAGGAGGAATATTTTATTATTATATCTCTCATGCACCATAGAGGGTTCACTTTGTGAGCTCTTCTAGGTGTACCCTTGGGAACATACTCTTAAATAGAATATCTCATTACATTTTACATGCATCCACTCTTAAAGAGTGAATTCTATGTGGACCCATTGAGAATTTGACTTGTTATAACACCTATGTTTAGATGGTTCTCTCTCTTGAGAAGGTCAATGTCCACATGTCTTGATCTTGTTAACCATGGATCTAAATACTCCAATATTTCATTATTTGTTGACCTGTAATGGAGTTAGAAGGATAATACATTTTATTTGTATAATAGACTTAACTCAATCTATATAAAGAGAAGTTTATTTCAATTTCAAAGGGATTTGGAATTTGGAGATTTAGGAGTTAGAGAAGTGATGAGGTGTTTCTTATGAGTTGAAGCATTATGGAGCTCCCTTGTACTATCAAGATTGATGACTAATGAATATATAAGGTATATATTTCAATTTTATTTAAGATTTAATGCTTTCGTTTTTGTGAAATTATATAGAATTTTTTCTTGTTTTTCAAAAGCCTTAGTATAATTTAGGAGCAAATAAATGCGAGGGAGTTTCTCCCTGTTGAATTAATTGTTGGTTATTTCCATTTAATGACACTCTTCTAATAAACTAATTACAAATTTGTAATAATAATTCTGAAATAACATAACACTTATATTTTGTTAATGAATGGTACCTTCTAGGGCCTGCAAGATTCGTTTCATATAAATTTCCAACAAGCACTCTAAAGGTAAATGTAAGGAACATTATTTCCTTTGCCTTGAGTTCATATAATTTGAAAGGTGAATATATTAGATAGGTTTTCACCATTAGGTAGTTGAAGGTATAAAACAACCCTTTTGTCACTATTGGCCTTCATTGAAGTGGTTGTGAGTGTGACAATTCAAGCCCTTCCATTTGTGTGGTATTATATGACTCCATTATCCCGTTACTAATAAGCAGCAGTTTCCTTTCATATCTTTTCATTCCTTATTATGTTCCTTTATTCTCCTATCTAGTCCTTATCCTATTTCCATTTTCATCCCATTTCATATAACAACAATGATTTGACCACTTAATCTTGCACATTCATCCATGTAGTTAGTTGCCCTAGGATTTGCACATGTGGATTGGTTGCATGCATCTTATGAATCACTTTCTATTTTTTGAGGTTGGTTATGGAAGGTTCTCATAGGAGGAATATTTTAGTGTTATATCTCTTACGCACCGTGGAGGGTGCACTTTGTGAGCTCTTTTAGGTGGATTCTAGAACACATCCTCCCAAATTGAAGAATATTTTATTCTATTTTACACGCATATTTTCTTGGAGGGAAAATTCAATGTGGATTCATTTAACATTTTACTTGGTATAATACCTATTTCTAGATGATGCTTCCTCTCTTAGAAGGCTAGAGTCCACATGTCATGATCTTGTTAACCAGGGATCTAACTACTCTAATATTTGATTATTCGTTGACTTGTCATGGAATTAGTTAGAAAGATAATATATTCTATTTTTATGAGAGACTTAGCTCACTCTAGATAAAGATAAGTTTCTCTCCATTTCAAAGGGATTTGGTATTTTGAGATTTAGAAGTTAGAGAATTGTTGGTGAGGTAAATCCCCTCTACGAATAGAGGTGATCCGACTAGCCCTAGAGTGGGTCTAGCCACAAATGAGACAAGCTATAATATTGATTCCTAGTTAACGAATGGACAGAGATTCGATAGATGACTTACCGGAGGTCCTACGCTGTTGTTGTCGTCGAAAAGAGTGGTTGCCTCTCACTCCTGATATGACAGATCACGGTCTGCTCGCTTTCACGCTTGGACACCTACACACACACAAGAAACAACGATGATATACAACATACTAATTCACATTCGTAACTATCATTCAGTCAAATAGGACTAAATCAATTTCATCAGATGATCAACACAACACAATGATTGAACCAACACCATAGTCTATTATATTAATAAATGAAAGGAAGAGTAAAACCAAGCTTCGATGTTGTGGTCTCCTCCAACAGGGTTCCAGCGGAGCGCGTCTCACAAAGGCTCATTAGGAATTCAGATGGGGCTCTCTCTACAGGATTCTCCTTGGTTCTACCTTCTCAATAGCAATTACTCAGCTATAGTATCTCTTCTCCAAGTTCACCTTCTTGGCTATATGTTCAGCTAGATTTCATAAAGGGAGAAGGCCTGTTTTTATAGAGGGAGAGGGAGAGGTTAGGATCCCTATAATTATGGAAGGGAGACCTATCCTTAAGGAGTGTTCCATGGGAGGTGGAAACCACTACCTAAAGAGGGAGATCCGTGGTTGATCAACTTAACCACTTCTTGTGACTCATCCCTGAGGTGGTTAGAAGGAAACTTCCGCCTCTATTTGTTAAAAAACATTCTTAAAACAGCTGTCGCGAGCACTACACTGAGACAAAGCGCCAGGTGGCGCGGGCTCTAGTGTAAATTTACCACATTGGCGCGAGGGGTGAATTGGCTACCCATGCCAAGGCCACAACATAGGTTTTTGTGTGCTTTTTGAGGAAATGTCCAACAGGAGAAATGATGTCCTTATGTAGAAGGATGCAAAGAAGGTGTTTGCAAATTATGACACTGCTCACAGGTCACGGGAAAGACCCTCCAACATGCGGGGCAAGGGATTGCAGGGATGGTGACAACATGTTGTGTAACAGATGCCCCCTAAATCATGAGGTCCGAGTGAGAGGGAGGGGTGAAATTCTTTATGAGAATGCATTCGACCCAAACACTCTTGTCAAAAAATCTGCAAGTACAAATACAACTGATATTTATGATACATGACATGTGGCATGGGTGTAGCCATCCATAATAGAGTACATAAATACTGAGACCCGAGGTATGGACACAACCATCCAACAACAAGGATCAACAAATAGACTCAGGTATGGTCACAGCCATCCAATCAGAAGAGTCATGTAATAATTCATAGTAATCCACAAAGAACCCGCAGCCTGGATTTCATCAGACAAAACCCAAGGTATTGCGCTCCATCTCAACCCGAAAAAAGTAAAAATTCGAGCATGTGAATATGTGAGTTGAAGTCGAACATGCAAGAAAATCGTCTGATTACCACCCAATGATAAAAGTCTTTAACAGATGTGAGAGAAACCATTAATAATGACAATGGCTCTCAAGGTACGAAAGGTACAATCCACGGAATGTGAACAGTGATCTGACGTCGAACACCCACAGAGTCAGTCGATCGAAGGCCAATGATGTGGACCTTGCGTCGAATGCGAAGAACCTGCCATTGAGGCATGCAAGCTCCAAGGTACCTGAAAGGAGTCTCTAGATTAGATTCCTGGATAATGAGTTGAAGTCGACAGGAAGTGACCTGATCGAAGGTGGGCCATAATGTTTCCCACATCATCGACACGAGACAGAGGAATATGATTTTTGTGAATAAGGACCAACAGAGAATCAGAGGGAGGTTGAAAACTTCAGAGGCAAACTTCTCTTGAACATATGGGCGACACAACACTGGATTTGGCAGTATTCGACATCAAGGGATCTGAGGTCATGGCGACGTGGCAAAGAGCAGATGAGCGGTCAAAAGAGATTACCCAAACCCATGGAAGCAAAAAAATGACGAAGTGAGATGTCCCCAACCCGACACGAATGCAGACAAATGCCATGTTCAAGAGTGACGTACTGCCAACACGATCACAATTTGGTTCCATTTACCCCCACCATTTATGGCAAGTACCCCAATTATTTTTGAAAACAAACTTGAAGTGAATAGCATATGCTTGCGATGTAAGTTTTTCCTTCAGACAAATCCAACCTAGTACATTTTACGAGCCTAGGAAGGAGAAATTCAGGTAACGTCATAACGACGGAATCCGATGTCATCAGTTTTTAACAAGTCTGACAAAGGGAGAACTCGACATATTTTCATGTTTAGAGATTTTGAAAATAAAGCAGAAAAGAAAACTCTAGCAAGACCCTTTTCGTAAATAGTCTCACAGATCTGAAAAGATAGAAAATTGTGTCTGAGAGAACCTCTTAGTCGTGATAGGCTAATGTATTCCTTTTTCGTAATTAATCTATCCCAGCCCGAAAAAGGAGTAAACGTATACTGGGTAGATATCGTTTCACAGCCAATTTAACAAGTTCAAAACGACAAGCATCTCGGCAATATTTTCAGTTTTAAATAGTCAGAAAAGAGCTGAAAGATGACTCCAGTAGTGACTTTTTCGTGCTTTTACCGAGTCCGAAAAAGTATAACATATAACTCGTTACTTCGTCATAACTATGTGAAAACCTGTTGTTGCACAAGAGACACGTGTAAAACCCATCTCTCGAAAATAATATGATAAAATAATCGAAAAAATATCTTTTAAAACCTAATTTAAGATCTTGAAAAGTTATAAAATGCCATAAGTGGTAAAAATTATTTACTTTTGATTTTTACCTCTTTGTGGACCAACAATGATCCATTGTGCTTTGCGATCTTGCGGTGACCATTGCGAGTGATCCAGTGAACCGATCTTGATTCTGTCAGTTTCAGGTAAGAGCTGACACCATTTCCCATATTTTAAGCTAAATTTTATTATCTGCACATGCCATTTTGATTTCCTAGGAGGGGGATTATCAAAAATCTAGGGAATTGCAGTTGGCGCGGGTTTAGGGCACGGACCCGCACCAATCGCCCACTTTTTACACAAAGGGCACGCCCATTGGTGCGATTGTTAGCAAAACAATCGCGCCAACTACGCAACCCAAAAATCCGCATTAATTTGAGGAAAATGAAGCCATTGGTTTGCAAATTTCGATGCCCAAGTACACTAATAATGCTCATATGAACAATGTGTGTAGGTACCAAGTAGAAAGAATGGTGATTGAGTGGAAAGAGAGAGAACACAGTGAGGAAGATGAAATTTCCGAGGAGAATGATCGATGCATGGACGCCTTCAAATATTGTGGGCTAAAGAAATTCTTCCTGACACCGTGCCTCCAGGCTCAGCAAGAATTGCTTCAGTATTTGATAAGCATCTGGGATTAAGACCAAGAAAAGTTTGTGCTTCGGGATCGGGAACTTGAAATTTAATTTTATGATGTCTATTTTATCACAGGATTTTCACGCAGGGGTGCAATCCCTATCATGACCGGTACCTATCCTACCATGGAGAGCATGGGGATGGTGATTGACATGGTGTGCCGAGGGGCACAAAAAGGATCAGGGAGTGGAAAGTGTTGGTGTCCCGTGTTTTGATAGTTTGGAAAATCAAAAGACAAGGAAACATCAGAACCAATCCTTAGAGTTACAGGATCTAGTCCTCCTGTTCTCAGAGAGGGATCTCTCAAATGTTTGTTTGCAAAGGTTTATCTTGTGTGCTTTGAGTATTGGTTTTAGACTAGTTATTAAGTGCAGGTGTTTGTTTGTTTGTTTGGTTGATTTGATACCATGAGAACATAAAATATCTGAAAGATATATAGAACGGAGAAGCTTAGGTTGGGTCATTGGGAAATGGGGTCAAGAAGAGGTCATAACATACTCATCAATGAATATGGGATATCAGAGGGCAAATCTAACTTGGTCGCAGGATCCTTTGGTTTTGGAATGAGATGGACATCAATGATTTGGAAAGAGAAATTTGATTCTCAACGAAGGGAACTTGAAAACATAACTTGAACAATAAAGAAATATTTGATAGACAGGGCTAACCATAAATTCTACAAACATTCTTTAAGCAAATAATGACTTCAAGACAACTTTCAAAATGAAATCTAAGATTCCGGGAACACCCTATTTCCTCAAAGATTTTATTTCAAATGACTTAGAAAACATAAAAGATTCACTAATAATTGCAGTCATAGAAGAGGGAACACCTAACACATATATGATTACAACTATAAAGACCTTTAAGACAAATTTTTAAGCAAGGACAAAGGGCAAGATCAGAACAGACCTCCTTGGCTTACTATAAAAATAAATACTTCAAGGGAGACTTCAATAACAGCCTTTAAGTGGCAGCAGACAAGCAGGGAGAACCATAAATCATGCTGAAACCAAATGTTCGAACTATTAAGGAAATAAACAAGCATGAGGACTAAAGAGAGAGATTAAAGACTCTAAAATACCTCAGCAGAAGAAAACATTAAACAGTGAAGGATGAACAAGTCTAAGGTGCTTCCAGGAGTCATTTCTTAGCCTAAAACTTTCAACCTACTGTAGTAAGAAGTTATGGAACATAATGAAAACAGGGGAAAAACATTAAACAGTTCAGAATACTTCACCAACAGCCAAGCTCATGGATCCAATGATAGAGCCTTCTCAGTCACAAGCATGCAACAACATCATCAGGGCTTCCAAGACTTCAATTTCTTCTTCAACTTCAACAGACTATGTATTTATTTCAGAGAGTTTTAGTATTACAAATAGTGATCAAACAACAACCAACCCCTATCTCATCTTCTTTAGAAGTATGTATAGAAGAAATGAGGAGGTGGAATGGGATAAAATATATTCTAAGTTTAATTAATACAATGTACTGTCTCTCGGCCTTTGAAGGGCTTAATGAAGAACATTCTGATATTTTTCCTGTATTAATTGGTTTATATTAACTATCAAGCTTGCTGGAAAGAATTTGTTGACTTTAAGGCTCTTCGTTATCCTCATAATAACTTTTGTTGTCAGTTTACTATAAGTTCCTTTGGTTGAATTAACTGTTCAGCCGCATTGATGCAATTTCTCCAGGTCTGGTCATAACTCAGCCTCCTTTTGATTACTTTGAGACTGTAGGTGGCTATGTGGTAGCCAGGGGATTCAATTTGCCCCTTATGTGGCAGCGTAGGCTCTTTGAACTGATAAGTATTAGTATTTTAACCTAAAAACAACTTTAATATACTTGAATTATGTGTTTTAGGCTTAACGAAGCCTAATCTCTGTCTTCTGGTCTTCAAACTTTCTTTAATCGTGAATCGGGTCTTTGATTTAGTCGAATAAATGGCCTAATCCCTCCAAAATTTGTTAACAGTCTTCAAATATTTTTCCACTTTGATTCCATGTTGTCAGTCTGATACTCTTTGATTATATTAATCTTCACTGTGTCTTGTTGATGTGCAGATCCGCAAAGGTTTCTTATGGTATCAGCGCTTTATGATGTGCCGACGAAGCGTGGCGTTGAAACCTTTTAAATGGATACCTTTTAATAAACAAGGCCTGAAGGATCGTCATCCTTTGGCTTTAATTTTCCTTTTAAAATATTGGAAATCCATTAGATCCTGCAAAAGAACACACAAATATTATAAAATCCTACGTTTACTGGGAAAACTGCTTCAGAGGGAGTCGAGAGAGAGCGTGGTCGTTGGATGGCAACATCCAATGGTGGAGATCTACGTAGAAGAGGTTAAAAAGGAGAGCGGAAGGATATATGAGTTGGATTCGTCGATCTGCAGAGATCGACGGCTAGGAGTGATCCGGGACGCATAATGGAGAAATAGCAAAAATACAAAGGAAAACAGGTTAAAATACCTTAGGCAGAGGGAGGAATGATTTAAAGATCACATGGGTTTTGGGAAAAAAATGAGCCGTCGGATGCGACTAGAACCACAGAGATCGACGGCGGATATTAAATTGGGAGATCAGCGATCGGGGCGAAAAAACAATTGCACCGAATGAAACTTGCGATGCGATTTTGCACGGGTCGTTGATCTAAGGATCAGATCAACGGTGGAGAGTGAATTGGAGGGATGGCTGATCGGGAGGAACAAAAAAATGCACCGATCGAGACTTGCGATACGATTGAGCGATGGTCGTCGATCTGAGGATTAGATCGATGGTGGGAAATGAATCGGAAGGATGTGAATCGGAGGTGGAAAAAGTAAAGCACGATCGGGGAAGGCTGATGCAATTGCACAATCAGATGGGTCGATGCGATGGTGTGAAGGCCGCTTGATCGGTTCAAGATCAACGGTGGAGATCGCTTTATAAGAGAACCGGCGGAGAACCCTTTATATCTTACGAAAATCCAATTTTTTTAATAAGGCAAAGGTTTTGATATGGGCAAGATATATGTATTGAAGTGGGTAGGTGCCTGATTGCGGGGCCTTGGTTTATATGAAATATAATATGCCCGAGGCGTATATAATAAAGGGTTAATCGCAATCGGAAGTTCGGGCTCGGGCTTTTCAATCAACCCATTTTTTTAATTAAAAAACATTGTATGGGCGCACTTTAGACCAAAACTTAGGAATAAAGGGTTTTTTGATTTTGCAAAGGAAAAAGGAATCGGGAGTGGATTTTTTCAATGTTTTAAGCATCGAAGGTGGGCCCACAGGTTAGATGAGATGATAATGTGATCGGAGGACAAAATCACATGGCTTAATCGCATCAGAACTTTTGGCGTGGTACAAGGACTTGTGTACTTGGAATATTTGCGATGCAATAAGCGCTCGATGGGTCAGTGCCTGGTTTGTGTGGCGTGGGCATATGGGGGAAGTGGTTTAGGATTTGGCCCAAGGGGGCCTTAAACCCATAGTCATAATACTTTGTTTTTTACAGATTTTTTGATGGTTTTCAAAGGAATCAGGGGTTTGGGAATAGTTTAAAAATGAGTCTTAAACTAGGGAAAAATGATTTTCATGAATGGAAGAAGGAAAAATCATGAAAATAAGAGGAATTTTATGGAGAAAAAGGGAAGCAAATGAAGGTTAGTTTTGAGTGGAGGAAGGGGGAAAATGATGATTTTGCAGCAGTTTTTTTTCATAAAATCAGTAGAATTTCTGAGTATAAAATGGGAACAGCAGTGAAGATTTGGGCAGAGGCATGAGGCCTTCAAGAGTCTTGAAGAGCCAACACCTTTTGCAATAAAATATGTTCCTTCAAGGCTCCAGAATCATTTAGCCACCATTTGGTATGACAATTTTTATTGGTGGCTAACAGTGGCTCCACTTGGGGATGGTGCCTTCTTGAAGGTATCAAGAACTTCAGACCTGGATTCTTTGGGAGGCTGATCAGTGCCTAATCCATTGGGCTGCCTTTCTTTGATTGAATGATCTTTTTCGCTCTGCAAATGCTAACAGCCATGGAAAACAATGGATCTTTTATCAACAAGCTTTCTACCTACCCAATCCTACTGATCTAACATTTTTCTTCCTTAGAGTGCACTTGGATTGGCAAACTCTCTTACAACATTTTATTCATTTGAAAGCAAAAAAATAATCTATTTCTACTCCTTATTTCTCCATGGACTCAGATTAAATGGTTGAGCCCATATGATTCTCTACCTAATCTACCATTTGTTGGGATTAAACTGTCCAACAGATTTTATTCTCTAAATTCTACAGCAGAAATTTAAAAACATTCAAGTCAGGATTGAACAGTCTAACTTGATGTTGGTCTATGGCATAACAAACAAGCTTCAAATAGACATTATTTTGCGGAAAATTAAATCAAAATGGAAGGCCTAAGATCTGAAAGTTCAAAGCACTGCCTTCTCTTTTTACAGCTCTGTTTGACTTTTGTTTTGAGCTGTCTATCTTTTTCTTAGCTGGTTCGGATTTTGAGCTAATTAGAACTAGATTTACATATTTTTTGACTTAGAATTTGAAATAGATTTGAGTCATCTCTCTTTGCAAACCTTAGGTTTAGATTTTGAGCATGTTTGAACCCTTAATTTCTATCCTAAACTATCTACTGATAAGCCAAGATTAACCAGTGTGGCAAATCAAATTCACTATCCTATCAGCAGAAAATTTAAAGCTAATTAGTCAAGATTAAGTTGTTTGACTAACTAGAAGTGTGTTTTTTAGGAGTGGCATTTAAGCTTGCACACTTTCAAATTTGTTTCTCTTTTTTTGGTATGGGGCTATACCTTTATTTTTTTTTACAATCTGCCCTCTTTTCTTTCTTTCTTTGTTTTTGTATTTTTTATTTTCATAACTTTGAATGCAATGTTCAGACTATGATATTTACAATGAAAATAAAATGCTTTAAAACTCAAGACTCTTGACAGAAGTAATGCTTGAGCATCCTGCCATTGACAGGACCTCCATATAGATCTTCTCCATTCAATTTTTTTAGGAAGAATGCATTGTGACCCCTCTTAGCATGAATAATATATGGACATTTCCACAAGTTCTCAAACTTGCCATGTTTTCCCTTCTCTTCTCTCCTTGAATCCCACTTAAGAACAACATTTCCAGCTTGGAAATTGTTTTCCTTAGTCCTCTTATCAAATAATTTCTTCATATTTTCTTGGACTAAATGTATTCTCTCATAAACTTATTCTCTGGGTTGTTGTAAATGGATTGTTTGGTTGATCCTTCTCTGCATATCATTCTCTTCAATCTGTACTTCTTGAAGGAGTTTCATGACTGGAACTCCCAATGAGGTAGGAAAAGCTGCATCCATACCATAAACTAACTGATAGGGGGACATATTTATTGATTTCTTTGTAGTTAACCTATCAGCCCATAAGGCATGAACCAGCATACTGTGCCATGATTTTTTATTCTGTTCCAACAGTTTTTTAAAGATATTGATGAGGCTCTTGTTGGAAGATTCAGCTAATCCATTTCCTTGGCGATAGTAAGCAGTGGAATGGCCCAAGGTTATGTGGTATTTGTAACAGAAATCAACCATATTTTTAGATTTAAAAGCAGCAGCATTATCTGTTATGATTTTTCTGGGACAACCGAATCTAGATAGGATATTGGTTTCAAGAAACTTGATAATGACATAGTCATTAGCATTTCTGGAAGGTATAGCTTATATCCACTTGGTAAAGAAGTTAGTGGCTGTGAGGATCCACTTATGTTGAGCTGAGGAGGATGGGTGAATTTCCCCAATGAAGTCTAAACCCCATTGTTGAAAAGGTGCCTCAACTCTGATAGGATGTAAGGGTAAGGGAATAAGTTTTCTTTTGCCATCAAAAATTTGACACTTATGGAAAGACATGACCAACTTTTGAGTGTCTAGGAAAAGGGTAGGCCAATAGTAACCAGATCTAAGAATTTTGTTTGCTGTGGCCTTCCAATAGAGGTGTCCTCCACATTCTCCATCATGAAATTCATGCATGATTTTTCCTGCATCATCTTCAAGTAAACATTCAAGCAAAATTCCAACAGCGTTTTCCAATATAATACTCCATCTAATATGAAAAAACTCAAAGCTTTTTGCTTCAAAAATCTAGCTTTAGTTTTAGACAAAGAAGGAGGGGCATTTAAATATAAAAGCACATAAATAATGTCAACATACCAAGGAGAATTTAGAAATGTTTCTTCAATAAAAGGAGCAGTAGATTCTTCTATTTCTTCCAACACATCTACCATATTCATGTCTAGTGCTTGGAAGTTAGACTCAGCCATAAGTTTTGCTAATCCTTGCCCTTTAACTAGCTTGGTGGGCCTGATTTCTAAGTCATATTCAAGAATAGTTGCAATCCATTTTCCCCTTTTACCATCAGGGTCTTGAATTAGAATATCCTTGACAACAGTATGTGGAACAAAAGAAATTATGTGAGAGTGTAAAATATAGACCCTAAATTCTTTTAAAGCTTTCACTAATGCTAAGGCTTGTTTCTCCATGATGTTATATTTGAGAGGAGCATCTCTTAAGGCCCTACTAAAGAAGGATATTGGTTGTTCTTGACCTAAGTCATTATTTTGAAGTAAAACTACAGCTAGCGTATGCTCAGATGCAAAAGAAAAGATATAAAATTCTTTGGTGAAATCTGGACTAATCAGGACTGGTGTTTGAGTAAGAGCTTGTTTGACCAGTTCGAATGATTGTTTAGCTAGTAAAGTCCATTTTACACCTACATCTTTCTTCAACATGTTTGTAATGTTTTTTAATAGCTCAGCAAGGTTGGGGATGAACCTCCTCAGAAAATTAATCTTTCCAATGAAAGATTGTAATTCTTTGAGGCTTCTTGGATGGTTGATTTGTAATATGCCATCTATTCTTGTAGGGTCTATTTTGATTCCCTCTTCGGAGATTATATGGCCAAGAAGTTTACCTTCTTGGAGACCGAAGAGTGTCTTCTTAGGATTCACTGACAAGCCAAATTTCCTATACTTCTCAAAAACTTTTCTTAAGTGAATCAAATGTTCCTCATTAGTTTTTGAAAAAACGGTTATGTCATCAAGGTAAATAATTATGAAATAGCCAATATCTTCCGAAAAGGCTATATCCATGGCCCTTTGGAAGGTGGCCCCTGCATTCACTAACCTGAAAGGCATTTTGACATACATAAAGGTGCCCCAAGGTGTGATAAACGCAATTTTGATTTGGTCACTTGGGAGCACTAACACCTGGTTGTAACCCGAGAACCCATCTAAGAGGGATATCCTTCTTGACCCAACTACCCTTTGAAGTATATGGTCCATCTTGGGCAAGGGGTAGTTTTCCTTTAAAGAGGCTCTATTTAAATTTCTGAAGTCAATACAGAGCCTGATTTCCCCTATTTTCTTTCTAACAGAAACTAAGTTTGATACCCACTCTGAAAATCTAATGGGTACTATGATTCCAGCATCATGCATTTTTTCAATCTCTGCCTTAACTAGAGGTAGTAAGAGAGGATTTATTCTCCTTAGTTTTTGTTTGAAAGGATTTTGATTTTCCTTCAAAGGAATTTTATGCTAGATGATGCTGGTATCATATGATTTTAGGTCTTTGTATCCCCAAGCAAAAACATCTTTAAATTCTTTGAACAGCTCTATGTACTACAGTTTTATGTGAGCTGGGAGAGTGTTGGACAGTTTGATCATCTTGGGTTCTGCTAGTCTTCCTATGTTATGCTCTTCTGTATTTGTTTCCACAGGCTCTATTCTCGGTTCTTTGGCTACATCATTAAAATAAAAAACGTGTTCTAAGGGTGCTAGACCTCTTGGAATTTTATCATTTTTGCACTGTAAAACTTCCAAGTCTTCTTGGTCTGCATTTTCAGTTATCTCTGCTTCAAAAGGACTCTCACAATGATTTATATCAGCAGTATGTGTCATTTTAACTTCTGGGATTTGTTCAATATACAAACAATTTTCTTTATGGCTGGTTTCTGATATTGGTATGCTGAAATCATTTTCTGATTTCAAGAAATCATCTATGTGTTTGTCAGAATCAAACACTTTCCAGTGAACTTAGTTATCAGGCACAGCAGGCCTGTGCTTTACCTTCACACTGAGTTGTTCATTTATTTCAGGTATTTGGAAATTGTTGGCATTGAAAGCGAGTTCATTTTCTAGATGATTTAGTTCTCTTGGAATGAAAATAAGTTCATACTTTTGAAAGGTTTTCAATAGATCAAGGGTAGCGTTTCGATATTCCTTAAAGCTGAGTATTCTCCTTTGATTTGTCTTATGATAAGTTCAGAATCTCCTAAGATTGATATCTTCTGGGCTTCTAACTGTTTAAGCAATTGTAAGCCTAGGAGAAGTGCTTCATACTCAGCAATATTATTAGTGCACGGGAAATCCAATTTATATGAAAAAATCTGATTTGTATTTTGAATCCACACACCTGCTCTTGCACTTGTTTTATTACAAGATCCATCAAAGTTTATTGTCCAAAGTATGTCATTCCTATTTTCATTTTCTTGGTGCTGTTGTTTGGTAATGTTTTGAATTTGATTGAGGGGAAGATTGGATTGTTCTGGTGAACTGATTGGGTCCATGTTTTCTTTATCTTGTTGAGTAATTTCATCTTCGTTACATAAGATAAAGGAATCTAAACCTGATTGAATAGAATAGATTGGAGAGTTGTTTGGTTTGTCTATGTTGCTCACCATGTATTTCATGTGAGATTTCCTGTATAGTCTTCTGTTTTGGTAAAAAACAGGGATGATGGCATAAGACATGTCCATTTGAAGGCTTCCCTGAAGTTTGGCTCCCCAAGATCTTGATAAGAGCATGCCATACTTAGGGAGAATATCAGCGACAACTATGTCCATGACTAAACTCTTAGCAAGGATTTGGGCTAAGTTAACACACAAATCTTTGATTAAACCCAAACATTTGACTCTTCTTGAGTCAAAGGAATACAAGTCTTTGTATGGCTTAGTAATTTCTAAGCCTAAGCTTTCCATTACAACCTTGGGCATTAGATTGTGTGAAGCTCCTGAGTCTAACATGGCATTGTGTAAAATTTTCTCATGTATGTTCAAGATAACATAGAAGGGAGGTGTTGGGAAAAATACTGAGAGGGGGGGGTGAATCAGTATTTACTGCATAATCAAATCTTTTTACTTTTTCATTCCTTAAAACCCATACGCTACTTTCCTTTAGTAAACTAGCGTATATACACGGATCCCCTTTATGAAACTAGCGTATACACAGAGATCTAGATCTGTCATTAAATCTTCACTTATATTATTCCATCATTCATTCATCAGATGTTCAATAAACAGTAAACATGTGCGGTAAGAACAGAATAAACCATCACACAAAGCATCACACATGAACACCAGGATTTTTAGGTGGAAACCCAAATCGGGAGAAAACCACCGCTGCAGTTGCTCAGCCTTCAATATTTTATTATAGAGAAAACATCTTACAACATATGTGCTGGCGCAGACTTGACCAGCACACAGGCACCCACCTGCGCTCGTTTACCAGCCTCTCCTGGAAGGGAGCTACGACCCCCTGACTCGTTTACCAGCCTCTCCTGGAAGGGAGCTACGACCCCCTGATCTCGTTTACCAGCCTCTCCTGGAAGGGAGCTACAACCCCCTGACTGAAGGCTACAACCCTCGGCACCACCTTGGACCACGTTTAATCAATTTTCACACTGGATCCAACAACTTCAATAGAACACAACTTGCAGGCCACGTTTCATCATATTTTCAAACTGGACCCTTTCCATACTTTTAAGCACAGTCAACCATGAAACAGATACATATAACTCACTGACAGATATCAGTAAACCAGCAGAACAGATCATACATTTCTTACCACAGACTTCAGCAAACCCTAGTTTGCATACGCACTTTCACTTCACTGATGTCGCGTATATACGCGCTTCCGTTCACACAAACCAGCGTATACCTCTGTACATATTTCATTGCGCATACGCGCTTTCTCTTCGGCGAAGACGCGTATATACGCGCTTCCTCTACGGCGAAGTAGCGTATAGATCTTCAATCATTATAGAGTAGCATACTTCTTCAGATCAGATATTCAGTTCAGATTTACCCTTTTACTTCAGACAGATGTTCGCCTAGATGTTCGCCTCATCACAGATCTAAGCCTTCCATAATCAGATCTAGCAAATACAAGTGCAATTCAGATCTAGATCCCCTTCTTCATCATTGGTGCATCATACATTCAGATTTATCATTCAAGTGTAACCCTTTCCATTGAGATATACTTCAGAGAGAAGTATTCATTCAAGCTCAGACATCTTGCACCACCACTCATGATTTGCACAATGAATTTCTTCTCCTTATATATGTTTACCCTTTGTCAATACCATGAGCCCCTTTTTCAATACCATGGGCCAAACCAATACCATGAGCCCAAAACTACACTAGACGGGGTCAATTAGGCGGATCATTGCCCAATACAATGGGTCAATACCATGGTGATTACCCCTGGTTTTGCACTTTTAGAGCGCTTTAGCCCATACGCGACTTGGAACGTTCTTTTCCGCGTGCATACGCGACTTCCCTTAGACAGATCCGCGTATTCCTTGAGACATACTCTTTCACCATAGATTTAGCACAATCTGAATTCCTTTCTTCACTGTCTTCTGTATACACTGTAGATACATCATATTTTCTTCATCAAGAACATATTCTAGCAAGCACAACTTCATCAAGTAAGTTGTCATCATCTTCATCAAATGGGTTGCCATTTAAGGACAACACTCAACACCATATTGCTAACAAACATCATATCACATCAGATTTACATCATTTATCAAGTCAAGAATAACTTCATTAGGTGTATTGCCATCAAGGACAACACATGCCAACAGACACCTGTCTTCATCTTCATTCAGTGGGTTGCCATCAAGGACAACACTCTGCATCATATTTCCAACAATCTCCCCCTTTGGACTTGATGGCAACCACGATGGTGTTTGGTTATCACAACAGATAAGTACATTGACACCATGTCACTCTCCCAACTCTTTGACACCATTATCTGCATTCAAACACCATGTCACTCTCCCCCTTTGACATCAAGGGCAAAGGGCGGATCAAAAACCAACATACTCTCCCCCTGTTCTCCTCATGTGGAAGAAGTGTTCTGCAGATCTGATATATACTGAAGTGACCAAGCTCCCCCGGAGTTCATGCTGAAAACTGCAAACATATTTGCAATGAAGTACATGACTCTATGACATTTCTATCACCAAAGACTCATACTTACAACAAATATCCAATCAAGTAGATTTACATATGAGACTCAGCTACCCAACCAAGTGGGTTTACAAAATTGACAAGTCCTTACATGACTGAATATTACAATTTATGCAGATTTGTTCTTTTGACTGGCAGAGAACACTCCCAGCTTCTGTCTTAGATACTCGAACGCTTCCCTGGGCAGAGGTTTGGTAAAAATATTAGCAACTTGTTCTTTGGAGGGAACATATTCCAACTTCACCTTTTGTTCAAGCACTTGTTCACGTAAGAAGTGATACTTGATGGGAATGTGCTTGGTCTTTGAATGCATAATAGGATTCTTTGAAATACTGATGGCACTTGTATTGTCGCACATAATGGGGACAGGAGGTGTACACTTGATTTGAAAATCTTGTAAGGTTTGCATCATCCAAAGGAGTTGAGTGCAACAAGATGCGGCAGCCACATATTTTGCTTCTGCTGTAGATAAGGCAATAGAATTTTGCTTCTTGCTGAACCAAGATACTAACCGAGGTCCCATATAGAATGCACCACCACTAGTGCTTTTCCGATCATCAACACTTCCAGCCCAATCTGCATCAGTGTAAGCATGAAGAGTAAGATCAGCATTCTTTGGATACCATAGACCAAAGTCTTGAGTTCCTTGCAGATATTTGAAAATTCTATTCACAGCCTGAAGGTGAGACTCTTTTGGATTAGCTTGGAATTGTCCAACAATCCCAACTACATGCATAATGTCTGGTCTAGTCCCAGTGAGATAAAGTAGACTTCCTATCATCGATCTGTATTCTGGTTGATTCACCGTGGGAGAATCATCATGAGAACTGAGATTGCATCCGGTTATCATTGGTGTACTTACAGGTTTGCATTCTTCCATGCCATACTTCTTCAGAATTTGTTTAAGATATTTTGCTTGTGATAGGAATATACCATCTGCAGTTTGATGCACTTGCAAGCCAAGAAAGAATGTTAGTTCCCCAAGTAAGGACATTTCAAATTCTTGCTGCATGACAAAAGAAAATTTTTGACTCATAGATTCTTCGTTACTCCTAAAAATGATATCATCAACATATACAACTACAATCAATAGTTTATCATTTTCAAATTTTGTGTATAAGTTGCTATTTGCAGACCCCTTTGAAAATCCTTGTTGATGAAGATATTTGTCAAGACGATAATACCATGCCCTTGGAGCTTGTTTGAGACCATATAGAGCCTTTTTAAGTCTACAAACAAGATTTTCATCATTTCCCAAAATGAATCCTTCCAGTTGTTCTATATATACTTCTTCTTCTAGATCACCATTAAGAAAAGAAGATTTAACATCCATTTGATAAACTTTGATTTGTTGATAACTTGAAAAAGCAAGAAAAATTCTTATGGCTTCAAGTCTAGCTACAGGAGCAAAAGTTTCTTCAAAGTCTATACCTTCTTGTTGAGTATACCCTTTGCAAACCAATCTAGCTTTGTTTCTTACAACATCCCCATTCTCATTTAGCTTGTTCTTGAAAATCCATTTAGTTCCAATGATATTTTTATCATGTGGTCTTGGTACCAATTCCCAAGTGTCATTCTTTTCAATTTGATCAAGTTCTTCATTCATGGCTTGCCTCCAACATTCATCTTTGCTTGCTTGATTGACATTGGGTGGTTCAATTGTGGATATGAGTGCCAAATGATTAGAGGATCCCACAAGAGTTCTCCTTGTTCGTATCCCAGATTCCTTGTCACCCAAAATTTGAGATTCAGGATGATTCTTTTGAACATATCTGGATGGAGCTTTTTCAGATAGATCATCTTCAGGTTCTTCATTGGATCCACTGTCTATATCATTGCTATCTGATGTAGAAGGCCATATGTCGTTATCATCTTCTTTTGTTGTTTGTTTTTCTTCTTTAGGAGCTGCAGGAGACTCATCAATAACAACATCAATACATTCAACAACCTTTCGAAGCCTTTTATTGTAACATGTGAATGCTTTGCTTGACGATTAGTAACCAAGAAATATCCCTTCATCTGATCTAGGTTCAAACTTGCCAAGCTTTTCATCATTATTTTTGATAAAGCATTTACTTCCAAAAACCTTAAAATGCCTCACAGTGGGAGAATTGCCATACCAGAGTTCATATGGAGTTTTGTCACTATTTACCCGAACATGATCCTTATTGAGAATGTTAACTGCTTTATGTGCTGCTTCACTCCAGAACATGTCAGGTACATCAGAATCAGCAAGCATAGCTCTAGCCATTTGAAAAATTGTTCTATTCATCCTTTCTGCTACACCATTTTGTTGTGGAGTGCCTGCTACAGAGAACTGTCTTTTAATGCCATGTTGTTCACAGAATTCAAAGAATTCATTTGATGAATATTCTCCTCCTCGATCAGATCTAAGACACTTGATTTTTAGATCTAATTCATTTTCTGCCAATGCTTTGAAGCTCTGGAATTTTTCAAGTGCTTGATCTTTGTGTTTAATGAACCCGATCCAACACATTCTAGAGTAGTCATCAATAAATAAGATATAGTATTCTTCCCCACGTAATGACTTTTTTCTCATAGGTCCACAGATATCAGTATGAATGAGTTCAAGAGGCTTACTTGATTATCCTTCTTTGGCATTAAATCGTACTCTGGTCTGCTTACCAAATTGACAAGATTTGCATATGGTACTTTCCGGAAGATTGACCTTGGGAAGATCACGAACAGCTTGAAGTCTGCTTGCTTTGTTGATTTGAGAGAAACTCAGATGCCCCAGTCTTCTATGCCATAGCCAATTTTCTGAAGACTTGCTTAAGTAACATTGATCTATGCCGTTTAGTACATACAGGTTGCTTGGATTTCTTTTTCCTTTTATAATGATTTTACTTGTATCAAGATCACGAACCACACATTCTTTGGAACTGAAGACCACTTCTTCTCCTTGATCACACATTTGACTAACACTTAACAGGTTATGCCTTAATCCATCCACATACATGACATCTTTAGCCTTCACTTTTTCTTTTAGAAATACTGACCCTTTTCCTTTAATTATAGCAGGAGTATCATTTCCAAATGTAACTTTATTTTCCTTTTCTAGAGCATTATAAGTATGAAGTTTGCTTTTGTCACCTGTCATGTGTCTTGAGCACCCACTATCGATGTACCATTTATTTTCTTCACCTTCTGAAAATAATGCTATCCCACAATTTTCAACTGGCGGTTCTTTCTTTTTCCATATTTTAGAGCTTGAGGGAACATGTTATTTTGGCTGGATCTTGTTCATGCATTTAGATTCTTCATGGCCAAAGTTATTACAATAAGTACATTCAACTTCACTTTGAAGAGGAGAAAAATTGTTATAGGTATTCTTCTTTGGTTCAGTATCCAACCTTTTCTTTCTTGCTTCTCTTGTCATGATGGTTTTATATGAAACACATTGAATAGCTTTATGACGAAAATTGTGACAAGTGAAACATTGCCCATTGAAGTAGAAATTTCTGCGATCATGGAATCTTCTATTTGAATTTACCTGTTGGTTGTAGTGTCTTTGAAAGCTATCCCTGTTAGTGTTCCTTGAATTGAGATGGTCCTGCTTTCCCTGTAGATATCCTTTATTCCCTTGCTGAGTGGCTGAATGATGTAAACCACCTGTAACTGCTTTTAGATAGTTTGGTGCTGAAGTTTGAGAAGATTCTCCGGTATATCCAAGACCTGTCTTTATAAGAGGAGAACGTTGTACCTTGATGATCTCATCTAAGGTTTCAGATCCTTTAGAAAATTTAAGATTCAAGGTTTTTGCTTTCTCAACTTCTTTTCTTTGACTTACCACTTCACATTCTAGTTTTTCAATATGTTTCTTTGCTTCTTCAAGCTGCTTTTCAATGGTCTCTCTGATTATCTTTTGTTCTTCTAAGAGAATTTTGTAATCTTCTAAGCGTAGTTTGAGTTGATTATTTTCTTCAAGAAAATCGTTTTCCTCTAGAGCATCCATAAAAGTATCCTTTTCTTCTTTTTGTTCAAATGCCATGAGAAGTCTAAGATCTTCTTCACATTCTTCCTCACTATTAGAAGACTCATCACTATCTTCATTAGCATAGTAACTTTTCTTAGAGCTAGATCGGTTCTTATTCCTTCTTACTAATTCTTTTCTTTTATAAGGACATTTTGCAGCATAATGACCAACTTTACCACACTCAAAACATTTGAAGGGAAGCTTACCTTTGAATCTTCCAGTACCTAGTTGGAGTTTTCTCACGAAATTTGCTTCTTCTTCATCGGAAACATAGATGGATTCTTTGACAACCTCCTTTTCCTTTCCTTTTGTAGATGCCTTAAAAGAAGCTTCTCTTATTTGAGAAGGACCTCCTTGTCTCATTTCAAAAGCAGTCAGAGTACCATGTAATTGAACAATAGTAAGCGATTGCAGATCTTGCCTTTCTTCAATAGCCGAAACTTTAGAGTCAAATTTTGAAGTCAAGGATCTTAAGACCTTTTCCACCAGAGTAGTATCAGTTATGGTTTCACCCAAATTTCTCATTCGATTTACAATATCATCCAGACGAAGAAAGAAACAGGCAACACTCTCATCACTATGCATCTTCAAATTTTCATATTCAATTCTAAGAGTTTGGAGTTTTGCACTTTTTACCTTTGTGTCTCCTTCATAGCTCAGAATGATTTTGTCCCATATTTCTTTTGTTGAATGTAGCTGCATCACTTTAGCAAATTCTGATTCAGACATGCTTCCTAGCAAGACATTTACTGCTTTGGCATTGGTTTCATACTTCTTCCTTTCTGCTGCATCAGTAGGAATACTTGCCGGGTATTGATAACCTTCTTCCACGATTGCCCATACATCCGCACCAAGACTTTGCAGATATGCTTTTGTACGTACCTTCCAGAATATCAGATTGCTTCCATTGAATAGAGGTGGCTTTATAGACATTACTCCTTCTTGACTTCCCATTGCGACGAATCTCCTTCAAGCGATCAAGCTTCTGCAGAAGGACCACGCTCTGATACCAATTGTTGGGAAAAATACTGAGAGGGGGGGGTGAATCAGTATTTATTGCATAATCAAATCTTTTTACTTTTTCATTCCTTAAAACCCATACGCTACTTTCCTTCAGTAAACTAGCGTATATACGCGGATCCCCTTTATGAAACTAGCGTATACACAGAGATCTAGATCTGTCATTAAATCTTCACTTATATTATTCCATCATTAATTCATCAGATGTTCAATAAACAGTAAACATGTGCAGTAAGAACAGAATAAACCATCACACAAAGCATCACACATGAACACCAGGATTTTTAGGTGGAAACCAAAATCGGTAGAAACCACCGCTGCAGTTGCTCAGCCTTCAATATTTTATTATAGAGAAAACATCTTACAACATATGTGCTGGCGCAGACTTGACCAGCACGCAGGCACCCACCTGCGCTCGTTTACCAGCCTCTCCTGGAAAGGAGCTCCAACCCCCTGACTCGTTTACCAGCCTCTCCTGGAAGGGAGCTACGACCCCCCGATCTCGTTTACCAGCCTCACCTGGAAGGGAGCTACGACCCCCTGACTGAAGGCTACAACCCTCAGCACCACCTTGGACCACGTTTCATCAATTTTCACACTGGATCCAACAACTTTCAATAGAACACAACTTGCAGACCACATTTCATCATATTTCCAGATTTGGACCCTTTCAATACTTTTAAGCTTAAACATACATCACCAACAGGTACTTATTAATTTAGACAACACAGATCAGATAACAGTAATACAGCAGAACAGATCAGATGATTCATACCCCATGCTTCAGCAAACCCTAGTTTGCATACGCGCTTTCACTTTACTAATGTCGCGTATATACGCGCTTCCGTCCACACAAACCAGCGTATACCTCAGTACATATTTCATTGCGCATACGCGCTTTCTCTTCATTGAAGCCGCGTATATACGTGCTTCCTCTGCGGCGAAGTAGCGTATAGATCTTCAATCATCATAGAGCAGCATACTTCTTCAGATCAGACATTCAGTTCAGATTTACCCTTTTACTTCAGACAGATGTTCGCCTAGATGTTCGCCTCATCACAGATCTAAGCCTTCCATAATCAGATCTAGCAAATACAAGTGCAATTCAGATCTAGATCCCCTTCTTCATCATTGGTGCATTATACATTCAGATTTATCTTCAAGTGTAACCCTTTCCATTCAGATCTACTTCAGAGAGAAGTATTCATTCAAGCTCAGACATCTTGCACCCACACTCATGATTTGCACAATGAAATTCTTCTCCTTATATAGGTTTTCCCTTTTACAATACCATGAGCCCCTTTTTCAATACCATGAGCCAAACCAATACCATGAGCCCAAAACTACATTAGACGGGGTCAATTAGGCGGATCATTACCCAATACAATGGGTCAATACCATGGTGATTCCCCCTGGTTTTGCACTTTTAGAGCGCTTTAGCCCATACGCGACTTGGCACGTTCTTTTCCGCGTGCATACGCGACTTCCCTTAGACAGATCCGCGTATTCCTTGAGACATACTTTTTCACCATAGATTTAGCACAATCTGAATTCCTTTCTTCACTGTCTTCTGTACATACTGTAGATACATCATATTCAGCTCATCAGGAACATATTATGTCAAGCACAACTTCATCAATTAAGTTGTCATCATCTTCATCAAAAAGGGTTGCCATTTAAGGACAACACTCAGCACCATATTGCTAACAAACATCATATCACATCAGATTTACATCATTCACCAAGTCCATCAAGTCAAGAATAACTTCATCTGGTGGATTGCCATCAAGGACAACACATGTCAACAGTCGCATGTCTTCATCTTCACTCAGTGGGTTGCCATCAAGGACAACACTCTGCATCATATTTCCAACAGCATGAATAGGCAGTAAAGGAAAGATAACACTGTTTCAAAGCTGATGAAATGGTATCACTGAGAACCTCCTCCATACATGAGCAGAGGGTTGAAGATTGAGAAAACCTCCTTCATTTTACAAGCAGAGGGTTTTGGCACTGTGATAAGGGCCTCATTCATCTATAAGTAGAGGTTCAGGGTTAAAGTTTTAAGATTTTCACTAACAGAAAGGAAAAATTTAGGTGCAGTGGGAAAGCAGCTAAAGGTTTATGCATAAAGAAATGGTGTTAAAAACAAAGAGAAAACATGAGTACTATAATGATCAAAGAATCTGACTTATCTCCTATCAGAGATTTCTTTCAAAGGCAGTCTGGAGCCAAAATGAACAAACCTTGCTGAGCTATGTAATTTCCTTAAAGGTTCCAAAGATCCATCTCCTTGATAAACAGGCATGACATTTAGTCTATGTTCCTTTAACAAAGAAAAGTTGAAAGTAGTTAAAATCAGCTGGGTTTAATAGAGGCCCAAGAGTGATGTTGATATTCAAAAATGTTTTGCTCTTGCTATTCATAATGATATTTTTCAAAACTTGTCAAAAGTGACAAAGAGGTAACCTAAGCTGTGTTTCTAAAGGAGACTTTGCAAATGAACAACACAAAGACAAGAGGTGGGAAAAAGGATATGGCAAGTGTTTCAATTTCAAGAGCAACACTAGAAGAAATGAAACATAATGTTGTCACAAACAAAGGACTCTTGAGACGTATGAATATACTTAGTTGTTGCTTATAAGTGTAGAAGAAGCCTTTAAAAGATTTTATTTTTGATGAGCATATGTTGCAAAACCCAGGAAAATGCAGCTAAGTTTTTTTCCCCCAATAAAAAAGGAAGTATCATTCAAAAGGCACATCTATAGTCATTCACATGGCCCGGAGCAGAATTTCCTTCTACAATACAGATATCAAAAAAGGAAACAAAGTTTCATTCCTTAGTGAGAAACAGTGGAAAGTTTTAAATTCTTAAAAAGACTTCTTTACTTTAAAAAAGGTCATACCTGTAAAAGAATTGGTTCTTGCCACTGTGTCATTTATTTGAGCAAACAAAAAGGAGTCTCGGTTATGTTTTAAAAGGACATGAGCTTCACGCTTTGTTTAAACCAATACCTTTTTCAAAGAAACCTTCAAAACCCTCACAAAGCAAACTCAAGGGTAATTGAATTGTTCACTTTCAAAAAAGAGTTAAAGACCGTTTCCAAAGTCTATTTTGAAATTCAAAGCACGAGCAACACTCCCCTAGGCTGCTCTCTGACCGAAACAAGGAATTTTTGAGAAAAAATTGCAGAGTTTGAAGCTTTTAGACTGCGCGGCATGCCTGGAAAAGCACGCGGCGCGTTCAGGAGTAGGTTTATGAAGATTTTGTATTGTGGAGCGGCGTGCCTGTAGGCGCCGGTCACGACCACCCAATCATCGACCTGACACCCTGTCTATTGTGCGGCACATTTCCATTTCAACGTGCTGCGCATGTTTTAACATCCGAAACGCCTCCAAAAGGGTCTTGAAGCTTCTCAACCCTTCAAGAAAAGACCGCCATCCATTCTCGAGGTATTTCTATTTGCCTCCCTAGTGTATTCAAATTGCTAAATGGGAGATTGTTGCCATATTTTCAAAACTAAATGATGATCGAATAGAGAAGGTCTTGGTATAAATCAAAGTGATTTGTTAAATATATTGACAAAGTTTGTTACGGTGGGAGGCTAGTAGAGTGTTCATATTAATTTCAACAGGCCTAAAGCTACCCTCAAAACAGTGGTAAACCATAACACTACCTGCAAGTCAAAATAAACACAGTATTAGAGGTTTTGTCAAATTTTTGAAGGTGTCCTAACTGTGATAGGACAAAACTTACCTCTCTTAGCAAAATGTAATGGTGAAAACAGTGTTAGAAGGTGGAGGCAGTGTTTGAAAGGAAAAACACAATGTTTGAAAGGTGAAATAGTGAGCCTAATTTCAACAAAAGTGATCATTGTATGAGTGCTTTGTCATTTCAAAAGTCTTCTCTATGTGGTAAAAAGAAAAAAACTAGTGCTTCCTCATTTGATCCATGAAGAAGAGTATGTTATGAAAAGATTTTTAATTCAATTTGAAGGTGTTTTGTCTACCTGTGTATGTGAAACAGTGAAGTACAAGAGGAGTGTTTTTTGACTGGGAGGGGTGTTTTGTTTTCTACAAGGTTGTCTTGCTTACACCAAAACAAAAAAGAGCTTTATGACCTTACCCAAAAACAATAATCATTTTACTGTGTGTACCTTTTTATTTGATAACTATTTTTTGATTGACATACAAAGGAAGACAAACAGTGATTTGTAAGGAACAGGAGGTTGGTGTTAAAGAACCATTTCACACAACATTTGAAGCAATTTGCCTTGGTCAAACGATGACTAACAAAGAAGACAGAGTTGTGTGCTTGAGAAAACATTCCAAAGGCTATTTGAGGTAGCTTGGTGTTGCAGAGAGAATTCAAAACAAGATTCCTTCTAGGCAAGATAGTAGGAGTGGCTTGCATAAGAGATTTGAGCTTGTTTCCACTGAAGAAGTGAATGCCCACCCATCAGTCTTGTTCAATTTCCATGAGGTTGGGTGTTTAGATTTTTTTCAAAGAGTGCAAGAGGTGAAATTTTTTTCCCCTTTGACACATATTTGCACTTTGAAGTTTCAAGAGAAACATTTCCAGCTAGCAGGCCTAGATTTCAAATTCTCTCCAAGGTCCATCTCCAAGGCCACTAAAATCCCTTATGTCGGGGAGAAGTGGTTTAAACAAATCCACCTGGACTCAGAAGAATACAAGCCCTTTCTAAAGCCTGAGCACAAAGATTCATGTCCTTCCATTTTCCCTTTCTCATATCTTTTGACTAGCTACGCCCCCTCATGAATATCATCATGAAATACTTCACTTGTGAGGGAAGATTCTCCTGAGTCTATGCCTATCACATTCGACTGCTCATGCATTTCACGAGGGCCAAATTGATAAATATCCCTTTCTTCCTACATAGAAGCATTGAGAAAATGGCCTCTCCATTATTCATAAAAATCATCCTTCACAGCAAACAGCCTGCCTCTTCCATTACTCCCTCATCAAATTCATCATTCTTCATCAGCTTGAGAAGAGGGAGGTCTCTTGGGATACTTTCATCACCCATCCAGATTTCTCCACTGTTCCTCCAGTTCATACATCCCCTACACCTCCTACTCACCATCCTTCGCCTTCTTTTAGAAGACCTATTCCCAAGAAGCTCAATTTTACCATAGAACGAACAAAATAGCCTGAAGAGGGAGAAGAGCATGACCATGATGAGAAAGAAGAGCAGGAGCAAGAGGAGGTAAATGATGATGAGCAGCAGCGGGATGAAACAGGGCAGCAAGGGGATGATGAGGAAGATGATGAAGGGCAGCAACATGAATAAAAGCAACATAGTGAGGGTGAGCAGACTTATGAGGATGTTGAACAAGGGCAGCCACAGCATGATACACAGCAACCACAGCATGATGATGAGAAACATCACAATGAGGCAGAACAACAGACTCCTGGGCATGATGAAAAGGAACACAGTGAAGGTGAGCAGTTTCATGATGATACACAACAGCCACAGCATGATGAACAGTAGCCTTATGATAAGGAACAATAGCCTAATGAAGAAGAGGGACAGCATGATAAACATATGCAAAACATTGAGGAGGACAACCCTCAAAAGGAAATGCAAAAAGACAGCCTAGGAATCCATGAATAAATCCAAGACAGTGGAAAAAATGAAGAGCAAAGTGACAAGGGTAAAGAGCCCATGGAGCATGTGCTAGCTGCCTCTCCTACGCAAGGGGCCATGCTCTCTTCTCCGAAAGTGGCCAAGCCCCGAACATCAAGGAAAATGGTGCCTAGAGTTGTAGCTCCAAATGTGACTAGGGCCCTCCAAAGCAAGGGAAAATTGCCCAAGAAGCCCATGGTCGAATTGCCCAAGAGGAAGAAGACTAAAAGAGCCACCCAAAGCAAAGGGAAGGAAAAGGAAGAAATCAGTCATGAACAGGAAAGGGAATTCAACATCATCCAAATCCAAAGTGATGATAGTGATAATGAAGCATGGATCCTTGAAAATCTCTTGATCCATAGAGAAAGCCAAATTGATGCTTTGAGGACCGATCTTGATAGGGCTAGGAACTTCAATCATTTTTTGCAAGTTCAAAACAAGCAGATGAGTGTCCATATGGATGTATATGAGACACGGGCAATCAAATACAAAAATGAGGCCTCCAAAGCACAAGTAAGATTGGAAGAACTCATGGGTGAGTTCGATGAAAGCGAAGGCGAAGATCAGCCCAGGCGGAAGAGGCCAAGAACCATGGGGCTCAAAAAGGCCCTTGAGAAACAAAAATAAGAAGAATATTCCCTTCTCCAATCCACCCCTCTCACTGCATTGTTCGAACAAGAGATAGAGAACAATCGGGAATCATGGCTTGAGAGAGTTAATGATCACTTAGAGAAGAAATTGGAGAAGGAAAATAGGGACTTGGACCTTCAACGGAGGATGACTGGGCATTATAAAAAGCTCAATCACTTTGCTCGGCGGAAGTTGAAGGCTGCTTAGGAAAAACTCAAGGCTCTAAATTTTGGCCTCTGCTTCACAACATGTTTCCGAAAACCCTTGAGGGTTATGCTCGCCATGTTTGGGCGAAAATCGACATGTTTTGGTTTTTTGTCATTTTTGGGTTTTTGGCAAAAAATCATGGGCATTTCCATTTCAGTTTAGGGAATCCTCAAAGGATGAAAATGGTATCATTGGATGCCATAATTTTAGGGGCACATGCTCAGCGATTTTTAGAACAATTGAAGATCATTTTCTCCCCCAAAATGGTGAAAAACACTCGCTTTTTCTACACTCTACCCCGTTTATCAGCAAGGCCTATTTTCTGGTTTTTTACACGCAGGTCTGTTTTTGGAGGACTTCCAGAGGTTAGTTGGGAGAAAAATAAACATTTTCATAAAGTAGACACTCAGCGATTTCCAACGAGCCATCATGAGCCTCGTTTCAACATCGGAAATACTTCCAAAAGTTGCCAGCAAGTCAGGGGACCTTTTGCTAATGTATTTTTTGAGTATTTTTGTAAAAATTGAACCTTTCAAAACTGACTTTTCTTCATGTGCGTTTAGCTATTTTTGTACATGATAAGTTGTGAAAAGTAAATATGTTTCCTTCTTTTAGCATTTTTTGAGATAATTTATGAGATATTTTTTTCCTTGGGCTTTGTAAAGCCTCAAGGACAAAATAAGATATTTTGGATAGACCAATGAGATTGCAAGTTGAACTAAGAGGTTTTCCTCACTTTGGCCTATATATTCCAAAGGATTTCATTGTAAACGAGGCTGAACTTGATGAATAGAAGCAATATATGGTCATATAAGCTTTGGAAGAAATACTTGTCTCATGCTTTTGGATAGTTTCTTGGATGTTCTTGGATGATGAAAGAGGATTGTTGTTGGATTCCATGACTTGGTAGAATGGTATAGTGTCTCTCTCTCTATTTTGTTTCCTATTTTTCATTCATAAATCCATGTTCTTGCTTGCTATAGGACAATAGAGAACAAATTTCAGACATGCCCTTGGAGGCACCTCAAATTTCATGTTTCTTCATAGCTTCCATGTTTTCTTCATTCTTAGTCACATTAAAGAATTCTTGATTTCTCTTTAATAACTTAAGAATATTGTTTGCTTGTTTCATTCATGGTGTTATGCATGCTAAGTATGATTTACGGTATGCCCTACTTACTCATGGCTAGCCATAGCTCCACCTATGAAATTTCTCTTTGACTGATTAGATTGTCATTTGTTGAACCAAGGAGGTCTTGTTCTGATCTTGCCCTTTGCCTAAGACTATGCAATCTTGTTTTCAAAGTGCCTAATAGCTTGAAGTACTGTGTTTAGGCATTCTGACATAGTGATTTGAGTTGTTTTTCTGTCTTAAATGTATTTCCCCAAAGTCTGATAGCCATTTCCTAAAGTTAGAGAGTTATATATCTCTATGCATGGCTTGAATGTTTATTTCTATGCATTGATTAACTTATAGTTACATTTCTCATGATTAATGGTTTGCCCTACCATGTTTATGTCAGCTATTAAACTATTTGTGCTTGAAATCCTTTGTTATTCACAAACTTGATGTCCATCTCACTCCATTTTTCCCAAAGATCCATTTACCTCGAATCAAATCGACCCTTCAACAACCTTGTATCACCATCTGAAAGCTTTCTTGACCTCTTCGACCCCATAGCTCAGTTGATCTGACATCTTTTTACCCATATTATATCTTTGATCAGTTTCATCCCTCACAACCTAACAAACCAAAACCAAAAACCTACTTCATAACTAGCCTATAATCAGAACACAATAAGCAAACACGCAGATATCCCTTACATAAATAGAGAGAGCCCTCTCTGAGTCCAGGAAGGATAGGTCCTTGGGCTCCAAAGATTGGTTTGATGTTACACTGTCATTTGGCTTGCCAATCAGCCAAATCACGGGATACTAACACTTATAACGGTAGATCTTTCTACACTCTCGAGTAGTATTTCCCTTAGACATAAAGAAATAGGAATAAGGGGTATTAATTGTATTTCCATTTTTTTTACTTCTCACACCATCCCTAACTCTTAAGGAGTTAATGAGCCTCCCTTCATGTATAAAGAATAACTATTATGTCTATATGCAAATTTTTAAAAAGAGAATAGGGGGTCTCATCACGAGCCAGCCTACCATGATTATAATGGTTTAGCAAGTGACATGCCCACAATAGCCATCACGCCAGGGTAATGACCTTCTCAACTGCTTGAAGGATAGGAGGTATCATCACGAGGCAGCCTAATCACTTTGTTACAATCCCATTGAATGGCACTGTGACTATCTGGCCTTCACACCAGCACAGTGGTCTCTTCATAAATCAAAATTCCTACTTTTCAAAAAGGAGTACTATGTTTATATGAAAAATTTTAAGAGAGAATAGGGTGTCTCATCATGAGCCAGCCTACCATGATCTTAAGGGTTTAGTAGGTGACATGCCCACAATGGCCATCACACCAGGGTAATGACCTTCTCAACTTCTTGAAGGACAAGAGGTATCATCACGACCTGGCCTGATCACTTTGTTACAACTCTAGTGAGTGGCACTGTGACTATCTGGCCACCACACCAGCATGGTGATCTCTCCAAAAAATTGGCAGAATAACTACTTTTACATAAAGGATTCTGGCTCATTTTTCGGGTAAAAAAACAACCCTGTCGAGGCTATGAACGCCTACTGGCAACAGTGGCTCTACTTGTGGTATGAGAGTATGTTTCAATGATAGCCAATTCATCTTACATATACCTTATCTACTATTTTCTTCCATTCTTAGCATAAACCCACTACCCGAATTAGTGATAATACTAGTTTACTGCATAAGTAACTATAAATGAGCTATGCTTGCATGTTTGAACTTTGGGATGATAGCACCAATCATTATATATCACATTCATGATTCCATCACACCTTACCATTAAAGAAGGAAATCCTATCATAATAATTACTATACTTCTTTCCTCCCTTCTCCGATCGCTTCCGCATGAGATACACTTATGGTAAATTACAATTCTGACCTTTACACTGCATGCGCTCATAATTACTCAATCATTCCTATTTCCTTGAGCTCTAAGGCCACGAACACCGTTCTCGCATACATACTATGATTACTGAACCTTGACATTTCCCCCATATGCATTCATGATTGATCAAATCTCTCTTGTACCTGAGGACGTGGACACCCTTATTTCGAGAGAGGGGGTGTAATTATCCATAAATATTAAGCATGCAAATTTCCTGCATAAATTCTGTTGGATACACTGATAAGACCAAAGGATCATTGCAATTAAGATATGAAGTTACCTACATTTACGACAGAAGGCTGAAATTTATTTTACTCTTGCATACAGTGTTCATTCTAACCAACAAGGCTGAAAGAGGAAATAGCCAAAAGGAGGAAGTAGCTCAAGAAAACGCATCATCCATGGGAGGAAACTCTCTCCGAAATGAATGTGCGACCTTCCCAATCTTAGACGCAGCTCGTACCATCCTCCAACAAGCTGGTTGGCTGCCATACTTACACAAATTGTGAGGATTTGATATAGAGATAGCAATTGAATTCCTGCAGAACCTACAGGAGGGACATACTGGGCTCAGGGGAAGGATTATACTGGTCACAGAAGATATTATTGCTAAAGTCTCCGGAATACTAGCAGAGGGAGAGAGATGGATCGAAAAGCACCTTCTCTTGCGAGAGGCAATCACAACATACCAGGATCTAGAAGAACCATTGGAGAGAAAAGGAAAAGGGATTAAACCTACCTCTCTACATCAACTGTGGCAGGAATTGGAAGTATTCATTCAGAGATTCATCACATGCGATGGACGCCAAGATGTGGTAAAACCCCGTCAACTCAAATTATTAGTTGTTCTTAAACAAAATATTTCAGTTAATCTGCCAGCTTTTTTAAATTCTATATTACACAACACTAATTTTCGAATGAGAAAGGATAAAAACCCTCAAGAAGTCGTCAGTCACCATGGTTTAATAAAATTAATCATCATGCATGAGTTACGCAAGTAGCAGATATCCTGGGACAATTTTTTTAACCCTACCATGTAGGCACCTGAGGAAAAACCTGTCGGGACCGAAATTGAGGTCCCTAGAATCAACATACCTAGAAGGAAAAGGACCCGTGCTTCGACTTCAGAACCAAGCAAGCAAAGACGGTCCAAAATAATGCATTTACAACAAGAAACCTCGGAATTCCTAGAGGAGGTAGGGCCATCCCACTCACTACCCTCAAGCCCTCAAAACATACCCCCACAAGACTATGAGGAAGAGATGGCTCGAGTCCAGGAGTAAATGAGGGCATCCCATGAAACTAGAAGCCTATATGAGCAAGCTGAAGAGCAAGAAGAACCATTAGACCAATCTACCATTTCCAGTAGCTCTGGCCACACCGAGATATTACCCCACTAAGAGGAATAAAAAGATTTCAGGGCCTTGTCTCCTCTCGAGAGTGATGAGGTGAATAGGGAAGAGCGGGAAAAAGGGGTAGTCGAATCTGAAAACCAGTCAAGAGACACCATCCCTTTGGAAAAAAATGAAAGCATGGAAACAGTCCCTCTAACTCCTGAAGGGAATAATATCTCACCCAATTGGGACCCTCATGCAGAAGTAAACTCTGGAGTACAGGTAGAAAACACCATCACTGACAATCTTGAAATTGACACCACCATTCCTGAAAATGAGGTCGCTACTCCTCCATCCCCTGCTAAAAATAGGACATAAGAAAATTTAGCTAAAAATAAGTTTAAGAAACTGAGAAGGACCTGCAAAAGGTTAAGGAAAATGGTAAAACATTTTAGGAAGAAATTAAAGGAGGTAAGCAAGGCCCAGAAGCTGAAGAAAGAAGTGGCCACCACAAAAACCAAAATAGAGTTGGTCACCAATTTGATGAACACTACTGAGGCCAAAATACAAGTTGACTTAGCCAGCACTGCTGATATTGAGGTACAGACACACCTAGTGGACACTACTGAATCCTCTGTACAGACTAGGCAGGAATTCACAGAAGAAAAGGAAACCCAAATGGAGGAAGTCTCTGCCTATGCTCCTCTGGTTGAAAAAGTTGTCAATCAAAAATGGCATAATGAATTAATTCGAACATAGTATGCGTTAGCACAATGCAAAAAGGAAGTAGTGTCTGCACAAGAGTATCAGGCACTATTAAATAAATTCACAAACCTTTCTACAATAGAGGATGAAACATTTTCTCAACTCAGAGAAAAACAAGCAAAGGTAAAAAGAGCACAGGACCAGGTGGAACAAGCCAAGAAACAAATCACTATGATTTTCTCTCTGTACTCTGACGCACTAACATGCAGGGCACCAACCACCAACTATGCCCTATTTCTAGTTGAATGATATTTATTTTTGAATATCAAAGCTTTCAGGGCAAGGAAGGCCACAACTTTTAAAACCATAGAGATATTTTTCCATTTCTGTAATGATCAAGATGAACAGGTCCAATACCTTTTGTGTGAACTCTACATGCACAACTTCTTCCTAGAGGAGGACAAGGACAGTAATCCTAATCCCTTTATAGGAGATATTCAGTGCCATGCCTTCCTCTCTTTTTATAAGAACCAGATTCGGTGGGCTAAAGCCTACAAAATTTTCCAGAAGAGAGAACATGGCCTAGACCTGTGGGTCAGAGGGGAGCCTACTAAACCCCTGCAGTTGTTAATCCAACACAAGAATTTCATGCGAAGAAAGGGAGTAAGGACTAAACTGGGAACTATCCATAAAGACACTATATAGCATGGGCAGGAGTATTTTGAATACATTCAGGAAGCAACTCTGGCAGTATCCAAACAAAGGTGGATGGCCCCCACGAACAATGTGAAAAACAGGGAGCCATTTGGCTACAAAAACTTCAAAGCAGTTGCCTCCAGATTCCTTTTATATAGAAATTTGGTTTTCAACATGGGCCCTGCATGGATAGGGTGCAGGTATAGATGCCCTCTCATCTGGTACCCCCCTGAGGGTTATGATCATGACTACGAACTGCTAGAAGGGCACACAAATGTTTCCTTTGCAAAAATTAGATAGAAACAGGATTTCAAAGCATACAAAGAAGAAGTATACCTTGCATATTCTCTAACCCAATTACACCTGAATCATTTGTTTGCACGAGGACCTGAAAATAGGTAAGCGGGGGAGTATGTTGGGCTGAAAATAAGGTATGTTTTCACCCTACCTTTACTTCGAATTATCATACACTTTTAGGAATTTTCTCATCTTAACAGTAAAGGGAAGGAGAATTAATGTAAAATCAGGACAAAAGGACTAATGGTTAAAAGGATGTTTAAGCAACAAGAATTTCACTTATTGCATCTTTATTCACAGGAAAACAAAGCAGCTGAGTCGATGATGACCAAAAGACAACTGACAGACAGAGACTCACAAAATCACAATGACCCCCAGGGACCGGCAGAAGACAGAAATACAGATCCACATCCAAACAACTCAAACAATAGCCACGAGCAGCGGAGTGAAATCGCCTTTAAAAAGGCCAAAGATGAACGAGATAAGGGGGAGATGAATATCAATTTTCTTCTATAATAGTATTATTAGGAAAAAACCATCAAGTTGTATTCATGTATTAACCTTCGATTTAATAAAGAATTTTGGTGTTTTGAATAGTCATTTCCTAAGATTTCCGTCGCGTTAGATTTCTGGTGGTTTGGGCCCAGCCCTGGGAGTTTCTTCGCTAGTATTTGTGTTGTACGTTAATTACAGAATTTATGTTCAGTTATCTGATGCATTCTGTGAGACATCCTTCCTCTTGTTAAATTATAAACCTATGATGCTGTAGTTTTCTGTTTCATTAAGATAGTTTATCGTTCATGCTTTCTGGCTTACAGTAATTGTTTTCGTAGTTGTTAGATGTTTTCATCATTTCTCAACACGTTTATATTCATTTTATGAGCCTTAGAATGACTATTGTTCAATGTTATACATCGCTAAGAATTATATCTTTCCATCAGGACTGTAAGGCGTCTAGTTGTTGATTGATGCAGAGAGATGTTAGCTAGTTAGTTTGCAAAGAGAATTCCGTTGCAAAATTAGATAAGTAATTTTTTTTTAATTCATTGAATTTGTTGTTCAATTCAATAGGATTTTTGTTCAATTCATTAGTGTGATGTTCAATTGTAGGCTGCACTTTTCAGAGACTACTTAGACATAATAGTTAGCAGCATTTTACAATTTCATTTCTCTTTGAGTTGATTGAAATTCGAGAACTAGATAATCTTCTTCATGATAATATAGAGTATTTTTTCTTCATATCACTTGCATATACTATGCTTACACTCTTCAAATAAGAAGACTTACCCTGGGTTGACAATTGAATGAGAAGCATAGAGGTTGCCTATAACAATCACCTTTGTGAACCAACAACAGGGTCGGGGTGGAAGATAACCCTTTCTTGTTGAGAGGGAGTGTTGAAGTCCAACAAGAAATTTTATCACACACACTAGTGTGGGACAAATAGGTCCTAGAAAAACCTACACTAGTGTGGGCTAAATTTGGTGCAATGTCTAATTTAATTTTCCTTTAATTAAATTGGACAATAAAATGTAATCTTATCTCATGATCACTTGAAATAGTTAACTGAGTGTGATAAACTCAGTTAGCTCAAGTATTTAGAGTTGAGGGTGGTTGGTGAGGTATGCAGAGTAATTTTGTTAGTTATGGAGTTCGAATTGCAGTTGATGCATTAGTTTAATGCATGTGTAATCAGTTAACTCAGTTAGGTGAGTTAGATTCAGTTGAACTAGTTGTAACTATTTGTTGCACTAGTGAGATATCAAGTGAATTAAATATTATTTAATTCACAATTAGTGATATATCATGCAACATGTGATTTACTATTAATAGCTTCATGCATGTGAGCTCCAGTGGAGACCTAGTTGAGCAAAGGTGAAAGGGAGGTTAACTATCAGTTGTGTGATTTGTAGGTTGCTTGCATGCAACCAGACATCCATTGGTGTGCCTATGATCCTTGCGCAGTTTAGGAAGGCCATAATTCCTAAAGAATAGGGATTTCATTCATCAGGAATTGCACAAGCAAGGCAAGATGTTTAGAGGCTGAGAATTGGCTAAGTGTTAGACAGTTTTGTCTAGGACAGTGTGAGACAGTTAGCAGAGTGCTGGAGACTCTTGTGAGAAGAGTGCATTATAATTGTTTCATGATTCCATGGTTAATATACAATTGAAGATAGAGGGGTTTTGAGTAGCAATCTTTCCCTAGGAAATTATCTGTGCTGTGGTTCGATTTTATTCTTTCTTTGCTTCATGTGATTGGCAATTGTGTTTAATTTCCGCAATTGATTTGTAGAATCGATTCAGTATCTAGCTTTAGTAAATTGTTAGAACGGACTGAATCCATTGATATACATATGTTTGTATAATTTCTACATGGTATCAGAGCACAAGAAATCACTATAATGAAGGAAAAGCTGAGTTTCTGACTAAATAGAATTCGAATTTGCAAAAGACATTCTTGGTAAGACAGGTGAGTTAGGGTCGAAATGGCTTTCAATGGATTGAGATTGGAGTATGCACTCGAGCGAAAATCTAACTATATTTCTTGGAAAGAAAGGATGGAGGCAGTATTGGAGGACAATGGGTTGAAATAATTCATTAACAATGATGTTCCAAAACCCGCTATAGTAGATGCTGCAAATCTTGATGCCTGGAAAAATAAGGTTGCAAAGGTGAGGAGGATCTTATTGGAGGGAGTACGAGACCACATTGTCTCAAGTATCCATGGAAAAGCGACACCATATGAAATGTGGAAAGCTTTGACAGATCTATTTCAGAGTAGCAGTGATCATAGAAAATTGTCACTAAAGGATAAACTCAGGAAGATCAAAATGGAGAAAGGTGAATCCATGCCGAAATATTTAACAAAGTTTTTCCAATGTTGGGATGAGCTTGGGAGCATCGGAATTGTTGTCGCTGATGATAATTTGGTGAGCCTAGCTCTTCTAGGACCTCCAAAGAGTTGGCATAGTTATCATGACTCTATCAATGGAAGGGAAAAGCTACCATATTGGGGACGACTTTGGTTGGATTTGGTGCAAGAAGAATTCAGGTGGAATGCTAGAGATGGATCTTCATCGAAGAATGAAGATGAAGAAGATTATGCTTTGGATACCAAGGCTAAGAATGGGAAAGGAAAGAAATTCCATTCCAAATCTGAGTCTGGTAAATATGGCAAGAAGCGCGACATGTCCATAGTGAATTGTTTTCACTGTCACAAGCATGGACATTATGCCACTAATTTTCCCCAAAATAATAAGAACAAGAAAGCTTCATGATCTGCAGCTAGTGAGGCTTTGGCCTCGCAATTTGAGCTTGAATTTTTGCTCATTGCATGCATGGTGTCAAGTGCAATGGGATCAATGTGGTACTTGGATAGTGGTGCTTTCTGTTATCACCAAAATAGGTCCTGATAGGCTGTTGGTCAGGCTACCTCAGTGTAACTATTTCAAACTAGACTTTTAGTTGAGGCTTAGCCTCCTCAACCTGAGAGGGCTCTCTCAATAAGTTTATGATTTTCAAATAAGGATTAGATGGCTAACTCTATGAGTAAAATGAATAAAAATGGATAATTGGTTGTAGTACTAATCAACAAACATCTATTGGGCTTATGGAGTCAAATGTTTTTTCACAAAACATGAATATCAACTTCATATGGAAGTCAGGGCATTTTAGGGTTTAGATGCATCAATAGAACAATAGGACAGAAAATAAACACAGTTCAGGAACATATGAAGGAAGTTAGAGTACCTTCAGAGAATTCTAAGTAACATAAATTCATGCCACTGCAAGTAATTGAAAGAGGAAAACCATGAGAATATCAAACATCAATAACCCTTTCTGGATCCTGTGTGATGAAACCAATATCTCTGTATTAATAATAAAAACACAGTCTTTACTACAAAAAAATAGTATGCTTGTTAATGAAAATTTCCAACCCTATGCAATTCGACTTCTTGTCTTTTATAAAGTCATCATTACATTCTTGGATTCTCTCCAATCACTTGAGAAAAATTCAAATTTTCTAGCTTGACACTTATCAACTGCTAAAACAAACTTTTAATTACATCTGACAGTTAAACTGTCTGTTCTGGAGTCCTAATACAACTAGGATTAAAAATCTTATTATAACTTAACAACCTTATCCAAATATTAAATCTTCTATCTGACAGCTGATCCTCCTAAACTTCGACCTTGATGATGTCCATCTCCTTGCTGTTTGACTGTATTGATTTGCCTCTTATCTACCCTGAAAGATAGGAACATGCTCCCTGCAAAATAGCTATAATGCTTCATTTATGTTTCTTCAAACCATCTGCTGACCAAATTGTGCTCAAAAAATGTGGCAAATTATTATTAAACTCATGTGACTTCGCACTTCCAGCTGTGCCCAAACCAAGCCTCTGAAGGAGTGTCAAAACTGTTAACATTACTGCGCTACGAAACTGTCTGCTGTTTTCATAGCGCAAAACTTCACCTTTGAAAACTTCATTTGAAACCTTCAATTTTCTATGTTTTGCCATTGGATCTTCACTTGTGATCTTTATACATTCCTCAACAGCATCAAGGTTTAAAACAAAAACCCATTCTCCCTTTGAAACATTGCAAAATTGTTCAAAATGCATCCTACAGCAGTTTCGTAGTGCACTATGAAACTGTTGTGCATGACACCTACAGCAGTTTCGTAGCACGCTACAAAACTGCTGTGTCTATATTTTCACAGCTTTTTCCAAAAAATTTGAGTTTCCAACTTTTACTTCCATCCTTTCAGTTATATATAAGCTCTCATAACCAACAAAAATCAACTCTAAGCTGCTTTCAAAAATGAAATCTTTCCACATAACCCAAAAAATGTGTTAGGAGATGTCACTTACTGTTTACACTCACTTTTGTTGTGGTTGATCTTCAAGCTTAGCTAGTTGTATCTCAATATCTTCAACTTTCCTTTTACGCCTTCTATTATTAGCTCTTATTTTTGTATTAACCATCCTTATAAACTTTGCTTCCTTGATTGTAGGGACGGTCCATATGAAGAATTGATCCTGACTGCTGATTGACTCAATGTTTGAAATATTTTCTAGCTCCCATAGACCTTTCATCCTCTCAAAGTTTGACCTTTCTACAGCACGCATTCTCACTTTCTTCTTCAATTTATCAATTTCAATGTTTTCAAGTCTGAGTTTCTCTTTAACCTCCTCATAACTACTCTTTTCTCTCTGAGTATTAAAAACTTTGTTTCTGTCTTCTTCAAGCATTGGAGATGATATATTTATGGGTTCTTCAAAAACATTTGTATCCTCACCCCCTGTTTGGACCATCTCCATGTCTGGCTGCTGCAATTTCTTAGACTACATAGTTAAGGGTTTTCTAGGCTTAAAGACAAACTCTGACACTTCATCCTCAAAATCTAGTTTTTTGGATGTTCTCAATTTCTTTAATTTGTCACCTGTATCCAGTTTGATGAAATCTACTTGATCCAGGCGAGACTCTTCAATGTCAATAGCTTGTAATATATCATTCAAGTCACCTCTTAATTCCAAGTTTTCATTTGTGACCACAACCTTACCCTTCTCATTTGACCTTTGACTCCTAGTCACCTTCTTCTGAGTTGTTTTACTAGTTGACTGTTCCTGAATTGTCTCTTTGAAAAGATTTCTCTTCTTCTGTGTGGATTGATGAGTTCTTTGGATATTCAATGATGTGTTTATCATTGGTTCCTTAACATGTTTCCTGGGCTTAAGCTTGACAAACCTCCTTGATTTTGTTTTTGTAGGTTCAATAGTCTTTGATGAAGATGTTTCTTTGACTTGAGGGCTAGCACCTGTTCCTTCAACTCCTATTCCACTCAAAAAGAGAAATGTAGACCATTCTCTATTGAATTTATTAAGCTCATGCAAAAATATTAACTTGACTGGACCATGATGAAATAATGAGGTTTCGCATGCCTGAGTTTTCATCTGTACTTTGTCTGCCATCTTGGCCAGACTTCGGAATAGAAAGAAAGGTAAGTATAGAGAGATTATTCCTGTGAAATACAATAAGAGTTTAAAGTGATAAGTGTACACCTTGTGGTATCTCCCTTCGCAGGTGAAGTAGCTTTGGATGTTGTAAAGCATATTGGCAAATGCATCCTTGAGATAACTTCTTGGTACAACTTTGTTCAAATCAGTATCCATAAACTCTGGTTTCAAAAATATTTTGTAGGGTTGCATTTTAAACCTAAAATTCTTGAACCATCTATCTTCCCCCCTTGGAATTTCTATGACTTCTGATATAACTTCAGGAGAAATTGGTAAATTGAGGAAACCAACCTTTGTGTTTGACCCTGTGAAGTTCATGGCAAATTATTTGGTAACCTGATTATGTCCTCCTTGAAGCTTTTCACAAAACCTCCAGCACCCTACCTTCTTGAAGGCTTCTTCAACAGATTTATCTCTTGTGAGAGCCTCTAAACCTTCAGGTTCTATTCTCGGGCAGTGACCAGACCTGTGATTTCTCTTTTCTTCTTTCATCTTCCTCCTGAAAACCCTATGTCTTCAGCAAACCTGTAATAGACCTCCTTGTTGGATGAACTGGCTCACTTGAAAATTTAGTTTAGCCTTGCTTGATGGAAAACTCTGCCTCGCTTGATTAGAAACCTTGCTTCAGTCAGCAATTATTTTCAAACTCACTGGATTAGCAAGTATCGAAAATGCTGACATAACATCAATTGGATTCTGCCTCGCTTGATTGAAAACTTTGCCTCGCTTGAAAACTTCATGAGACCTCTGGTTTCTTATCATGAGCTTCTCTTTTGACAATAGATATGCATGCAGTGCTTTCTTTGCATGAGATAAAATCAATGATAACCAACCCCTTTTCAAATTTGAAAAGGACTAATGACAAATGAACCCTAACAAATCCCATAATGATTTCATAACTACTTTGGATGGTTGCATGCGTGAGGGAGGATTTGTGGACTGACACCATAATCATGAAAATTTAACCCAAACTAACGGATGTGACAGCTAAACTGAAAAAATTTGAATCCCTGATTTCGTAGCACTGGTAATGTGATTTCGGGATTTTGCGCTATGAAAAGACCAGCGTTTTCATAGCGCATAAGCAGTTTTTTATACTGAGCGCGCTACAAAAATGTGGTTTCGTGGCTTATTAATTTTTTTTTTGAAAAAGACTTAAAATATGGTTTTCAAAACATGGTATGAGACTTCTAAAGAGTAAAGCAAGGTTTATGCACTTTATTTGGTGATGAAATGAAACTTGTAACCTATGGCTTAGACCCTATAAAACATAAAAATGACTCAAACCCTATCTAATACCATGACTTCGGAGCAGGTATAAACTAACCAAGTTTAGAAAATTTTGATAGTGATAACAATGGCTCCACTTGGGATAGTGTGCCCCTGTGGTACACTAAGAACTCGCAGCTCCAGTGCTATCCATTTTTTGATAAAAACAGAAATTCTGTTAACAAACATCCTCTTCAAACTATTGGGCCTTCACCTCGGGCTCAAGATTTTTGTTTCATCTTGTCATTTATTAGAAAAAACTGACAAAGATGAATATATAAAATGTCATGAGTGATTTATAATACTTCAACAAACATAATGCTTTAGGAACCTGCCATTAACAGGCCCTCCAGCATATGATCCTCCATCAATTTCCTGCAATATGTAAGTGTTGTTCCCATGAAAACCAACAATCTGAAAAGGACCCTTCCATAAATTCTCAAACTTACCATGCTTGCCCTTTTCCTCAATTTTGGCCTCCCATTCCAGCACTTTGTCATGAATCTGAAAATTGTCCTCTTTGATCTTCCTATCAAATTTATTCTTAATTCTGTTTTGAACATGCTGATGACTTTCATAAACTTCATTTCTCTTTTCTTGCAAGGCTATCAGCTGGTTTATCCTCCTTTGGATGACATTCAGTTCTTCTTCAAGTCCTTGAATTAACTTCATAACCGGCACCCCAAGTGATGTTGGGAAAACAACTTCAGCCCCATAGACTAATTCATATGGCGAAGTTCCAAGTAATCTCTTTGTACAAATCCTATCAGCCCATAAGGCGTACTTAAGCTTTAAGTGCCAATCTTTCTTGTTCTCCTGCAGTACCCTTTTGATGATTCTTACAATGCTCTTGTTTGATGATTCAACAAGACCATTACCTTGCGGATAGTATGTTGTAGAGTGTCCAAGAGTGATGTGATATTGATGGTAGAAATTTATCATCTTCTTAGACTTAAATGCTTGAGCATTATCTGTTATAATCTTCATGGGACAGCCAAATCTTGACAATATATTATTCTCTAAAAAAGAAATAATAACAGAATCATTAGCTTGCCTTGTTGGTATCGCCTCTATCCATTTGGTGAAGTAGTCTATTTCCGTAAGAATCTAGTGATGCTGCCCTGATGAAGATGGATGTATCTCTCCAATAAAGTCTAACCCCCATTGCTAAAAAGGAGCTTCAACATAGATAGGAACTAAAGGTAGAGGTACAAGCTTTCTTCTTCTTTCAAAAATTTGGCACTCATGACATGCAGCGATCTTTTTGTAAATGTCTTTAAACATTGTTGGCCAAAAATATCCAGCTCTTAGGATCTTGTTTGCTATATATTTCCAATAATTATGTCCTCCACAATCACCTTTATGTAATTCTTCAATGATCTTTTCATCCTCTCTTTCAAGTAAACAATTCAGCAAAATTCCTCCTGCATCTTTCCAAAACAGATTTCTGTCATAAACAAAATATCGCAATGATTTCAGCTTAACAAACCTTGCTTTGGACTTTGATAGATTAGCAAGAGATTTATTATGCTGTAGGACAAAAACCACATCCTTATACCACTCTGAAGTAAGAAATTTCTCATCAATTTGGACCAATTCTTCTTCATTTTTAGAAATTTCTAATATTTTTGCATTCATATTTATGTCAAGACAGTCCATATTTGACTGAGTCATTAGTTTCGCCAAGTCTTGTCCCTTCACCAAATTCATTGGTTTGATGTCTATATCATATTCCAGCAATTTGGCGATCCATTTTCCCCTCTTGCCATCCAGATCTGCCTGAGTTAGAATGTCTTTTATCGTAGCACTTAGAACATATGCTACGATGTGCGAATGCAAAATATAAATTCTGAAATATTTTATAGCTTTCACCAAAGCATAGGCCTGTTTCTCTAGAATATTATACTTCAGTTCAACATTTTCTAATGTCCTACTAAAGAAATAAATAGGTTGTTCAATACCTTGCTTTCCTTTTTGTAGCAAAACTCCAGCAATTGTGTTTTCGGAAGCAAATGTAAAAACCAGAAATTCTTTGGAAAAATCCAGACTGATGAGTACCGGTGCTTGTGTGAGTGCCTTCTTGATTTCTTCAAAATATTTCTTTGCTTCGGCTGTCCATTTAATGTCAACTCCTTTCTTTAACATCCTTGTTATATCTTTGACAATCTCAGCAAAGTTAGGAATGAAACGCCTAACAAAATTCACTTTCCCAAGAAAATATTGAATCTCTTTCCTACTTCTTGGAAAATCTACCTTTTGAATTGCATTAACTCTATTAGGATCAATCCTAATTCCATATTCATAAATGATATGACCAAGTAATTTTCCTGAAGTTAAAGCAAATATTCTTTTAGTAGGATTAAGAGAAATACCAAACCTTCTACATTTCAGCAGAATTTTTTCTAGGTGTTTCAAATGATCTTCTTCTTTCTTTGAATAGACTATGATATCATCAAGATAAAAAACTACCAACTTATCCTTTTCTTCAGAAAAAGAAATGTCCATTCCTCTTTGGAAAGTGGCTCCCGCATTCATGAGACCAAAAGGCATTTTAGCGTACATGAATGTACCCCATGGTGTTGTGAAGGTTGTTTTTTCTTGATCATATGGATGCACAAGAATATGATTATAACCTGAAAAAACAACAAGCACAGACATCGTTTGTGAGCCAAAAATATTTTGCAGAATTAAATCCATCTTAGGAAGAGGATATTTATCCTTCAGTGAAGCCTTATTCAAATTTCTGAAGTCAATAAAAATTTTGATCTCTCCACTCTTCTTCCTAACCGGTACCAAATTTGCAAGACAATTGGAGAATCTAATTGGGACAATGATTTTTGCATCAAAGAGTTTCTTAATCTCCCTTTCAATCAATGGCATGAGAAGGGGGTTAATTCTCCTCAACTTCTGTTTGAATGGTTTCTCATTGTCTTTAATAGGAATATTATATTGAATAATAGAAGGGTCATATTTCTTTAAATCAGCATAACTCCAAGAAAAAACATCCATAAAACTTCTCATCATCTCAATATATTTGAGTTTCACATCAACTGAAAGAAACTTCGAAATTTTGATCATGTTAGGCAAAGCTAATGTATCAAGATTACAGCTCTCTACTTCCTCTTCATCAGCTTGTAATTTTGGTGCTTTAAAAACATCATTATGATAAAAAATCTTCTCAAGAGGAATAAGACCCTTTGGCATTGCATTATTCTTCAATTGAAAAACTTCAAAATTTCCTTTAGACTCAACAAACAAATTTTGTTGATCTACATGTGTATTTTCAAATTCTTCTTTCAGCTCAATAAAATTATTTACTTGTTGATCATCTTCAAAAACTTGACAGTTTATGATATTGTCTGATATAGCTAGCCTATGACGACCTTAAATCTCATATTTTTCATTTGAATGCATAGGAATGATGAAAATACTTGCGGAGATGGCAAGGGAGTCAACAATAGAATTCTGATCTCTAGTTTTGACTATGAAGGATAATACTGAAAGTTTTCCAACATGTCTAAAACTAAATTTTTGTAAACCCTCATTATTACATCCTTAGTTTGATAGACACCTTCAACTTGTCTAATAACCAATTCAGAATCTCCAAAAATAGAAATATTTTGAGCCTTCATCTTTTTCAAAACATCTAGACTCAAAATCAAAGATTCATATTCAGCCATGTTGTTTGTGCAATTAAAATTCAGTTTGTAAGAGTAAAAATTACTCTCATCATTTGGATTTGTAATCAAAATCCCTGCTCCTGCCCCTTATTTTCCTGGTGATCCATCAAAGTACAATGACCACCATTCTTCCATCTCTTCGTCATTTACTTGTCGATTTTCTGCATGCTGATTTTCTTGTGTTGATTTTCTGAATGCTGATTTTCTGCTCTTATTTCTTCCTCAAAACTATCAGCTGATTCATTGAAAAGAATGGTAGATCCAAGTTTACTATCAAAGGCATAAATAGGAAAACTCTGAGGCTTATCTTTGCTACTTACCATGTAAGCAATTCTAGTCTCCCGATACAATCTCCTTTGTTCACCAAAAACTGGAATAGTAGCGTAGGTAAAATCCATCTGCATTGTGCCTTTGATTTTTGCTGTCCATGATCTTGACAATAGCATATCAAAATTTGGAGGAACATCAGCCACAACAATATCCATAACAACTGTCTTTTCTGGGATTTGCGTTAGACCAAAAACAACATCTTTGATTAGACCAATACATTGAACTCTCTTTGAATCAAAATAAAACAAATCCTTATATGGTCTTGTGATTTGTAATCCCATCCTTTCCATGATTACTTTGGGCATAAGTTTATGTGAAGCCCTGGAATCCAGCATAGCATTATGTAAAGTCATATCATGAATACTAATGCTTACATAAAAAGGAGGAAACTCTTCATTTTGATCATCTTCTAACCTTGGACCCAAATATATAGTAGGATTATCTTCTTGGACATTCAAGATATTAGCAGCCCCTGGTTGTGAATTCAACATCTTAACTATCTTGCTTTTATATTCATTCACCTTGAGAATCTCACTGAAAGGGAATGATATTTTAATCTTTGAAATTTCATTCTCAAGGTTGAAAACAGAAACAGATTTTTCAGCATCTTTGACAAGAGGAGGAAGTTGAGTGTCTTTCTTACTAAGTGGAGTATCCTTTTTACCTTTAGCCATCTTTTGGGTATCATTCTTAGCTTCAGTAGCCTTTGGAACATCTTTCTTGGGCTGCGCTTTGTTTGCAATGATAGTCACATTTCTATTTCTGAGATTATATCGCTTTTGCATCTCGAAAATAGCATTTTGATACCCTTTAAAATAATCTGATGGTTCTTCTCCTTGATTAGCCAAATCTAACTCATCATGCTCTTCTTTAGTCAAGAATATTCCTAAAATTTATTCGTCAAGACAATGGATGGATTCTTCAGGAATCTCAGGCTCATCTTCTTCATCTACCAAATTTTTCTGAAAAGGTGGTCTCACTGGAGGGTCAGCTTGTTGATTTCTATTCTCTCTTGGCCTTTGCTGATTTTGAGGTCTCCTAAATTGTGGATTTCTGAATTGAGGTTCATGTTGCATAGGAGGAGCAGAAGTGTTACTGAGAGCTAACCTGTCCATCAACTTCTCCATGGTTTTCATCATTGAATCAAATTTGTCTTCAGAAGTTGAGGTGGATGGTTTCTCTTCTTCTTTCTGTTTAGTTTTTCCCATTTTTGACTTTTTAGCAGTTATCATGTTTACCTCAACCTTAACTACATCACTTTGCATTTTAGCAAGTGAAGGTGATTCTCTTTCTCTCAACAAGATAGAAAAGTCATAATCAAATGCTCCAGCATGTCTCATTTGTGCTAAGGCTTCCAGAGGTTTCAAATGGGCTGGAATTGAGTCAAAAAATTTATTGAATCTTTTTGAAAAGTTTTGGACAGATTCATCAACTGCCCTTCTAAGGCTATTGTATTCAGTGAGTGCTTGGACTGGATTGGTTCTATTACCCCATTTTCTTAAGAAATTGTCTTCAAAATCATTCCAAGTTCTAATGATGCCCGATGCAAGGTCCTTAAACCATTTTCTAACTTCCCCAATAAAACTCTGTGCAAATAACCTTAACTTCACATCCTCATCATCAACTTCTTCCCTGTCTATAAAATCATTAAATCTGTCTATAAATTCCTCTGCTGAAATTTCCTCATCATTACCCCAAGTAGGAATCCTAGCAGCATATTTACTAGGAAGGTCATGCAAAACTGCAGAAAGTACAAGTGGTGCATACCTAGCAGGAGCAGCCATGACTGGAGGATGAACAGTAATTTTAGGAGGGGTAGAAAAATAAGATGAAGAACTGATATGAGGAGGACTGCTTTGTTTTTGTAAGCCACTGACAATAGAACTCCAATTTGGAAGGGGTAAACCAGCTTTGGATTTCAGCAAAACTTCAAAAGGATCAAGTTCTTTGAGTTTATCTAAAGACTCTTTTTCTAGTAGTAGTTCAAAGGTAACAGCTTCCCAAAACTCTTCCTTGTCTTCTTGTGTCACTAAGGTTGAAGTGTCAATTCCTCTTTTTTGCAAGTCTAAGATAATATTAATGAGTTATTTTTCACTTTTTGATCTAAAAAACACTTCATGAATCTTGTCACCAACTTTCTTATCTTCAGGACTTCTTAGTATTTCATCGGACAAATATTTCGAATGAGATGGAGTACCTGATATTTCTAAAATTCTTTGACTTTTTAAAATAGTGTTTGGATTGTCCACAACGGTAGGTGGATTGGGATCAAGATTTCTCTGTGTGTATCTCCTTCTCGAAGCCACCTTTAAACTTTGAAAATGTATGGAGTCACCAAGGTAGATTGCAGCCTCGAAAAACCTTCTGAGCTCCTGCTACCTTCAAAAGTTCATCTTTCTTGATTTCGAGAATGATTAATCTTCAGGCTCCCGACAGACACACCAAAATGTTATCACCAAAATAGGTCCTAATAGGCTGCTAGTTAGGTTACCTCAGTGTAACTATTTCAAACCAGACTTTTAGTTGAGGCTTAGCCTCCTCAACCTGAGAGGGCTCTCTCTATAAGTTTATGATTTTCAAATAAGGATTAGATGGCTAATTCTATGAGTAAAATGAATAAAAATGGATAATTGGTTGTACCACTAATAAACAAATATCTATTGGGCTTATGGAGTCAAATTTGTTTTCACAAAACATGAATATCATCTTCATATGGAAGTCAGGGCATTTCAGGGTTTAGATGCATCAATAGAACAGTAGAACAGAAAATAAACATAGTTTATGAACATATGAAGGAAGTTAGAGCACCTTCAGTGAATTCTACGTAACATACATTCATGCCACTGCAATTAATTGAAAGAGAAAAACCATGAGAATATCAAACATTAATAACCCTTTCTGAATCCTGAGTGATGAAACCAATATCTCTGTATTAATAATAAAAACACAGTCTTTTATGCAACAAAACAATATGCTTGTTAATGAAAATTTCCAACCCTATGCAATTTGAATTCTTGTCTTTTATAAATTCATCATTACATTCTTGGATTCTCTCCAATCACTTCAGAAAAATTCGAATTTGCTAGCTTGACACCTATCAACTGCTAAAACAAACTTTTAATTACATCTGACAGTTAAACTGTCTATTCTGGAGTCCTAATACAACTAGGATTAAAACTCTTATTATAACTTAACAACCTTATCCAAATATTAAATCTTCTATCTGACAGCTGCTCCTCCTAAACTTCGACCTTGATGATGTCCATCTCCTTGTTGTTTGACTGTATTGATTTGCCTCTTATCTACCCTGAAAGATAGGAACATGCTCCCTGCAAAATAGCTATAATGCTTCATTTATGTTTCTTCAAACCATCTGCTGACCAACTTGTGCTCAAAAAATGTGGCAAATTATTATTAAACTCATGTGACTTCGCACTTCCAGCTGTGCCCAAACCAAGCCTCTGAAGGAGTGTCAAAACTGTTAACATTACTGCGCTACGAAACTGTCTGCTGTTTTCATAGCGCAAAACTTCACCTTTGAAAACTTCATTTGAAACCTTCAATTTTCTATGTTTTTCCATTGGATCTTCACTTGTGATCTTTATAAATTCCTCAACAGCATCAAGGTTTAAAACAAAAACCCTTTCTCCCTTTGAAACATTGCAAAATTGTTCAAAATGCATCCTACAACAGTTTCGTAGTGCACCACGAAATTGTTGTGTCTATCTTTTCACAACTTTTTCCGAAAAATTTGAGTTTCCAACCTTTACTGCCATCCTTTCAGTTATATATAAGCTCTCATAACCAAAAAAAATCAACTCTAAGCTGCTTTCAAAAATGAAATCTTTCCACATAACCCAAAAAATGTGTTAGGAGATGTCACTTACTGTTTACACTCATTTTTTTTGTGGTTGATCTTCAGGCTTAGCTAGCTGTATCTCAAGATATTCAACCTGCCTTTTACGCCTTCTATTATTAGCTTTTAGTTTGGTATTAACCATCCTTATAAACTTTTCTTCCTTGATGGCAGGTATGGTCCATATGAAGAATTCATCCTGACTGCTGATTGACTCAATGTTTGAAACCTTTTCTAGCTCCCACAGAACTTTCATCCTCTCAAAGTTTGACATTTCTATAGCATGCATTCTCACTTTCTTCTTCAATTTATCAATTTCAATGTTTGCAAGTCTTAGTTTGTCTTTAACCTCCTCATAACTACTCTTTTCTCTCTGAGTATTAAAAAATATGTTTCTGTCTTCTTCAAGCATTGGAGATGATATATTATGGGTTCTTCAAAAACATTTGTATCCTCACCCCCTGTTTGGACCATCTCCATGTTTGGCTACTGCAATTTCTTAGACTGCCTATTTAAGGGGTTTCTAGGCTTAAAGACAAACTGTGACACTTCATCCTCAAAATCTAATTTTTTGGATGTTCTCAATTTATTTGATTTGTCAACTGTATCTAGTTTAATGAAATTCGCTTGAACCAGGGGAGAATCTTCAATGGAAATAGCTTATAATATATCATTCAAGTCACCTCTTAATTCCAAGTTGTCATTTGTGACCACGACCTTACCCTTCTCATTTGCCCTTTGACTCCTAGTCACCTTCTTCTGAGCTGTTTTACTAGTTGATTGTTCCTGAATTGTCTCTTTCACAGGAGTTCTCTTCTTCTATCCAAATTGATAAGTTCTTTGGATATTCAATGATATGTTTATCATTGGTTCCTTAACCTGTTTCCTGGGCTTAAGCTTGACAAACCTCCTTGATTTTGTTTTTGCAGGTTCAGTAGTCTTTGATGAAGATGTTTCTTTTACTTGAGGGCTAGCACCTGTTCCTTCAACTCCTATTCCACTCAAAAAGAGAAATGCAAACCATTATTTATTCACTTTCTGAAGCTCATGCAAAACTATTAACTTGACTAGACCATGATGAAATAATGAGGTTTCACATGCCTGAGTTTTCATCTGTACTTTATCTACCATCTTGTCCAGACTTCGAAATAGAAAGAAAGGTAAGTCTAGAGAGATTATTCTTGTGAAATGAAATAAGAGTTTAAAGTGATAAGTGTACACCTTGTGGTATTTCCCTTCGCAGGTGAAGTACCTTTGGATGTTGTAAAGAAGATTGGAAAATGCGTACTTGACATAACTTCTTGGAACATCTTTGTTCAAATTAGTATCCATAAACTCTGGTTTCAAAAATATTTTGTAGGGGTGCATTTCAAACCTAAAATTCTTGAACCATCTATCTTCCCCCCTTGGAATTTCTGTGACTTCTGATATAACTTCAGGAGAAATTGGTAAACTGAGGAAACCAACCTTTGTGTTTGACCCTGTGAAGTTAATGGCAAATTATTTGGTAACCTGATTATGTCCTCCTTGAATATTTTCGTAGAACCTCTAGCACCCTACCTTCTTGAAGGCTTCTTCAACATATTTATCTCTTGTGAGAGCCTCTAAACCTTCAGGTTCTGTTCTCGGGCAGTGACTAGACCTGTGATTTCTCTTTTCTTCTGTCATCTTCCTCCTAAAAACCCTATGTCTTCAGCAAACCTGTAATAGACCTCCTTGTTGGATGAAATGGCTCGCTTGAAAATTTAGTTCAGCCTCGCTTGATGGAAAACTCTGCCTTGCTTGATTAGAAACCTTGTTTTAGTTAGCAATTATTTTCAAACTCACTGGATTAGCAAGTATTGAAACTACTGACATAACATCAATTGGATTCTTCCTCGCTTGATTGAGAACTCTGCCTCGCTTGAAAACTTAATGAGAACTCTGGTTTCTTATCATGAGCTTCTCTTTTGACAATAGATATGCATGCAGTTCTTTCTTTGCATGAGATAAAATCTATGATAACCAACCCCTTTTTAAATTTGCAAAGGACTAATGAGACCCCTAACGAATCCCATAATGATTTCATAACTTCTTTGGATGGTTGCATGCATGAGGGAGGATTCATGGACTGACACCATAATCATGAAAATTTAACCCAAACTGACGGATGTGACAGCTAAACCAAAAAAAATTGAATCCACGATTTCGTAGCGCTGGTAATTTGATTTCGAGATTTTGCGCTACGAAAAGACCAGTGTTTTCGTAGCGCAGAAGCATTTTTTTACACTGAGCGTGCTATGAAAACGTGGTTTCATGGCTTATTCAATTTTTTTTTGAAAAAGACTTAAAATATTGTTTTCAAAACGTGGTATAAGACTTCTAAAGAGTAAGGCAAGGTTTATGCACTTTATTTGGTGATGAAATGAAACTTGTAACCTATGGCTTAGACCCTATAAAACATAAAAATGACTCAAACCCTATCTAATAACATGACTTAGGAGCAAATGTAAACTTACCAAGTTTAGAAAATTTTGATAGTGATAACACTTCCTTTCACATGATGGGAGACAAAGAACTTTTGAGTAGATTGGAGGAGAAGGACCTCCAGATGCATATCGAAATGGGTGATGATGGGCAGTATAGTGCTACCAAGATCGGTACCATTACCTTCTAGAGACAGTTAGGTAAACCCTTTCAATTAAAATATGTAATTCATGTACTAGGCTTGAAGAAAAATTTAGTCTCAGTTGAAATGTTGGAGGATAGAGGATACGATGTTTTTTTCAGTGAAGGAAAAGCTTCCCTGCGACACAAAACAATAGGACAAGCCAAGAATATTGGGATTCGAGTTAAGAACATCTATAAAAACTATGTAGATGGTTGTGCAACATTGATGGGTAAGGTGGACAAAGTGGTGAGCTGGGATGAGGGTGAGTTATGGCACATGAGATTGGGCCATCTCCACCACAAAGCCTTGAAGGTCATGCAACAGATTTCTACAGGTCTACCTAAGGGTGCACTTGCTCATTCAGACACATGTAAGGGATGTACTATGGGGAAGTATGCAAAGGCCACTTATCATGAGAAGAATAACTGAGCTTTGGAAATCCTTGGGAGAGTTCACTCAAACGTGTGTGGACCATTCTCTACTGCTTTGACAACAAAGCATAAGTAATATGTGATATTTGTTGATGAATTTTCTCGAAAGTGTTGGATCTACTTCATGCAGAAGAAAGATCAGACATTCTCAACATTTCTTGAGTTCAAATCACTAGTGGAGAAATACATGGGGAAGCATGTGAAGGCTCTTAGGAGCGAAAATGGTGGTGAGTACATCTCCATTGAATTCAAGAACTTCTGCAGCAAAGAAGGAATTCAGAGAGAAATGATTACGCCTCATAACCCACAACAGAATGGGGTCGCAAAAAGAAATAACAGAACAATTGTGGGTGTAGCACGAGCGATGTTGCATGATAAGAGCCTATCGTTGCATATGTGGGTAGAGGCATGCAACACAACAGTATTTGTGCAAAATCATTGTCCTCATCAGATACTTGGCATGAGTACACCAAAAGAGGTTTTTGCTGGTAAGAAACTTGATGTTTCACATTTGAAGATTTTTGGCTCATCTGCTTATGTGCATGTGACCCAAGACATCAGGAAGAAGCTGGAACCAACAACCGATTGGGGTATTTTTGGGGTACATTGAAACTCCCCACAACTATCGGGTGTATTTTCCAAACAACAGAATGACTGTTGTGTGAGAAGATATAAAATTTGATGAGGAGAAAGCCATGTGATTGTCCCTTGAGAGGGAGATTGATTTGCATGCAGAGGAGGAACTCTTGGTTCCAAAGAATTAACCTCAAGATGTGGAGCAACCACATGTGGAGGATCATGGAGTGGCATAAAACACTCATGTAGAGCCATCCACCAGAAATGGTAGAAGGCACACCGCGGAAGCTGATAGATTGAGACTTGATGCAAAAAGAGAATGTAGGAGCCTTTACTTCACTACATAGACAGAGACAACCTCCAGATAGGTTTACTAGATACATGGCTCTTATGAGCAATTTTATTATGGAAGAAAAATATTCCTTTCAGGAGGCAGTGCAACAACCAATTTGGGTTGATGATATGGTAGAGGAGTATGACTCCATCGTCAAGAACAATGCATGGGAGATTGTCCTAGGACCGGTCGGTAAATCAGTGGTTGGATCTAGATGGATCTATAAGGTGAAGCAAGCTGCTGATGGGAGGGTGGATAAGTACAAAGCCATATTTGTAGCCTGGGGATTCTCAAAATTTGAGGGGATCGAATATGACAAGATTTTCGCACCAGTTGCGAGGTACTCTTCCATTAGATCTATCCTTGCACTCTCAGTGGAGATGGGGTTGCGCATTTATCAGATGGATCTGAAAAATGTGTTTCTCAATGGAGTTATTGAGGAAGAAGTGTACATAGAGTAGCTTGAAGGTTTCGAGATATTTGACAGTGAGTCACATGTGTGTCGACTCAAGAGAGCACTGTATGGGTTGAAGAAAGCACCTTGTGCTTGGTACACTCAGATTAATAGCTATTTCGCCGGGTTGGGCTTCACTAAAAGTGAAGCTGATGCAAACCTGTACCAAATTGTGGTTAATGGTAAGATCTTGATTATCATACTTTATGTTGATGATATAATTTTGGCAGGTGATGGGCAGCTGATAAACTCATGCAAGGAGGATCTTGCAACGGAGTTCGAAATAAAGGACATGTGACTTCTTCACTATTTCCTTGGTTTGGAAATATGGTAGTGGGATGGTGAATATTTTTTTTCTCAAGGAAAGTATGCCAAGGAGATACTGGGTACGTTTTTGAGTATGTTTTATATTATTTCCACGAATAGTCACGCGCAGGGGGGTCATAGGGGGAGCGGCAGCCCCCCCTGTCAAGGTTCGGGGCAGCGCCGGGAAAAAAAATTTGGTCCTTATTTTCCGGTGGGCGGACCCGCTCATGGTTTTGTGCATGGGTTTGCACATGGTTTTGGGGCATGATGGTTTTCAACCCCTAGTATTTTGTAGATCCAGTCAAGGGAAATACGGTTATGTTGTAATCTAGGGTTAATGGATTGGAGTTTATGTATGCTTCGGCATGTATATATATGTGTTGTATCACTAAAAGGAAAATAATGAAAAATAAAGTTGGTCGTCCCGATTTGGGATCCAGGGGAAAATCTCTGTGTATATTTGTTTTGTGCTCTCGCTATTGTTTATTTTCTGTTTTAAGATTCGTTTGCAGATAATTTTTGTACAGGGTTAAAACCTACATATGTTTCACATGGAGAGGTGTAAACCCATGGACACTCCTCTTCTAGGAAATTGAAGGAAAGAGGATGCTACTTCTGGATAAGTAGTGGATGTTATTGTCTACACGTAGCTAGTAGGTTCACTGATGTACTTGGTGAACACTAGACCAAACATTTGCTATGCAGTTAACTAGCTGAGTCAAGCTATGGTTAAGCTGACCAAGATCTTCTGGAAGGTGGGGAAGCATGTTTTGAGATATCTCAGGGCACTAAAGAGTATGGATTATGGTATAGATGGATAGAGGGAATGAAGCTTCAAGGCTTCACAGATGTAGATTGGGCAGGCAGTCCATCAGACAGAAAGAGCACATCAAGAGGGATCTTCAACATAGGATCGACAACAGTTTCTTGGTACAGCAGGAAGAAACGATATGTGGCACTTAGTTCATATGAGGCAGAGTACATGGTAGCAAGTCAAGCTGCATGTGAGGTCATCTAGATGAGAAAGATCCTGGTTGGTTTGTTTGGTTCTCAGATGGATCTGAAAGTTATACATTGTGATAACCATAGTTTCATTAAACTCTCAGTTAATCTGGTGTTTCATGATAGGTCCAAGCACATAGAAATTTAGTACCACCATCTCAGATATCGTGTTTAGAGTCGCATAATGTTACTTCAATACATTCCCATGGAAGATCAAGATGTAGATATTCTGATGAAGGTGCTCACGAGGAGAAAATTCAAATACCATAGAGGCAGGATCGGGGTGGCAGATAATCCCTTTCTTGTTGGGAGTGAGTGTTGAAGTCCAACAAGAAATTGCAGCACACACACTAGTGTGGGACCAATAGGTCTGAGAAACACCTACCCTAGTGTGGGCTAAACTTGGTGTAGTGTCTGATTTAATTTTCCTTTAATTAAATTGGACAATGAAATGTAACCTTATCTCATGATCACTTATAACAGTTAACTAAGTGTGATAAACTCAGTTAGCTCATGTATTTTGAGTTGAGGGTGGTTGGTGAGGCATGTAGAGTAATTCTATTAGTTATGGAGTTTGAATTGCAGTTAGTGCATTAGTTTAATGCATGTGTAATCAGTTAACTCAGTTAGGTAATTTAGAGTCAATTGAACTAGTTTTAATTATTTGTTGCACTAGTGAGAGATCAAGTGAATTAAATATTATTTAATTCACAATCAATGATATGCCATGCAACTGATGATTTACTATTAATATCTACATGCATGTCAGTTCCAGTGGAGACCTAGTTGAGACAAAGGTGAAAGAGAGGTTAACTATCAGTTGTGTGATTAGTAGGTTGCTTGCATGCAACTAGAGATCCACTAGAGTGCCCATGATCCTTGCACAGTTTAGGAAGGCCAAAATTCTTAAAGAATAGGGATTGCATTCATCATGAATTGTGCAAGCAAGGCAAGTTGTTTAGAGGTTGAGAATTGGCTAAGTGTTAGCCAGTTTTGTCCAAGACAGTGTGAGACAGTTAGCAGAGTACATGAGACTCTTGAGAGAAGAGTGCATTGTAATTGTTTCATGATTCTATGGTTATAAAAAATATAATATAGAGGGGTTTTGACTAGCAAGCTTTACCCAAGAAATTATATGTGTTTTGGTTTTTTTTATTCTTTCTTTGCTTCATGTGATTGGTGATTGTGTTTAATTTCCGCAATTGATTTATAGAAGCTATTTAATATCTAGCTTTAGTACATTGTTAGATCAGATTGAATCCATTGATATACATAGGTTTGTATAATTTCTACATGGTATTATAGCATAGGAAATCACTATAGTGGAGGAGAAGTTGATTTTGTGACTGAATAGAATTCGAATTTGCAAAAGACATTCTTGGTGCGACAGGTGATTCAGGATCGAAATGGCTTTCAATGGCTTGAGATTAGAGTATGCACTCGAGGGAATATATAATTATATTTCTTGGAAATATAGGATGGAGGCAGTACTGGAGGACAATGGGTTGAAATAATTCATTGAAAATAATGTTCCAAAACCTATTGTAGTAGATGTTGCAAATCTTGATGCCTGGCAAAAGAAGGTTGCAAAGGCGAGGAGGATCTTATTGGAAGGAGTACGAGACCACATTATCTCAAGTATGCATGGAAAAGCGACACCATATGAAATGTGGAAAGCTTTGACAGATCTATTTCAGAGCAGCAGTGATCATAGAAAATTGGCACTAAAGGATAAACTCAGGAAGATCAAAATGGAGAAAGGCGACTCCATGCCGAAATATTTAACCAAGTTTTTCCAATGTCGGGATGAGCTTGGGAACGTTGGCATTACTGTCGCTGATGATGATTTGGTGAGCTTAGATCTTCTAGGACTTCCCAGGAGTTGGAATAGTTATCAAGACTATGTCAATGGAAGGGAAAAGCTGCTAGATTGGGAACAGATTTGGTTGTATTTGTTGCAAGAAGAATTCAGGAAGAATACGAAAGATGGATCTTCATCTAAGAATGAAGATGAAGAATATTGCTCTTTGGCTGCGAAGGTGAGGAAGGGGAAAGGAAAGAAATTTCATTCCAAATTTGAGTCTGGTAAAGATGGCAAGAAGCGCGACATGTTCAGAGTGAAGTGTTTTCACTGTCACGAGCATGGACATTATGCCACTTGTTAGCCATCCATAATTTTGACATATTCAAATATGGATAAAATAGGTCTTTAGCTTTCAAGAAACAAATTTGAAACAAATCTGTGACTTCTTGAAGCCTCTCTGTGTTCTTTATCCTCAAGAAATCCATCCCATTGATAATCTTCACACAAAATCCTCAAAGAAGCTTGCTGATATACAAGGACTGTTTCAAAAAACTCTTCTCCATCATTTCCCTCCTAAAATTCCCTTTTTCACTTTTTCTCCACTTCCTTCAAAATCCTTTAAAACCATTTGAGTCACTTTTATTTGGTTTTAAGTCGTTCTTTATATCTATCGAAACCTTTAAAAACCTTCAAAAACCCCCATTTCGGCCTTAAAATCTAACTTTTTCATAAAGCAGACCTTTAAGCCCCTACGGGCTCAAGTTCTCAGCTCCTTTCTCCATGTAACCGGGACCCACAACCGTCGGCTTAAGTCTTTAGCCCCTTTCACGCTATCACACTTCGCTTCGCCCGTATTCCTTCTGCTTCTTTATGTTTCCCCTTCGATGGGATCTGAGCCATTGATCTCACAGATCTAACGGTCCTCGCTTTGTCGCATCGCCAGTGTTCCTTCCAATCATCACTTACCAAACCATCCCACTGATGTATTTTGGACCGTTGATCTGGCTCCCTCAGATCCAACGATCGGCGTTGTTTCGTCATTCTGCTGTCCTCCGCCTCTTTCATTCATTTCTACGAAGTCCCGATTTAATCTGGACCATCGATACTCCTGATCAGACGGTCATCGCGCCATCACATTATCGCTTTCCTCCCGTCCAAGCCCCTTATGCCTGACGTTCTCCGAAACCATCCAAGCCGTCGATCCTCCTGTTCAGACGGTCATCACTTCATCGCCGCATCGCAATTCACCCCTCCCCTCGCACCATTCCTGCCCTTGTGCGATTCCGTGATGCATCCTCCACCATTGATCATCTTGATCCAACGGCCAGCGTGCCTCTGCTCTTATCCCACTGATGTGATTTCTCGATTTAATCCCCACCGTTGATCTCGCTTCCGATATGACGATCCTCGCTTCATCGCCTAACCATCCATCTCCCTATTCATATGTTTTATATTGCGTTTCCCCACTATCAATATCGACCTTTGATCCTCCTAATCCAACGGTTGGCGCTCAATAACATTATTACTCACCCTCTCACCCATCGTTTATTCATGCAAAATAACGATATGATCTCGACCATTGATATCCTCGATCCAACGGTCATCAATGTTTCACATTTCCATTGGATCTCTCGACCATCCGTGATCTGCGCACAATCATGTTAGATCCTGACTGTTGATTGCTCAGATCTGACGGTCCTCATTAAGTCTCAAGCCCAATCACCCATGTCATCCCACTAGTCCCACCTGTCCGCGTTGGGCTTTTCATCTTGTTTCTTCCAATCTCCACCGTTTATTTCCCCAGATCCAACAGTCAGCATTCCATTTCACGCCCGTTTCACCCAACCCATCCATAGTACATTTTGAATGCGAAATAGGCAGTTTTAAAGAGACAAGAGTCACCCATCCACCTGTATCGTGTCTGCCTATCCCTTTACCGCTTATGACCCAACTCTCATGCGAATACCACCCTGGTTTTCCACGAAACCTCCATTTGAACCCTGTTTCGCCTCCGCCATGGTTTACCCTCCATCGCTGCATTCGCACTTCCTCCGCAAAGCTCCTCCACCCTCGCCCGAGCCTTCTGAAGCAATTTATGCCCCGTGTAGGTTTTATTTAACAGTTTTTAGTGTTGTTTGTAGGTTTAATGGCGGTTTGAGCTATTCAAAGCATCCCATAGTCACTAAAGGTGGCATAGAGCTCAGGGTGACGATCCTGTGGCCTATTCAATTGCAGAAAGGGACGAAGGGTTAAATTATGAATGTTAGTCAATAAATCATGATATTGACTATTAAATCAAACCCTCCAGCACAAATAAAGTACCCGTCAGCAAACGGTGAAGATTAAATGAAGAAACAGTGAAGAGTATTAGAGTTTAAGATAAATGTTAAAGGTTACAATCAAATCTTGAGGATCCAAAGACTTAACCTGCAGTTCAAAGAATGAAGGTGAAGATGATTAAAGGACAGATCATAGGACATAAGGCCTCGTGCACATTAGAGCAAAGCAGTTAATTTAGTCAAAATGTCTTACCGCCACCATGATCTGGATTTTACCTACCAAGGACAAGACTGGCAGTTACTAAAAATAGAGACATTTCAATTGTCAGATTAGTTATTGTGAAAGTATGGGAAAGCCTCAAAGCCCACTCTTTCACTTAACTTGTCCTAGAAGCCTAAACAGAATTACTGCAGTCAGAATACATCTCCAAAAGAACACACGTTGGAGTTATTACTAGTCTGCCAGATATGCCTCAAAGACAGAAAAAAAATACTAAAATGGTCCAAGCATTTAATGTGACATTTATTAAACAGAGTGGAGCATTCGAAAGAACCCCTACTCTGTCTTAATTGATCCATTGAGACCATTTACTCCACTTCTCCTCCTCATTCACCTATAAGTACTAATTGAAGATTCATTGTAAAGGGTTGGAAAATTGTTAATTGTTGAACCGTTATTGAGTAAGAGTTGTTGAGTAGTTGTAATTTAGTAGGCTGGGAAGAGAAGTATCAGACTGTAGAAAGCCATTGGACTCGAGTATGTAACCAGTCTTGGACACAAATAGATAAGTAGATTCACTGGATCCTGATCTAAATCATTGGTGATGTTATTCTTACTGTAATTTTTATTCTCCTTATGTTTCCACTATGTTCATATTCTCTGATAAAGAACAGCAAATATAGATTAGGATTTACTTCTAAAAGTACCCTAATTCTGACTAATAAGCTTTATATTTATGTTTTCTTATAAATGTGTGTTTGAGAATGAATCAATAGAGTATAACCAGTCAAGGAATGTTGGTGAGCCCATGTCTTGCTGAGTAGAACTTGAGATGTTGTTCTTGAATGATCTTTTCACTGCATGCTAATTAGAGTCTTATTCAAGGAAGTTTATGGTTAGCTCTGTCCCTTGTTTAGTCTTAAACAGTTGTTTTGAAGATTTCCCTTAAGAGTATGTCGAAAGCAAGATAGGTTAAAAGTCCTTACTTGATCTTAGGCTAGTTTTTATGTTTATCTTAAATGTTTTTCCCTTAAGAGTATGCCAAAATCAGGATAGGTTAAAAGTCCTTACCTGATCTTAAGCTGCCCTTTTTTTTCTTACATGTTTTCTTCTTTCACCACACTTCTTAATGTTCCATACCACAAACTCAACTTAAAATATCTTCTAATGTAGATGACTTTCCCTATGAAAACCCTTGAATAGTTGTTGTGCAAGTAAACCCTTTTATGACTCCATAGCCCAATGGATTGACACTTTTTCTTAAACTATCTTCCCATGATGAAACATCCTTCTACTTTTTCCCTCCTTCACTTCACATGACCTTCTCAATTAATGATCCCCAACCAAAAACAAACAAACCCCTTGTACTTCATAACTAGCCTAATATCATATCATAACCTTTAAAAACATATCATTCCAACACACATATAGAGAGATCCCTCTCTGAATCCAGGAGGGCTAGATCCTAGGATTCAAAAGTAGTTCTGATGTTGCCTTGTCATTTGGTATGCTAATCTGCCAAATCACAGGACCCCAACATAATGGCGACTCCACTGAGGACTTCTGAGTGAACTACATCTTATACATCCTAAGAGCTCAGAAGACCCACAACATCCTTAGATTGGTAGTTAATTTCTTATGGTGGACATCAACTCATCTTAAAACATTCGAAATCATCCACCTGGCAACTCCAAAACTCATAAAAGACCAAAATACTCCACTGGTGATCAGTAGGCCTGCTGATTACCCCTGGTTTCACAAATAATCCACTGGGAAAACCCACACTACCATTAAAACATCGTGCACACCCATGATTAGGAAACTTTGAGGATTAAGTTTTCTTTGTTAAAGACTAGTTTGCCTCTAAAATATTGTCATATCTGGCTAAATTTTCTTTTCTGTCGGTCTAAAATCAACATAGTGGCCACTCCACATCCCAACATAGCAAAGACCAAATCACTCCACTAATAGAAGACTCTGAACAATTTGCAAAAATGCAGTCAAGTCTCATAGCAGAGCTTCGTTATGGAATATCACGTGACCTGGAAGAACTTGAATGTGAGGACCTTCTAAAGGTTATCCTTCTCAGCTCAAAATTCAATGCTAAACCTGAGCTTAAGAAAAATTTCCCAGACTTGGTGGTTGAAAGGTATGAAACTGAGATTGAAATGTTGAATTCACAAGAACAATCATACCAATTCAGAGACCCTAGATCATTTTTGGAAAGTCTCCCTCCCCCTAAGCAAGAAGAAATTTGACTACCTTTTGATGTTCAGGAAAAGGATGATTGTGCTTTCAAGAGCCACACTGAAGATGCAGTGAACCAAGCTGTCTGGGATGCAAACAATCAATCAGTCATGGGAGGCCCAGAAGAATAAAGTCCACATCAGATTTTTGTTGATCCTATATTAGAATACATGGAGGTTCTGATGGACTCAAATTCACAAGCATGGATTCTTTGCAAAAGCCCAATGCAGTAGAGGCTATCACCATCTATGGTGACCTTGATTTCAAAGACTCATACTCAAAGAATACCATGGTTATATCTGACAAGCGGTCAGATGTTATACTCATTTTTGTTACCAATCAAATGGCTGCACTATATCTGCCTGCTCAAAGAGATGAGCAAAGACCAGTCATGGAACCATATGATTGACTGGATGTATTGGAAAAGAGAGTTTGTCAACTAAACATGTAAATATTTCAGAGTTAGATTAGGGTAGGTAGGAATATCAATAAAGCTCAGCCTATGGGCATTTAGTTAGTTTTTTGTTTTTTGCTTTGAAAGAAAAATTGAAAAAATACAAAAACAATAGAAAAAGAGAAAAGAGGGAAGATATAAAAGAAGAAAGGTACAGCCCCATACCAAAAAAAAATAAAAATAAAGAGAGTCTGAAAGTGTGCAAGCTTAAATGCCACTACCAAAAGAAGCACTGTTATCTAGTCATACAGCCTAATCATGAATAGATAGATTTCAATTTACTATTGATAGGTTAGTGAATCAGATTAGCCAAACAATTTAATCTTGGCTTATTAGTAGAATAGATTAGGATAGAAATAAATGGCTCTAATCAGATCAAAACCTGAGCCAAAGATACAAAGAAGGCTGGTTCCAACATGCTGAAAACTTGAACCAAGTAAAGAAGAAGAAGACGGCTCTAAAAAGATCAAAACCAGAGCTGAAAGAAAGAAAGAAGGATGTTTGTAATTTTCAGATCTTAAGCCTTCACAGTTTGTTTTACTTTCTGCAAATAAAGTTCTATGTGCAGTTTTTTTTATGTCATAGTCATCATAGCAAATCAGATAGCTTAATCCTAGTTTGGCTGTGTTTTCAATTTCTGTTTTAGAATATAGAAAGAAATTTGTCAGACAGCTTAATCCTGACAGATAGTAGTGTTGACGGGAAAGTTATGTCCATCCAACAGTAGGGGATCTCCCCGATAGAAAGTCCCAATTAGACTTTGAACCGTTTGGAATAGGGATCCCGTCCGGGGTGTGGGTCCGGCTACCGCTTAAGTCACCTTTCCTTTGGTCTCAAAAGTACTCAATTGAACCTATGTACACACACTCATTCAAATGATACAAGATACATGATTGATGCGTTAAACACGTATATAACACTATGCGTAGCGAGACAAATAATGAAGCATAAACGCCAAAGGAGGTGTTGTTAACAACACATCATTGAGGTTATGCTTGTAGGCTATTCTAACCATAAAAGAAACAATTCTTTATGGCGAGATGCCCCCTTCCTGAAAGATAAAACAAATGCTAATAAACAAAGTCATTAACATCCATTAGGAAAGAAAAATGAACTAAACATCATTAACACAAGTACAAAGAACCATAATGCATAAATGACGCCATTACAAGTGCAGCTTCATTAATCAAAAGATGTTCGAAACTGTATAAGAAATACTCATAGTGTTCGCACAGCAAAACACATCAGGTCCAAAAGGAGTTTAAACAAGTATATGTATTCATATGCAAAAGAGTGTTATCTTTCAGTACAATGCTCTATAAATCTTGAGTCCCAAAAAAAAAGGATCCTTTACATTTTCCCCGGAGGGAGTTTTATAGATGAAAATTTTCCCTTTGGGCTTCCTGACTCTTCGCCTACCTGACTGTTGAGCTGCCTTGCGACCTGTGACCTAGCTGGGAAATGCGACTTGCGACCTGGCTGGGCAGCGCGACCTGTGACCTATTTCCAAATTCTACCATCGATCTACTGCCACCAGATTATGAAGATGTGCGTGCAATCGTGAGGTCGGGGGCATCAATCTGTTGTCCTTTGAGGAAGTTTTGCCAAGTCTGAGAATTTGCTTCTATGAGAGAAACCAAAGGGACCTCTTCTTTCAACCGATGCATACAGTCCAAGGTGTTTGGAATTAGAGTCTCATTCTTCTATGAGATCTGGTTGGACAGAGAGACGAGCTTGGTGTAGACCCAGACTGGCGTGACAAGAAACTTGCCCAGGTTTTCTTGTGATGCTGCAAGGTCGGAAGTGGCAGCAGCTTGCTTAATGGGCTGCAAAAATGACTGGATCTCTTGATTCACCTACTCCCATGTATTCCCCTCATCCAATGCACCCAGCGATGGAATGTGATGTAGGATTTGCATCGAATCGATGTCGTTGATTAGATGTTCGTATGCAACCATCACCTTGTCTAGGTCCTTGGATATCTTATCCTTGGACTACATTTTCATACGGATCTAGAATTTGGCATCTTGCATGTGAATCCAGTCCTTATTTAGCAGATTTTCAGGAGCCTGGGGGTACCGCACTGTCCAGTCCATCATTTTGTCCAAGGCAGCTGAGGCTTCCTTCAGCTGCTCGTGCTTTTGCTTAGTTTCTGTTTGGGCTTTCACCAAGGGGGTGACTGTTTGTTTGATGGTAAACATTTCCCCATAAACTTGCCTCATGGTAGTATCTAATATATCGACCTCCCTTTGACTGGTAAGTGGCACTTCATTGATAGGGGGAGTTTTTTTTCGGAGTTGCTGAACCTCCTCTCTCAATGTCGTATTTTCCTGTTCTGCCCTTGCCTCCCGCTGTTGTGCTTCATGTAGCCTATTTTGTAGAGAGAAGATCTCTCTACTCATTCTGGTTACATTCTCTTCTGTGGCCGCAGCGAAAGTTGTGCCGGACGATGCTATCATCACAGAATTAGTCCTAGTATCGAGGACTATGTTTTTTCCCGTCACGACCGTGGATGAGGCAGAAGGATTTCGTGCCAGGCATATCCTTTTCTCCTGTCGGATTTTGAAGGAGAAATAGTCGTACGTGAGCCTAGTGAGATCGAATACCTCATCCTCTTTCCCCTGGGAGTAACTGACATCGGAGAGCATGCCTCGTGTACTAAATAGAAGTACATTAAGGGGAGATACCTCGATGTTTGTTTTCTAGCATTACATCCTCCTCTTCTTTCTTTTTCTTTTCTTCCTCTTCTCTTCGTAGGCGTTCGGATTCTGCCTTTTCATGTTCTCTCTTCCGCCTGAGCTCTGCTTCTGTTGTTGCTTCCAATTCGACTTTCCTTTTATGCTCAGCTACTATAGCTTGCTCTGCTTTCTTCTGGTGGTCGGCTTCCACTTTATCTAATTATTTCTTGAGTTACCGTTCCGCTGCAGCCTCCGCCTCTTGTTTCTCCTTTTCCTTCTTGGCCTCCTCGGCTTCCTTTTTCTTCTGCTCTGACCTTAGGCTCTTCTTGCACTTATCTTCATCTTCTTTCATCTTCTTCTCTCTTTCTTGCTGGGCTTGGGATTATATTTCTTTCTGTTGGATAGAAGTACTGTGCCCTGTACTGGTTCGAGGCTTTTTAGCTAGAGAAGAAGAAGTGCCTCCTAATTCGCAGCTCCTGTCTTCCAAGGTTTGGTCATCTGGGTCTTCTTGGCCAGAGTCCACCCCCGGAGCAATTCGTTGGTCTGCATTGTACCAATTTCTTTTTTCATCTTCTCCCGGGCGTTCCGTGTGCTAGTAGTTCCATTTGAACTTAGCCTGCTTGCAATGATCAGGAAATATCCTTTCCGGGTCATATGTCCAGTGTTCTAACGCCCCAACGTGGTAACTTTTCATTTCTTCTACTTCTACCTCTACCTCGCTGAAGTATTTGACTGTGTATGCATCGATAGTGAGGGGTAGCATAGGCCATGGCTTCTTCTTACCCTTGGACAGGACCCTGGAGAAATCAGAAGACATTTGGAAAAAGACTTCTTGCATGAGCATTCTGTCTGTGACAAATCGAGGTATAGCATGTGGGGCCCTGAATGAGCCAAAGACTCGGATGAATGTATACTCGGCGAATGGGAACCAATGTGCCACCTTGCCTAGCGTCTCCATGGCTCGCCAAGACATGCAAGGAGCATCTTGGCAGAACAATTTTCTGTAAAGAGCAGGGATGAACACTTGAGAGATCGGCTCTATGTCTTGTTTATACCTGGAATCCCAAAACACCTTGGTTTGTAAGTGGATTTCACGGGTATTTTTTGGATCCCAGTTATGCACCCATCCCTCAAAGTGAAAACTTGAACAAACGACATCCAAAAAATAAGAGGCCATATAGAATTCAGAAGGCATTCCTTCATCTGGTACCAATGCCGAGGATATGTTGGTCTGAATGGAGGTCACTAATATGCTGGCCCATTTAAAACGGGTGACGTGCGTTGTGACATACTCCATGAGAGTTGCCCATGTGCCTCTTAAGGTGGTGGCATAGGGGCGCCCGTACAATCTGCAAGCATGGCAACCACTAATTTATATACTTTCCTAAGGCCTGCCACTGGATATTCCTGGTCCTTCTTGACCTTAAATTTCTCAGGCTCCTCCCACCACTGCTTTATAGTATCAACTATAGGAACTGCATGGTCGATAGCCCATTCTTCTGAGAAGTCCTCTTCTCACTCAGGAAAAGAGTAATAAACATGAGTGTCTGAGCCTTTGAGTGTTGCGAAAGCCTTGCCTTCGTTGTCCTTGATTACGAACTTCTTGGGGTCAGTTTTCTGTATAATCCAATCTATCATCTCTGGGCATGTGAATATAGCCGGATGGGCACCTGCAAGATGTAGCTTAGACCTTTTGACTTGTAAGTATATCTCCCGATCAGGGAGGTCCTCTGGGAATTCTGGTCTAGCGAACTCTTGGTACACTTGTTACCAACGCATACTGTCCCCTTTGGAAAATGTGCATAGGGTATCTCTGTAGATTGGGGGTGGGGACATTGGCATGTCCATCTCTACGTCCTCCACTGCTAGGCTCTTGTCTTTTTTCTGAGATACTGGAGGTCCCATGTCACTTGAATCTGAGGGGATAGGTATACACTCCAAGTCTACTTCGAATTCACCTGTCATATTCATGAAAGAATCTGAGGATAAGAAAGATGCCATGATGATACAAGACCAGTTACAGCTTATCAATTATTTCAACTGGGGAAAAAGGCAGAGCTAAATAACCGGACTACTGGGTCTCAGGGTCGCAAGGTCGCAATGTTGATATTTTTAAGAATTTTTTACTTTGCAACCTTGCGACCAAGTCGCGGGTCACTGGGTCGCAAGTTGTGAGAAAATGGAAAAAGTGCGACCTTGCGACCTTGCGACTAGGTCGCGGGGTCACGAGGTCGCAAGCTGTGATAAAATAGTGGAAATGCAACCTTGCGACCTTGTGACCAAGTCACAAGGTCGTTGATTCGCGAAGCTGAGAAAAATCAAATAGAAGAGCGATATGTGACCTGGCGACTTAGCGACTGGGTCGCAGGGTCGCAGGGTCATAGGGTCGCAAGTCACACTAGGGCTTGCTGGGGTTTTGGCGCGCGCGGCGTGAAGTTGCTTCTCCCTTTAACTTGAAAAACATAGGGCTAAATAGGTCCAGACAAAGCCAGGGAATAGCTTTTGGAGCAAGATACAGGCCATGAGAGGCTGGATGAGGAACTGTGATAAGTTGGGAAAGTAGGGTGAATGTTGGGATCAAAAGGGAAACCCTAAGTGACAAATGAAAACAATGGCTAAGGTAGGGGGCAATTTAAAGGCTAAGGAATAAGAGATTAGGAAAGAATAACCAAAAAAGGAAACAGCAGGAGGAAAATGACAACTTACCCAGGAAAATTGCGCTCCAGTTGACCTGTCAGAGGCGCTTTTTCTATCCGTTGCATATGAAAAATGCGACCTAGCGACCTCCTATATATAAAAAGGTCACACGTGTGGGCCATTAATGGGGTCGCACGGCGTGGTGATGTGAGAGAGATGCAACCTTGTGACCTTAGGGTCACGGGGTCGCAAGGTCGTGGGGTCGCGGTTTTCCACAAATTTGAGGTTTGCGACTCAGCGACTTAGCCCTCCCGACTTTTTACTTAAATTTTCTTTGTTCTTAAGGGGCTCCAAAAAATTTCAAAGTGGGGGTTTTTTGGAGGGTGTTGTAGAGGCTACAACAAATGGAAATTCACTGGTCGAACTCAGAGTCTCTGCCAATGGTTGGCCTTGGAGGGGGGGGGGGGAGGGAGGGGCCTTCACTAGCCGTTCTTTTTTCCTTAAGTTCAACACTACCTTGCCTTTGGCACCTTGTGAGGTTTCTTGGCCTGCTGGCTTGTTTGGGTGCTGGTTAACCGAATTTCATTTCTTCAGTTTTCCGGACCCAAAGGGTTGGAGAACTCCAGGTGGCTACATGGTCCGGTATGATTATTTTGTCCTCATCGTGTTGCTACGCTGCCTACGAACCTCTCGGTCCCGGTGGAGTCACTGCCTAGGATTCATGAACATTGCTCCACTGCCAGCGAGCCTAGTCAGTACCCCGGCGGAGTCGTTACATCACCTCTCTACGCAGGAAGCCTTTCTCAATCCTTTACCCTTTATTGGTGTGCTATTTCACTTATTTTGAATGTGCCTAAGGCACTTATTTGAGATGGGAAATTTTTTCCTGGGTGGATGAGGGTGTTTCGGGAAATAACTCCCTAGAGGTCGTTGGGTCAAAACCTCCACAGATCAGGGCATGCTATTCAAGAAGAACTCACACAACCACACTTGTATGCTAAAAACTAGATAACATCGATTGTAGAACTCACCCGTAGATCCTACGTTTGATGTAGATCCCGCGGGGTCCAAACCCCCAACAACCCTTCTTCCTCCTTAACCTGAAAACCAAGAAGAAACGTGCACGGAAATCTAGTTGTACATCATATATTTATCCTAAATTTCAGTGTAATCCATGTGAAACATCATATAAACAATAATAGATACTTAGTTAATAATATTTTCACATATGCAAGCAGATATTAACACGTGAATTCAGGAACAAGATGGTTCTTCTTCATTACGAATGGCATGTACAATGATAGTAAGGTGGAGAGATCACCTGAATCCTTCCACGATCTTCGAACAGACCGTCATCTGAATCTGTCCCGCCCTTGCCTCGCTAAGATACTTTCAAGACTTGTACACATGAGATGACATATAAACTAATGAACATCTCCAGGAAACAAGGGTTTCCTATAAAAATCTGGGAAGTGTAGGAGGCACGGGAAATCAGACTTGAATTGGGGCTCCAACCGAGTATAATATCTATAATTTCTCTCTCTCCCTTAGGCCATGCACATGAGGGGCTTTTATACTCCCTCAAAGTAGTTTCAATCAGTTGGAAACAGTTGGCCACGGGTTGGGGTGGTTGAATTACTGGAATAACCATCAACCCAGCCTCGAAAATAAGGAATTTTATATATTTTTTAATGATTTTAATTGCATATGCAAAAAAGTATCTCTGGACTCACGTATACACGTGGAAAATTCTGGGCATACCCGCGTATGGGATTTGAAACACTGTTTTTTATGAACTTTTATCCAAGTCTATGGGAATGGGTGCCCAAGGCCAAAAAGACAATCATGAATCACATGAGGGTGAAAAATGATGCTATAACAGAGGGATCCCAACTTATTTTACTTGCAGAGAGGTTGCTCCTGGTCTGATATGAGGAATTTGGTTTTTCTCGGATGTCTTGATGTCACCCGGAGTTAACTTTGTTCCCTTCCGATCTAGTCGTTGTTGTATCACACTTTCTTTTCGCAGACACCCTCCCAAACTTGCTAGGTGGGCTCCCCACACTTGATGGTTTGAGCTAGGTCATGTGCTACCTTTGGGTGCCAATTACAAGCAAGATTTTACCACCTTCGTGTCTTTCAGGAAAGGCCTCCCATCAGCATAGAACCTGTCGTAGTGTGCCGATTGCGTGGCTCCAACAAGGCCTTCCGTTTTTTTTTTCTTAATTTTTTTTTTTTTTTTTTTTTTGACAAAAAAGGAATGAAAGCGGAAAATATGGTACAAGGGTAGGATAGCCCTCTGAGGGCTGCTAAGTGAAGTAGTGTTTGAGGTCATGCCCGTTTACCAGGAGGACCTCGACTCTTCCCTCAAGAGTTTGCAGTCTAAACGTGTGGGAACCCAATTTCTCCTTAACCTGGAAGGGACCTATCCATAGTGCTTGGAACTTGGAATGTTTTCCATTTTATTCGTGAGATTTATCCCATTTAAGGACTAGGTCTCCTACTTCAAAGTTTTTACTCCCTGCGGATTTTTTATCAAACCATCTCTTGATCCAGCTTTGGTGGATGGCGAACTTTTCCCGAGTTTTTTGTCGTTCTTCCTCCAACTTAAGTAGAGTGTCGATTCGGGTCTACAAGGTGGGGCATGGGGTACCATGGCATTCTTGGGACAACTGAAGGGCAGGGAGAGATAAGTGGGGAGGAAGAACTTCTTCTTTTCCATACATAAGAAAATACGGGGAGGTGCCTAGGGAGGATTTGGGCGTGACACGGTCGGCCCAGAGAGCATTGTGAAGGGCGTTGTGCCAGTTGCGCTGGTGGGACAATAGAGTCTTCTTGATGATGCGGATAAGATTTTTATTAGTTGACTCAGCTAACCCATTACCTTGGGGATAATAATTTGTAGAATGTTTAAGCACAATACCATTTTCCAGAGAAAAATGATACAATTTAAAAGATGAAAAGTAAGTTGCATTATCGAAAACCAAGGAAGTTGGAATGCCAAACCTGGTGATGATGGAATGAGTGACAAATTCTATTACCTCTTGATCATTGATTTGGCATAAAGGTGCTGCTTCGACCCACCTGGTGAAATAATCAGTAGCAGTAAGAATATACCAATGTTGCTTGGAGGAGTGAGGTATGATTTCACCAATCACGTCCAAACCCCACTGTTGAAAGGGCTCCTCCACTACTACTGATAATAGGGGGGTGGCTGGCCGCGATTCCCTATTTGCGAATCTTTGGCATTGAGTGCACTTCCGAACATATGCATGCGCATATCTGAAAAGGGTTGGCCAATAGTATCCTGCATGCATTATCTTGTGAGCGGTGGTATCGCCTGCCAAATGCCCTATAGCTGGTCCGTCGTGCAGCTCGGTCAAGATTTTTTGTGCTTCATCATGTTCCAAGCAGCGTAATAGAACTCCATCGTAATGTTTCTTGAAAATCTTACCCTGGATCAACTGGTAAGATGCAGCTTTGAGCCTTATTGCACGTTTATGCCAGGCAGTTAGAGAAGGGTCCAGGGTGCCATGGGCTAAATATCTCGAAATGTCAGAGTACCAAGAAGGGCTTCTCTTTTGAGGTGCGTGGTCACTCTGATACATGTCGATTTCCTGTTCCCAACACTCTTCTTCAGCTCCATGTGAGCTTGCAGCCTCCGCAGCTATTTTGCATAGTCCTTGTCCTTTAACAGTGTGTGCTAGTTTAAACTCTAAGTCATACTCTTGCAGGCATGCCACCCAGTTGCCTTGCCTCTTTCCTAGCTCCTGCTGCACAAAAAGTGAGCGGACAGCTGGGTGGGGAACGAAAAATGTGACATGGTTTTTCAAGATGTAAGGCCTAAAATGCTTGACTGCTTTGTAGACTGCATAGGCTTTCTTTTCAATTTCAAGGTAGTTCAATTCAGCTCCTTGTAAACTAGTACTCATGAAGGATATAGGCCGTTCATCATTGTTGCCGTCTTTCTGCATGAGGACAGCTGCAAGTGATGAATCTAAAGCGAAAGTATACAGGATAAATCTTCTGCTAAAATATGGACTTTGGAGGGATGGTGCTTCAGCTATAGCCTGCTTTATTTTGTCGAAGGCCTCCTTCTCCGGCAGATTCCATTTGAAAATCGCATTCTTCTTGATCATCCCCTGCAAAGGCCTGACTATCTGGGAGAAATCCGATATGAATTTACGTACAAAATTGATTTTCCCTAGGAAATATTGCATATCTTTTTTACTGCTAGGGGGGGGGGGGAATCTGGGAAATGGCTTTCGCTCGCTCTGGATCTACAACAATGCCCTGCTTAGTTATAATGTGGCCCAACAAATTCCCTTCTTCCACCGCGAAAACACTCTTCTTCGGGTTGAGTGAAATCCTGTACTTCCTGCACCTTTCAAAAATCTGCTTAAGGTGGCGTAAATGATCGCCCCGGTGTTTCTAAAACACGGTGACATTGTCCAAGTAGACCACCATGCTTTGCCCTATCAAACCACGGAAAGCTATATCCATGGCCCGTTGGAAAGTTTCCCCCGCATTTATTAATCCGAAGGGCATGCATCTGAACGTGAAAGTTCCCCATTTGGTTCGAAAAGTAGTTTTCAATCTGTCCGGCTCAGCTACCAGCACTTGGTTGTAGATGGAGAATCCATCCAATAGGGAGAAAATCTCGGATCCGAACAAGGCTTGCAATATTTGTTCCATAGGAGGCACCGGATAATTGTCTTTGTTTGAGGCCCAATTTAAATTCTGGAAATCCATGCACAAGCGGATCTCGCCAGACTTCTTCTATACCAGGACCAAAATTGACACCCATGTGGAGTGGAAAACTTTGAAGATGATGCGTGCATCCAAAAGCTTCTTAAGTTCTTTCAGAATCATCGGTTCCAAAGTAGGATGCACTTTTCTGAGCTTCTGTTGGAAAGGCTTCACGCCTTCCTTCATGGGTATCACGTGCTGAATAATCCGAGTATCGTATGTCAGTAAATTGTCGTATGTCCAAGAAAATACGTCTCGATACTTCCGAAATAGTTGGGTGAAAGCCTGCGTCTCCTGGTCGGTACAGTCTTTCCCAAGGTTGATGAACTTCGGGTTCTCATTTGATCCCAAGTTCACCTGCTGATGTGCCAAGGTGGAACTTTTTACTTTGGTATTTGGGGGCCCGCGGAATTGGCTTTGCAGATCAAAAATCTTTTCAAGTGACACTATCCCCTTGGGCATGGGGTTATCCTTGCGTTTATCATGCTCTTCCTGCAAATCTTGATCGTGATCTGCCTCATCTATTACCGTGTCTTTGAATACTTCAGTGTTGAGTATAAATTCCAATATATGTTGATCATCATCAAAAACGCGTAAATTAGTAATATTATCTGGCACGAAGGGTCTATACATAACTTCAATAGAAAATACATCCCTCAAAGGGGTAAATCTAGCAGCAACATTAGCCAGAGTATCAGCTGCTGCATTATGGATTCTAAGAACAGATTTGATTCCAAACGCATCGAAAGCAGAAATAAGACGCCATACCTCTTGTTGATAAGCTTTTAAGTGCGGAGACAAACAATGAATGGTGTTGTGTACCCGCCGAGTGATAATCTCGGAGTCTCCGATGACCTGTAAGCATCTTACCTTTAAATCCAGCACCTTATTGAGTACGAGGATCAAAGCTTCATATTCAGCAGTATTTTTAGTGCACTGGAACTCTAGCCGACACAAAATCACGAACTTGTTCTTTTGAGGGTCCAGAAAGATGCAGCCTGCACTAGCTCCGTCAAGGGTTTTGGAACCATCATAATACAGAGTCCACAAGTCATTTTCTCGCTCCTTTGGGGTTGTAGGTTGGGGAGAAATTTCGGTTTGGTATGAGATGGGAATGGCTTGGTCTTCTGCGATGAGTGTTAGTTCAGAATAGATCTCGGGGTCTACTGGAGACTAAGGAGGATGGTAACATCCGAAAATGGCTTCCAAGAAGCACATGCCAAGCTCCTCCTGGGAAAAACTGATGGGTTCGTTAGTAGCATCCAAATCAGTCACAGTATATTTCATATATGGCTCGCTTTCGACCTTGATTTGGTTATTCCGACCCTTGTAAGGAAGCCACAGGTGGGACCAGTCGGTGACAAAATACCCTTGTAGCTTGTTGGACCAATCTCTGCTAAGTAATAGGCCGTAGGCTTCCGGAATGTCAACAACCACAATGTCAATACATTGGTGGACTCTAGAGTCAGACGAAAGGCGGATGATGACATTATTTAGTTCTCCTACAGCTAGTACCTGCGATCTGTCAAGTTGGATGATCCTCACGTTAGTTTTCTTCGGGTGGATGTTCAACTTCTTACAAACAGATAGGGGCATAACGTTTGTGGACGCGCCAGAGTCAACTAGACAGTTATGGATGTTGAAGTTAAAAATATCAAAATATAAGAGGAAGGGAGGAGTGGATCCCCTATAATTCACATTGATGGCGTTTACAATAGACTGAACACTCGGACTGGCTTGCACAAACGTATTGCTCATAGGCTTAGTAGTTGAGGTATTGGCGAAGGCTTTAAGAATAAGTTCCCGTTGATTGGTGATGCGGGCAAGCTTATAGAGGGAGATGTTGGCTCTAGTTTTTTTCATATCCTCAACAATGTTATAACCAGAATCAGGTTGAGGACTAGGCTCGGTAGTGGCTTTGGGGGACCCCACCGGGAGCTTTCTCTTTTGATTTGCTCGGGTGTTGTTATTGGTGGGCTTCTCAGGGGCAGTTTGTTTTTCATTCCCCGGGGGCAGAATTTTCCTTAAGAGAGCCCTTTTCTTCTCCTCAAAGGATGGTTCGGGGACCGATCCTTTGCTCCTAAGGCTATACTTTCGTACGGGTTTGGCCTTAGGATCGTCTGCCATATTGATATCAGTGATGGTAAAATTGTTTTCCCTGCGAATTATGTCAAACGCAAGAACAGAGGACCTCGGTTCTTCATCGGGGGGAAAATGTTGTGTAACCAACTCCAAAAATAGAAGAAAAGAGATATGAACGCCTTATAAATAAGCCACTTCGAGGGGGCAACCTCCAATACATTACATAAATGAACAATTCTTGGATGATACAATTTACAAAACCTCCTTTCTATATATAGGAGTCCATGGGGCCATAATGTAATCCTAGTGGGCCACAATGTAATCCTAGCCGGCCTAACAATAATAATTTAAGGGCACAATAATAACAATATGGGGGTTACAGGGGTACAATAATAACAATAAGGGGGGCTACACTAACATAATAAGGGGCTACACTATTAATATAGGGACTTAACATCCCCCTCTCCTTCAAACAAGTGTTGTCCTCAACGCTTGATTATTTCTTGATGCTTCTGTATAAAATTCTCATCCTCCCATGTGAAATATTCTACAAGAAAGTTCTTCCAGAGATACTCTGAAATTGATCGTACTTGTCGAGTTCTTGTTTCTATGATTGCTTCATAACTTCTTTCGATGTGATGTTGATCTTCCGGTTGTTTCATTAGATTCTGCACCAAAGTTGGGTTATCCTTTGAGAGTTGGAGAACTTGTTGTTGATGCTCGCTGTGATCTTCCACTAATTTATCATCCATATTAGCTATTATTTGATCCTTAAAACCATCCAACTTAGCCTCCATTTCTGCTTTTAAACCATCTATTTCATCTTCAGTTGCTCTTCGTAAGATCGAAATTTGTTGCACTTGGTACCGTAATTTTGATATCTCATATTGCAATTCTTCCTCCTCATGCGTCATAGTATAGCTTTCTGAGGGCTTAATGGGTATGGAATTATTTTTTGGAGGCATAATAGAACCCATTAATGACAAAAATTCCCTTGGAATCAATTCAACTTGATTCTTCAAACAAGACTTGTGCAATTCGGAAAAAAGCAATACACACCTTTTTCTTGCTTTGAGGAGCTCGATATTGAAATTGAATTATCTCTGTAATTGAAAATCTTCAATATCTGAAATTCAGCCCTGTAGTATCCCTCTGAAGCTTCTTTCAAATTCCACAGGTCTGATCTAATTTGGATTCTCCAAGACAAAGTTGTGTCCAATCTCCCACAATGACCTAATTCTGGACTGGTTCAGTAGAGAAAAATTGTAGGACTTGCCACGTGTCACTGTTTTGTCCTTTTTGTCTCTCGAAATTGATATCCAAGAAACTACAAAGCCGTGTACTTTGCATCGCTTTGACGGCACTCCAATCCAATCTCCAGAGAGAGAGTTATTGAACTTTTCCCACGATCACCTCTCTTTGAGATGAAATTCAGGAGCCTGAAAAAGCACTACCTTCCACAGATCATATCTCCAAAAATATTGCGAACCAAGATCTGAAATTTTTTGACGAATTTCCTCAGGATTTCAGCTTCGCACCATACGAATTTCAGATTCTGAACCTTCGTATAGAAATTTTTATAGCGCAAATGCCACGATGACCTGTTTAGGAGCTTGAAAACATACCTGACTTCCACAGATCATATCTCAGAAATTATTGCGAACCAAACTCTGAAATTTTTATACAAGCTTCCTCAGGATTTTTTCTTCGTACCCTAAAAATTTCAGCTTCTGAAACTTCGTAGAAAAAAATTTATAGCGAAAATACCACGATGACCTGTTAGGAGCAGCGAAACCCTAGAATCCCAAGCCTCTGATACCAAATGTTGTGTAACCAACTCCAAAAATAGAAGAAAAGAGATATGAACGCCTTATAAATAAGCCACTTCGAGGGGGCAACCTCCAATACATTACATAAATGAACAATTCTTGGATGATCAATTCATAAAACCTCCTTTCTATATATAGGAGTCCATGGGGCCATAATGTAATCCTAGTGGGCCACAATGTAATCCTAGCCGACCTAACAATAATAATTTAAGGGCACAATAATAACAATATGGGGGTTACAGGGGTACAATAATAACAATAAGGGGGGCTACACTAACATAATAAGGGGCTATACTATTAATATAGGGACTTAACAGAAAATCTTCATCGTGGTTGGAAACATCATCTTCCCCGCATCCCCTGGGGTTTGATCATCCAGAAGCTGATTTACTACTGCAGTCATGCTGCCAATCCACTGTGGGCATGTTTTTTCAGAGTGGGCAGCCTAGTGGAAAGAACAGAAATTGTCTTTTCCTATTTCTTCCACGTTGAGACCAGTGTTCGAGTTAGACGGAGGTCGGCTGGTGTTGGGGTTGCTCTTTCTGAAGAAGGGCTTGGGTGCCTTAGTGCTAGTCGTGGATTCTATACCCTTTATCTTCAAGTCGGAGACTTCATTTTTCAATAGCTTGAGGGTCTTTTCTATACTCTCGAGTTCAAATCATCCTTATCCTTATCCACGGTTTTGGGTGTGGAGGACTGACCTTTCTTCGCGATTGGTTTGTGGTCATCTCTCCCTTCGTGATCGATTTCTCCTATAGAAAGCATGTCCTTTTCTACAGCGACGGCGGCCGCGTAATTTGCCACAAGGGTGGCGTGGGCTTCGCGTTTCACAAAGACGAAAATATCCCTAGGGAGAGCTTTCGTATAGTAGTCTATGGTGATAGAGTCATCCAACGCCAAGTTGGGGGGAAACTTTTGCAGTATGGTAGAAAAGCGCTGATTGAAGTCTCTAACCTTCTCTTTCTTATGGCACTTAATGGTGCTTAACTCCGTGAGGAGCATGGAAGGGGTTTTGTCCTCTAAAAAATTCTGCAAGAACACGCGACAGAACTGGTCCCATGATGTAATGGAGGCACTTGGGAGGGAGCGATACTAGGTGGCCGCTTTGTTTTCAAGAGTGTGCGGAAACAAGCGGTAAGCAACGTCATCTGTTTAAACCCTCATGATTTGCAGGAAAAGGTAGAAGCTTCTTATATGATCCTCGGCCAAGGTGCCTTTATCGAGATCAAACTTGGGGAGATGCTTCTCAAGGTGCCTAGGCATGTCGTGGAGGGGGCCCAAAAGATCTAATGGGGATTGGGCCATCCAGGCAAGTAGTTGCACCCTCCTAGCATGCTCGTGGTGCCTGATCTCAAACTCAAATTCACTCCCCGTACCTGACACCGATGCTTATCCCCCATGGCAAGAGTGTTCATCTTGATATCCATCACGGTTGGCCATATTTATGAGATATCCCCAGTTGTAAACAGGTGGCCTGTTTTGGTTTGGGCGGCGATGGGTGACACGGTGTCCTTGGCCACGGCCTCTATCTCCTCTACCTCCATTCCCACAGGCTATGTTCTACTCACCTTCATTTCTATGGGCTCTATTTCCCTCACCTTCATTCCTGCGGGCTCTATTTCCCTCGCCTTCATTCCTGTCGGCTCTATTTCCCTCACCTCCATTCCCGTAGGCTCTATTTCCCTCACCTTCGTTCCCTCAACCTTTATCTCCATCACCTTCCCCAGGTAGGGGGTGTACTTGGTTGTTGTTCTGTTGGGTTTGGTTAGGCTGAGGGTCAGGGAAGGGTTCATTCATGCCAATTTCCTCCTCTTCGCCCACTTGGAGCTCAGGAATCGGTTCGTTTTTCTAGACAGCGGTGGCGAGGTCTTCAACCATGAGATTTACCAACTGGGGTATGGAACTCACCAGAGCACCATTACGAGTGATGCTTTTAGCAGGGGTCCTAGTATGGGTCAAGAAATTCATGATTGGGGCATATCGCAAATCCATGATGAGATTGCGGGCAGCTAGGCGCAAGGCTCTCAACTATTCTCTGGTAATTTCATAATATGGAACCTCCTCCCCTGGAATATCTTCCAAAGGGGGAGGGGTAGTATCATCGTTTATGACCTCCCCATGGGGAGTTTGTGATGGAATGTTGCTTGTATGCTGGGAGGATGCCATTCGGCCTTCCTTCTAGCGCCAAATCTATTGATGGGAAATTTATGTCCGTCCAACAGTAGGGGATCTCCCCGTTAGAAAGTCCCAATTAGACCTTGAACCGTTTTGAATAGGGATCCCATCCGGGGTGTGGGTCCGGCTACCGCTTAAGTCACCTTTCCTTTGGTCTCAAAAGAACTCAATTGAACCTGTGTACACACACTCATTCAAATGATACAAGATACATGATTGATGCGTTAAACACGTATATAACACTATGCGTAGCGAGACAAATAATGAAGCATAAACACCGAAGGAGGTGTTGTTAACAACACATCATTGAGGTTATGCTTGTAGGCTATTCTAACCATAAAAGAAACTTTTCTTTATGGCGAGATGCCCCCTTTACATTCCTGAAAGATAAAACAAATGCTAATAAACAAAGTCATTAACATCCATTAAGAAAGAAAAATGAACTAAAAATCATTAACACAAGTACAAAGAACCATAATGCGTAAATGATGCCATTACAAGTGCAGCTTCATTAATCAAAAGATGTTCGAAACTATATAAGAAATACTCATAGTGTTCACACAGCAAAACACATCAGGTCCAAAAGGAGTTTAAACAAGTATCAATATTCATATGCAAAAGAGTGTTATCTTTCACTACAATGCTCTATAACTCTTGAGTCCCAAAAAAAATGATTCTTTACATTTTCCCCGGAGGGAGTTTTATAGATGAAAATTTTCCCTTTGGGCTTCCTAACTCTTTGCCTGCCTGACTGTTGAGCTGCCTTGTGACCTGGAAGGGAACTGCGACCTACAACCTAGCTAGGCAATTCGACCTATGACTTGGCTGGGCAGCACGACCTGTGACAAGTTTCCAAATTCTACCATTGATCCACTGCCACCAGATTATGAAGATGTGCGCACAATCGTGAGGTCAATGGCATCAATCTGTTGTCCTTTGAGGAATTTTTTCTAAGTCTGATAATATGCTGCTATGGGAGAAACCAAAGGGACCTCTTCTTTCAACCGATGCATACACTCCAAGGAGTTTTGGATTAGAGTCTCCTTCTTCTATGAGATTTGGTTTGACAGAGAGGCGAGCTTGGTGTAGACCCAGACTGGCGTGACAAGAAACTTGCCTAGGTTTTCTTGTGATGTTGCAAGGTCAGAAGTGGCAGCAGCTTGCTTAATGGGCTGCAAAAATGATTGGATCTCTTGATTCACCTACTCCCATGTCTTACCCTCGTCCAATGCACCCAGCGATGGAATGTGATGTACGATGTGCATCGAATCGATTCCACTGATCAGATGTTCGTATGCAGCCATCACCTTGTCTAGGTCCTTGGATAGCTTATCCTTGGACTACATTCTCATACGGATCTGGACTTTGGCATCTTGAGTGTGAATCCAGTCCTTCTTTGGCAGATTTTCGAGAGCCTGGGGGTACCACACTGTCCAGTCCATCATTTTTTCCAAGGCAGCTAAGGCTTCCTTCAGCTGCTCATGCTTTTGCTTAGTTTCCCTTTGGGCTTTCACCAAGGGGGCAACTGTTTGTTTGATGGTAAAAATTTCCCCATAAACTTGCCTCATGGTAGTCTCTAATATATTGACCTCCCTTTGAATGGTAAGCGGCACTTCATTAACAGGGGGAGTTTTGTTTCGGAGTTGCTGAACCTCCTCTCTCAATGTCGTCTTTTCCTGTTCTGCCCTTGCCTCCTGCTGCTCTGCTTCATGTAGCCTAATTTTTAGAGAGAAGATATCTCTACTCATTCTGGTTACATTCTCTTCTGTGGCCACAGCGAAAGCTGTGCCGGCCGATGCTATCATCATAGGATTAGTCCTAGTATCGAGGACTATGTCTTTTCCCGTCGCGACTGTGGATGAGGCGGAAGGATTTCGCGCCAGGCATCTCCTTTTCTCCTGTTGAATTTTGAAGGATAATTGGTCGTACGTGAGCCTAGTGAGATCGAATACCTCCTCCTCTTGCCCCTGGGAGGAACTGACATCAGAGAGCGTGGCTCGTGTACTGACTAGAGGTACCTCAAGGGGAGATACCTTGATGTTTTCTAGCATTGCATCCTCCTCTTCTTTCTTTTTCTTTTCTTCCTCTTCTCTTCGTAGGCATTCGACTTCTACCTTTTCATGTTCTCTCTTCCGCCTGAGCTCTGCTTCTGTCGTTGCTTCCAATTCGGCTTTCCTTTTACGCTTAGCTACTGCAGCTTGCTCTACTTTCTTCTAGTGGTTAGCTTCCACTTTATCTAACTCTTTCTTGAGTTCTCGTTCTGCTGCTGCCTCCACCTCTTGTTTCTCCTTTTCCTTCTTGGCCTCCTCAGCCTGCTTTTTATTCTACTTTGACCTTAGGCTCTTCTTGCGCTTATCTTCATCTTATTTCATCTTCTTCTCTATTTCTTGCTAGGCTTGGGCTTCTATTTCTTTCTGTTGGGTAGAAGTACTATGCCCTGTACTGGTTCGAGGCTTTTTAGCTAGAGAAGAAGAAGCGCCTCCTAATTCTCGGCTCCTGTCTTCCAAGGTTTTGTCATCTGGGTCTTCTTGGCCAGAGTCCGCTCCCGGAGCAATTTTTCGGTTTGCATTGTACCAATTTCTTCTTTCATCTTCTCCTGGGCATTCTGTGTGCTGGTAGTTCCATTTGAACTTAGCCTGCTTGCAATGATCAGGAACTATCCTTTTCGGGTCATATGTCCGGTGTTCTAATGCCCCAAGGTGGTAACTTTTCATTTCTTATGCTTCTGCCTCTACCTCTCTGAAGTCTTTGACTGTGTATGCACCGATAGTGAGGGGTAGCATAGGCCACGACTTCTTCTTACCCTTGGACAGGACCCTGGAGAAACCAGAAGACATTTGGAAACAGACTTCTTACATGAGAATTCTGTCTGTGACAAATCGAGGCATAGCATGTGGGGCCCTGAACGAGCCAAAGACTCAGATGAATGTATACTTGGCGAATGGGAACCAATGCACCACCTTGCCTAGCGTCTCCATGGCTTGCCAAGACATGCAAGGAGCGTCTTGGCCGAACAATTTTCTGTAAAGAGCGGGGATGAACACTTGAGAGATCGGCTCTATATCTTGTTTATACCTGGAATCCCAAAACACCTTGCTTTGTAAGTGGATTGCATAGGTCTGTTTTGGATCCCAGTTATGCACCCATCCCTCAAAGTGCAACCTTGAACAAACAGCATCCAAAAAATAAGAGGCCATAAAAAATCAGAAGGCATTCCTTCATCTGGTACCAATGTCGAGGATAAGTTGGTCTGAATGGAGGTCACCAATATGCTGGCCCAGTTAAAATGGGTATCGTGCGTTGTGACACACTCCGTGAGAGTTTCCCATGTGCCGCTGAAGGTGGTGGCATCGGGGCGCCCGTACAATCTGCAAAGCATGGCAGCCACTAATTTATATACTTTCCTAAGGCCCGCCACTGGATATTCCTGGTCCTTCTTGACCTTAAATTTCTCAGGATCCTCCCACCACTGCTTTATAGTATCAACTATAGGAACTGCATGGGCGATAGCCCATTCTTCTGAGAAGTCCTCTTCTCACTCAGGAAAAGAGTAATAAACATGAGTGTCTGAGCCTTTGAGTGTTGCGAAAGCCTTATTTTCGTTGTCCCTGATTACGAACTTCTTGGGGTCAGTTTTCTATATAATCCAATCTATCATCTCTGGGCATGGGAATATAGCCGGATGGGCACCTGCAAGATGTAGCTTAGACCTTTTGACTTGTAAGTATATCTCCCGATCAGTGAGGTCCTCTAGGAATTCTATTCTAGCGAACTCTTGGTACACTTGGCACCAACGCATGTTGTCCCCTTTGGCAAATGTGCATAGGGTATCTCTGTAGATCGGGGGTGGGGACATTGGCATGTCCATCTCTACGTCCTCCACTGCCAGGCTCTTGTCTTTTTTCTCAGATATTTGAGGTCCCATGTCACTTGAATCTGAGGGGACAGGTATACACTACAAGTATGCTTCGAATTCACCTGTCATATTCATGAAAGAATCTGAGGATAAGAAAGATGCCATGATGATATAAGACCAATTACAGCTTATCAATTATTTCAACTGGGGACAAAGGCAGAGCTGAATAAGCGGCCTACTGCGTTACAGGGTCGCAAGGTCGCAATGTTGATATTTTTAAGAATTTGAAACTTTGCGACCTTGCACAGGTCGCGGGTCGCGGGGTCGCAAGCTGTGAGAAAATGGCAGAAATGCAACCTTGCGACCCTGCGACCAAATCGTGAGGTCGCTGAGTCATGAAGTTGAGAAAAATCAAACGAAAGAGCAATCTGCGACCTGGCGACTTAGTGACTGGGTCGCAGGGTCGATGGGTCGATGGGTCGTAAGTCGCAGGGTCGCAAGTCGCGCTAGGGCTTGCCAAGGTTTTCGCGCTCGTGGCGTGAAGTTGCTTCTCCCTTTAACTTCAAAAGCATAGGGCTAAATGGGTCCAGACATAGCCAGGGGATAGCTTTTGGAGCAAGATACAGGCCATGAGAGGCTGGATGAGGAACTGTGATAAGTTGGGCAAGCAGGGTGAATGTTGGGATCAAAAGGGAAACCCTAAGTGACAAATGAAAACAATGGCTAAGGTAGGGGGCAATTTAAAGGCTAAGGAATAAGAGATTAGGAAAGAATAACCAAAAAAGGAAACAGCAGGAGGAAAATGACAACTTACCCAGGAAAATTGCGCTCCAGTTGACCTGTCAGAGGCGCTTTTTCTATCCGTTGCATATGAAAAATGCGACCTAGCGACCTCCTATATATAAAAAGGTCACACGTGTGGGCCATTAATGGGGTCGCACGGCGTGGTGATGTGAGAGAGATGCAACCTTGTGACCTTAGGGTCACGGGGTCGCAAGGTCGTGGGGTCGCGGTTTTCCACAAATTTGAGGTTTGCGACTCAGTGACTTAGCCCTCCTAACTTTTTACTTAACTTTTCTTTGTGCTTAAGGGGCTCCAAAAAATTTCAAAGCGGGGGTTTTTTGGAGGGTGTTTTAGAGGCTACAACAAGTAGTTAGGTAGAGAAGCTAATGAGTTCAACTATTTAATCTAAACTCATGGAAGTTATAAGGGTAGATTTAGATTAGTTTTTCCTGTTTTCAAAAGAATAAAATGTTGATTTCAAAGGGTTTGCAGGTCCAAGTGCACCCTGGAGAAGAAAAAATGTTAGGAAAGTAGGCTGTGTAGGCAGTTGTTTGGGAGAAATTTATTTGTTATGATGTAATGTCGATCATCTTTTCAAGCAAGATGATCAAAGAAGAAATAGGATCGTCAAAGGCAAGACATCGATCTACATTCCAGTGATTATTTCAGGTCTTTGACACCTCCAAGGAGTCGCCATCCCTGCGGAGCCGCCGTTAGCCATCCATAATTTTGACATATTCAAATATGGATAAAATAGGTCTTTAGCTTTCAAGAAACAAATTTGAAACAAATCTGTGACTTCTTGAAGCCTCTCTGTGTTCTTTATCCTCAAGAAATCCATCCCATTGATAATCTTCACACAAAATCCTCAAAGAAGCTTGCTGATATACAAGGACTGTTTCAAAAAACTCTTCTCCATCATTTCCCTCCTAAAATTCCCTTTTTCACTTTTTCTCCACTTCCTTCAAAATCCTTTAAAACCATTTGAGTCACTTTTATTTGGTTTTAAGTCGTTCTTTATATCTATCGAAACCTTTAAAAACCTTCAAAAACCCCCATTTCGGCCTTAAAATCTAACTTTTTCATAAAGCAGACCTTTAAGCCCCTACGGGCTCAAGTTCTCAGCTCCTTTCTCCATGTAACCGGGACCCACAACCGTCGGCTTAAGTCTTTAGCCCCTTTCACGCTATCACACTTCGCTTCGCCCGTATTCCTTCTGCTTCTTTATGTTTCCCCTTCGATGGGATCTGAGCCATTGATCTCACAGATCTAACGGTCCTCGCTTTGTCGCATCGCCAGTGTTCCTTCCAATCATCACTTACCAAACCATCCCACTGATGTATTTTGGACCGTTGATCTGGCTCCCTCAGATCCAACGATCGGCGTTGTTTCGTCATTCTGCTGTCCTCCGCCTCTTTCATTCATTTCTACGAAGTCCCGATTTAATCTGGACCATCGATACTCCTGATCAGACGGTCATCGCGCCATCACATTATCGCTTTCCTCCCGTCCAAGCCCCTTATGCCTGACGTTCTCCGAAACCATCCAAGCCGTCGATCCTCCTGTTCAGACGGTCATCACTTCATCGCCGCATCGCAATTCACCCCTCCCCTCGCACCATTCCTGCCCTTGTGCGATTCCGTGATGCATCCTCCACCATTGATCATCTTGATCCAACGGCCAGCGTGCCTCTGCTCTTATCCCACTGATGTGATTTCTCGATTTAATCCCCACCGTTGATCTCGCTTCCGATATGACGATCCTCGCTTCATCGCCTAACCATCCATCTCCCTATTCATATGTTTTATATTGCGTTTCCCCACTATCAATATCGACCTTTGATCCTCCTAATCCAACGGTTGGCGCTCAATAACATTATTACTCACCCTCTCACCCATCGTTTATTCATGCAAAATAACGATATGATCTCGACCATTGATATCCTCGATCCAACGGTCATCAATGTTTCACATTTCCATTGGATCTCTCGACCATCCGTGATCTGCGCACAATCATGTTAGATCCTGACTGTTGATTGCTCAGATCTGACGGTCCTCATTAAGTCTCAAGCCCAATCACCCATGTCATCCCACTAGTCCCACCTGTCCGCGTTGGGCTTTTCATCTTGTTTCTTCCAATCTCCACCGTTTATTTCCCCAGATCCAACAGTCAGCATTCCATTTCACGCCCGTTTCACCCAACCCATCCATAGTACATTTTGAATGCGAAATAGGCAGTTTTAAAGAGACAAGAGTCACCCATCCACCTGTATCGTGTCTGCCTATCCCTTTACCGCTTATGACCCAACTCTCATGCGAATACCACCCTGGTTTTCCACGAAACCTCCATTTGAACCCTGTTTCGCCTCCGCCATGGTTTACCCTCCATCGCTGCATTCGCACTTCCTCCGCAAAGCTCCTCCACCCTCGCCCGAGCCTTCTGAAGCAATTTATGCCCCGTGTAGGTTTTATTTAACAGTTTTTAGTGTTGTTTGTAGGTTTAATGGCGGTTTGAGCTATTCAAAGCATCCCATAGTCACTAAAGGTGGCATAGAGCTCAGGGTGACGATCCTGTGGCCTATTCAATTGCAGAAAGGGACGAAGGGTTAAATTATGAATGTTAGTCAATAAATCATGATATTGACTATTAAATCAAACCCTCCAGCACAAATAAAGTACCCGTCAGCAAACGGTGAAGATTAAATGAAGAAACAGTGAAGAGTATTAGAGTTTAAGATAAATGTTAAAGGTTACAATCAAATCTTGAGGATCCAAAGACTTAACCTGCAGTTCAAAGAATGAAGTTGAAGATGATTAAAGGATAGATCATAGGACAGAAGGCCTCGTGCCCATCAAAGCAAAGCAGTTAATTCAGTCAGAATGTCTGACCGCCACCATGATCTGCATTTTACCTACCAAGGACAAGACTGGAAGTTACTACAAACAGAGACATTTCAATTGTCAGAGTAGTTATTGTGAAAGTATGAATCTTCATGGGCATATCACTCAAGGATTTATCACTTATTTACTTTCACTCCCTTAAGGGTATGATGTAATGACATAATGATGATAAGCACTTTTCTTACTCATTCTTCTTTAAGTGATTCATTGTTAATTCTAGCAGTATGATTCACTCTATGATCAACCCTTAATGTGCTGATATCTTCTTAGTTCACATGGTCATTTCTGATATTTCCTCTATCATCATGGCTACTTGCTGCTTTCTCTCCTTCCATTAACCTGTTGGCTATTATGTGCTTCAGGTGTTTTTCTTCCTCTATAGCTCTCTGTTGGAGAAAATGTCCTTTCTCTTCCTGTCCTTATAGCTGTCTTCATTCCAATGGGCTCTTCTTATAATACTTTCATGGGGATTATTTATGAACTGATCTCCCCCTGGGATGTTGCTTCATATTTATCACTAGATGGATATTTTCTTTGCTTCCTACAGCAGCTCCCCCTGAGACTATGATGTTTTCATTATGTTATTGAGATAATAGGTTCCCCCTTTCTCTTTTCCTTCCATACTTTTTTAGGGTTCTTCGTAATGTCTGCACTTCTTTAGATTCATAGTTTTGTTTGATTTGTTTTGTTTCCATCATCTGTCTAGAGTTCTTTAATATATATGGCAATTTACAGTCCTTTGCTTTGTGACCACGCTTGAGACATACAGAGCATCTTATTTGAACAAGGTACATTTGAGCTGATGTATAATATTTTGTTCCCCTTTTTTAATACAATTTACATTCAACAAATTTATGTCCAAAATTATTGCATGCATAACAGTAGCCATGGAAATGATTTGTGTACCTGGTGAAAGATTGTCTTTTCCAGTTGCTTGCTTGAGGGGTTCTTCTTATTTGCTGCATCCTTTGCTGGTTGGACTGGATTTGCTTTGTCTTATAGTATGCTGCGATATGTCCAGGTTTGTGGCAGGAAAAACAAGTAATACTTCCCATAGGAGGAAATAACCTTATTTGACATCTTCCTAGTTTATTCAATTCATCCTTAGGAGAAAATGAGCCTTTAGCAGTTGATTGTTTCATCCTCTTATTCTTTGTTCTTTCATGTTGCTGCTTGATTTTGTTTGTTTCTTTACAAATCTTGTTCTAGCTGGCTTCTTCTTCTATGGGAATCTTCTGAGCTGCTTCATTTTCCTTTACAGCTTTTACAAAGATGATTTTCTTGTTATCTTCTACCTTGGGCTTATTGGTTTCTCCTTCATATCCTATCCCAGCCTTTATGAGAGGTGACCTTTGAGCATTTAGCATTTTGTCCAATTGTTCAGTGCTTTTCATTAGAGGTGTATTCATTAATAGTTCTCTTTGGGATTTTTCTAAATTCTTTCTTAGGCTCACTACTTCTTCTTCCAATCTTTCACATTCCTGACTTTTCTCTCTCATTTGTTGCAGCAGAGTGTCTTCTACTTTCTTAGCCTCCTCAAGCTGTGTCTTTAGACCAATAATTTCTTTCCTATCTTCATATTCTTTCTCATCACATATTTGTACCAATATATTAAGGTCTTTGTTTTCATTCTTCAATTTTTGTATTTCAGTCAGTGCTGTGTCAAGTTTGGCTTTTTCTTCAGCTGCAATTTCTTCATGGTTCTTACTACCATTCACACTAGCAGGTACCTCATTTTATTGAACATTTTCTTTTTGACATGAATTTTTCTTCTTCTTAATTTTCTTCTCCTTCTTGACAATGCAGTCCTTTGTGTCTATTCCATGCATGAAATGAAATCTGTCCCAGATTTCTTTTGCAGAGGTTAAATCCATTATCAACTCAAGGTCCTTGTTATGAAGACTGGTATATATCACACATTTTGCCTTGGCATTCCTCTGTTGTTCTTTCACCGTGGGGGAGTCTGTGCAGTAACCATCACACACAAACTTCCATACTTTAGGTTCAGAAGCCAATAATGATGTTTTAACTTTATGTCTCCATTCAAGAAAGTTTTTTGTATTTAACACAAATACATTTTGGTGGTCCATGACTCAATCATATCTCCTTCAAGATATTAAGCTTACACCAAAGGAACCTGCTCTAATACCAATTGTTTAACCCTTAGTTAAATTGAGAGGGGGGAGTGAATCAGTTTAACACATTCATGGACTTTTAAAACTTTTTCATTAAAACTTATTTACACCTTCATTTCATGTTTAACTTAATATGTGAGTAATCTTAGAATGTGGGCAGCGAGCATTAATGTAACAACAGACTTAATATGAGAACAGCAAGTATTAAGCAGATGATATAAACCATATCAACACATAAACATCATGCACAGAGACACCAGATATAAGTGGAAACTCATAAAGGGAGAAAACCACATCTTATTATTGTTGTGATGCAAAGGCAAGCTCCAACTCCCTCTCACCACTGATTTTCTGTAGGCACCAACCTACAGGAGGCTCCAACCTGATTTCTGCAAGCTACAACTTGCAAGGAAGCTCCAACTCCCATCAATTTTCTGCAGGTTACAACCTACAGGAGGCTCCTACCTCAGTCAGCTACAACTGACATCTATCAGGCTACAACTTGACAGGGAAGCTCCAACTTCCTTACTCTTTCAAAAGAAAACACTTGTTGATTTACCTTGGATATCAGCTCTGTTCTGTACCATCTACTCTGCTGTCCATCAGTCCTCATATCTGCCCTGTATCATCTCTGCATCTTCTCAGATTCTCTATCAGCTCCACCTTATTCTCTGCCTCATTGCTTCATTTCTTCATTCTCTCACCTCTCTATGCATATCAATGAGATATTATTTATAGAGATTTCCTTATGACTGTTCGCATTCCTCAGGGAATTTGAAATGGACGGCCATGCCTCTTTGCCTTCTGCCTTCTCATTTCTTTTACCAACTCAATCAAGAGAAAGTACACCAATATGTATTAATTTCAATATTACAGTGGGATTTTTGTTTTCCTCCAGAGACTTACCAATGCATCACAAAAAATATAAAGTCAATTTAAAACATTAATATTCACAATTTCAGTTACACACATTAATTTCACTCAGCCCCTTTTCTGGCTTTTGGTTTTTCTAGCATTTCTTTTCTGTTGTTGTTAAGTAATTAATCTACATACTTCTGTTCATCATGCCTGTAAAGAGCCCTGTGACTTTTTCAGTTCCTACATTCTTTGTTTACCTCTGTTAGGCCCACATTTTCATCCCTGTGTTTATTCATTTGTTCACTGTACTTGTGTGCACCTGCTGCATATATAACTACTTTTCAATTTTATCCTCAAATAAATATAAATTTGGGCAATGTCTGTTCATTATCAATCTCTGTGCTCGGGCTACCTGCTTACACACTCTTTGTCCATATATGAACTTAAAATCAATGGTTAAAACTCTTATTACAACTTCAATCCAACAACTCCCCTCAGGGCGTTCGAATGAACTTTAGCATCATTACAGTTGTGTAATCGCTGCATATATAACTGTCTTTTAATATAACTATTGATTTTAAATCTGGGCAAATTCCAATAATCTGAATTGAAAATTTCAATATTGTGCAGAACCTTCCTTTAATAAGGTTATAAACCCTCAAGCATATACGATGTTCTTTTAATAAAAACCAGCCAATGTTCGTTTCAATTTTGGAAGCTTTTCCCAATCCTCATGATTAATATTGATTTTAAAATTTCACCATATGAGGACCTATTCTTAAGAGTATTCGGATTAATTACTCGAGTTTCCTTTAACCCAAAGTACCGGCCATCAAACATATAATAATCCTTGGACTTTATTACTGGTCTGCTGTTATAAAACTATGCAGAGGCTTACATTCTAATTGCACTATGGTTATAACCCATAACATCATCCATACTTGCATTCGACTAAGTATTCACTTTTTGTCTAAAGCGAGCGCTATGGACCATATTAACCTCCGACCTTCACTTTATAAGGTTCGAATCTTGATTCACTTGCAATTAAATCAATATGTGGTGGTTCATAATATGGATGAATATAGTCTACCGTAGACTCTTGTTAAAAGCCAAACAGAAATCATAAAGTAGAACCGGGCCCCACACACTACAATACCCTTGCATACATTGACTCGACGTTCATTAACATACCTTGTACATTCAACTTTACAACTTGGTTTTGGTTCAAACCAACCTCGCAATATGTCACATAAACCAAACCCCGTAATATATCACATCTCCTAAGTTCGGATTAGTGGATTTAATACCATGGCATCCAGCTATATCATACGAACCTTCACGTATTATTCACACATTATATATATACATTCATTCTTACACAGCCCCGACTTGATTACAAATCAACTGCCAACAATAAAACAATATTGGACCCACGCATACATACCATTTCATCCGACGGTCGCAATCTTGTCGCGCCCCATCCAACTGATCCGACGGAAATCAACGAGTGTCGCGTAGATTAAATGCATGGGTTTTAAACCTCCGACTCTGTGCGACGAACTGGGGCCCAGTTGTTAACTTCCGCTTTGATTGACGTGTGACCATCGTTCGATGGACCCGCCTCAGATCGGACAGCGTACGTCAATTTTGCGCGGAGTTCACAGTCGACAATTAACGCACGATGGCACGCGATGAGGGCGGTATCTCCAAACCGCTTAAGGCCACATGTCAGTCGATGACATTGATCGCGTTCGAATTGGAAATACAGCTTACCTTACAAAAGTGGTGCGATGAAAATCGTCGGGTGTTCCAAACCCACTATCACTGTTCACAGCGCTCGTGGTTCCGTTCAGTTGTGCTCGAGGTTCCGTTCCTTCCTTTTGTTTAACTCCGTCGCACCATTAACACTCCATTCCATCAATTCTGTTCTCGATTTCATATTCACATTGTGCCTAAGTTGCTCACTAAGCCAGTCACACAAATCACACAGAGTTCGAATTCTTCTTTCAATCCTAATCTGAGGTTACTACTGGTCGGTTAACTCCTTCAATTACAGAGAATCAGATGACAAATCAAACCCTCACTTCTTTCTTCTAACCGATTAATTAATAGATACAATATTGAAATTATTTAATATTGATTCCTCTCCTCAGAGCTTAGTCCAGAGCATAGTATGTACTTGTCGACCCAAGTATATTATTACTGAATTAAAGCAAACAGGGCACCTCTCGCAAAACCACCATTTCAGTATTTGACACCGGGTTCACAACTTAACCACAGAACTCAAATATTCCTCATCAAAGTCTTTACCATAGGGTTTTGTCCAACAAAATTCCATCCATTTTCAGAGCATATTTTTCATAAAAGTGTATTTACTTACAGAATCTCTGTCTCTGGCCTGACCTTTCCACAATCAAGTGTTTAATACCTCCCATCATTCCACTTTACATGTTCAGGCACTTTTAGACTTCAATAAAAATCTCTGTATTAAACTCCTTCATGCTCTTTCAACTTCACTGCTCTGTCTCTAATTCATCTGTTGCTGCTTCAATTTCTCTATTTCATTTGATGCCTCTACTACCTCTCTGTCTCTTTAGCTCTTTGTCTGTATCCTTTGCATTTCTTTTTCTATCTCTTTTTTCTGCCCTGTTTCTGTAAATATACTCTCCCTCTATTCTTCTCTGTTGTCTTCTCCTTTGTTTTTGTTTCCTGTCATTTTCCTGTCTCTGCCTCTACTGCCTCCTTTGCCATCAATGACAACATTTCCAACAGTCTCCCCCTTTGGAATTGATGGCAATACACTGCCTCTGCTTTCCTTTTAGATGCCTTTTAGAAGCCCCCTTTTTTTTTCCTCCCCCTTTGACATCAATGGCAAAGGGTTGCTCACTTCCTAGTGTGCATTCTATCTCTTCATTTCCTCTCTCTGAGTTATGTTTAGGCCTTCTTCTTCTGGCTTTGTACCATGCTACTCTAAACTGGTGTACAACAGTTGTTGACAGAACACTTTTGAGGATTATTTGAACTTGAATATACACAATAAGTTGACACAATCCAAAATCATAGACTTCTTGCACTTGTATGTAGTGTAGGTGATGACAGCCATATATAATCAAACTTGTATAATCAGAGATGCATAGTTGGATCAATGATTAAATATCGTGAATGTTCCATGTGACATATCAAGCTTGCTTCAACTATACTTCTGTCTGTATTATAATCTTCATCTACGATGCATATCTATTGAGGAAGGTTGTAGATGGAGTAAGTATTTTTCAGCAAAGCACATCTACAGTACACATCTGTTCAATTGTGATGAAGCCAATATATCTTTTATTGTTGTGGTACACCTTTCCTGCCTATTATTGGTGATATGTGCTAGACTGCTGACAGGGAAATTACTCTTAAAGACTAAAAGGTCCTTGTTGCTATTATAAACAAATGAATCACCCAGAATTTGATCTAAGAGATCAAATGCTTTTACTGCTTGCATAATGTAATTTCAAAAAAAACACTTGAGGCTAGATACATTCAATGTATTGGTCAGTCTCACTTATCAACCATGTAATTTATTTATGACATAAGGGGTATGTATTTCAATGATCACTCTTTCTTTAAGGGGTGAAATACCAACAATTCCTTTCTGCTGAAGTATGCTTATGATGAATCAATAACAAAATTTTGAGCTTCAAATGGTAATCACAGCCAGTCCTTCATGCTTCAGATATTTTAACTATTCTGTCATGATGATATTTCACAAAAAACATATTCAAGTTGTTTACTTGATTTTTCAGCCAACAGAATTCACACAGTTTATGAATAATCTCAAAAGAGAGAGGTCTGATATATATGAACTGACTTCAGGAAGGCATGAAATTATATAGAAAAAGATACTGCTTCAATGCTCAATATGATGCTTCAAGTGTAAACAAAATTCTGATCCTTTAGTGCTGCTACTTCCTTTTCATGTTGAATGTAGATAACGCTGGGAATACTACCTTGATGTTCTTTTGCCATAATCCTTTGATCCTGAGGACCTGTACCATACTGCTGCTCCACTGATAATACCTGGTATTCTATTCATAGGCATGCTACTTATACCAAATACCCATATTGATACCACTTTCACTTTAGCTCACACATGAACCCATAGATAAGACAACCTTCATAATTTCTTCTATTGAGCTCTCCAGTGTTTTCAACAACAATCATCAATATACTGAATCTAATCTTGGCCTCATTAATCTTTTCCTTTTTATGTCATTTTTTTCAGAGGAAAGTCACAGCATTTTCCTTTCTAGAACTGCTCCAGATTCATTGCTGCTTTAGATACAATTCAACTGTTCTATCATAAAGATCTTTGGGAAGACATCTTCAATTTCTTTTCTATGAATATTCATGGGCAGATCACTCAAGGATTTATCACTTATTTACTTTCACTCCTTAAGGGGATGATGTAATGACATAATGATGATAAGCACTTTTCTTACTCATTCTTCTTTAAGTGATTCATTGTTAATTCTAGCAATATGATGCACTCTATGATCATCCCTTAATGTGCTGATATCTTCTTAGTTCACATGTTCATTGCTGATGTTTCCTCTATCATCATGGCTTCTTGCTGCTTTCTCTCCTTCCATTAACCTGTTGGCTATTCTGTGCATCAGGTGTTTTTATTCCTCTATAGCTCTTTGTTGGAGAAAATGTCCTTTCTCTTCCTGTCCTTATAGTTGTCTTCATTCCAAGGGGCTCTTCTTATACTACTTTCATGGGGATTATTTATGAACTGCTCTCCCCCTGGGATGTTGCTTCATATTTATCACTAGATGGATATTTTCTTTGCTTCCTAGAGAAGCTCCCCCTGAGAATATGATGTTTTCATTATGTTATTGAGATAATAAGCTCCCCCTTTCTCTTTTCCTTCCATACTTTATTAGGGTTCTTCATAATGTTTGCACATATTTTAGATTCATAGTTTTGTTTGATTTTCTTTGTTTCCATCATCTATCTAGAGTTCTTTAATATATATGGAAATTTACAGTCCTTTGCTTTGTGACCACGCTTGAGACATACATAGCGTCTTATTTGACTAAGGTACATTTGAGCTAATGTATAATATTTTGTTCCCCTTTTTTAATACAATTTACATTCAACAAATTTATGTCCAAAATTATTGCATGCATAATAGTAGCCATGGAAATGATTTGTGTACCTGGTGAAAGATTGTCTTTTCCAGTTGCTTGCTTGAGGGGTTCTTCTTATTTGCTGCATCCTTTGCTGGTTGGACTGGATTTGCTTTGTCTTACAGTATGCTGCAGTATGTCTAGGTTTGTGGCAGGAAAAACAAGTAATACTTCCCATAGGAGGAAAGAACCTTCTTTGACATCTTCCTGATTTATTCAATTCATCCTTAGGAGCAAATGAGCCTTTAGCAGTTGATTGTTTCATCCTCTCATTCTTTGTTCTTTCATGTTGCTCCTTGATTCTATTTGTTTCTTTACAAATATTGTTCTTGTTGGCTTCTTCTTCTATGGGAATCTTCTGAGCTGCTTCATTGTCCTTTACAACTTTTACAAAGATGATTTTCTTGTTATCTTCTACCTTGGGCTTACTGGTTTCACCTTCATGTCCTATGCCAGCCTTTATGAGAGGTGATATTTGAGCATTTAGCATCTTATCCAATTGTCCAGTGCTTTTCATTAGAGGTGTGTTCATTAATAGTTCTCTTTGAGATTTTTCTAAATTCTTTCTTAGGCTCACTACTTCTTCTTCCAATTTTTCACATTCTAGACTTTTCTCTCTCATTTGTTCTAGCAGAGTGTCTTCTACTTTCTTTGCTTCTTCAAGTTGTGTCTTCAGGCCTATAATTTCTTTCTTATCTTCATATTATTTCTCATCACATATTTTTACCACTGTCTTAAGGTCTTTGTTTTCATTCCTCAGTCTTTCTATTTCAGTCAAGACTGTGTCAAGTTTGGCTTTTTCTTCAGCTGCAATTTCTTCATGGTTCTTACTATCATTCACACTAGCAGGTACCTCATTTGATTGAATATTTTCCTTTTGACCTGAATTTTTCTTCTTCTTAATTTTCTTCTCCTTCTTGACAATGTAGTCCTCTGTGTCTATTCCATGCATGAAATGCAATATGTCCCAGATTTATTTTGCAGAGGCTAAATCCATTATCAACTCAAGGTCCTTGTTATGAAGACTATTATATATCACACATTTTGCCTTGGCATTCCTCTGTTGTTCTTTCACCATGGGGGAGTCTGTGCAGTAACCATCACACACAAGCTTCCATACTTCAAGTTCATAAGCCAATAATCCTGTTTTAACTTTATCTCTCCATTCAGGAAATTTTGTTGTATTTAACACAAATACATTTTGATGGTCCATGACTCAATCAGATCTCCTTCAAGCTATTAAGCTTACACCAAAGGAACCTACTTTGATACCAATTTTTGAACCCTTAGTTAAACTGAGGGGGGGGGGGGTGAATCAGTTTAACACATTCATGGACTTTTAAAACTTTTTCATTAAAAATTATTTACACCTTCATTTCATGTTTAACTTAATATGTGCGTAATCTTAGAATGTGGGCAGTGAGCATTAATGTAACAACATACTTAATATGAGAACAACAAGTATTAAGCAGATGATATAAACCATATCAACACATAAACATCATGCACATAGACACCAGATATAAGTGGAAACCCATAAAGGGAGAAAACCACATCTTATTATTGTTGCGATGCAAAGGAAAGCTCCAACTCCCTCTCACCACTGATTTTCTGTAGGCACCAACCTACAGGAGGCTCCAACCTGATTTCTGCAAGCTACAACTTGCAAGGAAGCTCCAACTCCCATCAATTTTCTGCAGGTTACAACCTATAGGAAGCTCCTACCTCAGTCAGCTACAACTGACATCTATTAGGCTACAACTTGATAGGGAAGCTCCAACTTCCTTACTCTTTCAAAAGAAAACACTTGCTGATTTACCTTGGATATCAACTCTGTTTTGTACCATCTACTCTGCTATCCATCAGTCCTCATATCTGCCCTGTATCATCTCTGCATCTTCTTAGATTCTCTATCAGCTCCTCCTTCTTCTCTGTCTCACTACTTCATTTCTTCATTCTCTCACCTCTCTATGCATATCAATGATATATTATTTATAGAAATTTCCTTATGACTGTTTGCATTCCTCAGGGAATTTGAAATGGACGGCCATGCCTCTTTTCCTTCTGCATTCTCATTTATTTTACCAATTCAATCAAGAGAAAGTACACTAATATGTATTAATTTCAATATTACAGTGGGATTTTTGTTTTCCTTCGGAGACTTACCAATGCATCGCAAACAATATAAAGTCAATTTAAAACATTAATATTCACAATTTTAGTTACACACATTAATTTCACTCAGACCCTTTTCTGGCTTTTGGTTTTGCTGGCATTTCTTTTCTGTTTTTGTTAAGTAACTGATCTGCATACTTCTGTTCATCATGCCTGTAAAGAGCCCTGCGGATTTTTCGATTCCTACATTCTCTATTTACCTCTACCAGGCCCAAATTTTCATCCCTGTGTTTATTCATCTGTTCATTGTACTTGTGTGCACCTGCTGCATATATAACTGCTTTTCAATTTTATCCTCAAATAAATATAAATTTGGGCAATGTCTCTTCATTATCAATATTTGTGCTCGGGATACCTGCTTACACACTCTTTGTCCATATATGAACTTAAACTCAATGGTTAAAACTCGTATTACAACTTCAATCCAACAACTCCCCTCAGGGCGTTCAAATGAACTTTAGCATCATTGCAGTTGTGTAACCGTTGCATATATAACTGTCTTTTAATATAACTGCTGATTTTAAATATGGGAAAATTCCAATAATCTGAATTGACAATTTCAATACTGTGCAGAACCTTCCTTTAATAAGGTTATAAACCCTCAACCATATACGATGTTCTTTTAATAAAAACCAGCCAATGTTCGTTTCAATTTCGGAAGATTTTCCCAATCCTCATGATCAATATCGATTTTACAATTTCACCATATGAGGACCTATTCTTAAGAGTATTCAGATTAATTACTCGAGTTTCCTTTAACCCAAAGTATTGGTGATCAAACATATAATAATCCTTGGACTTTATTACTGGTTTGTTTTTATAAAACTATGCAGAGGCTTACATTCTAATTGCACTATGGTTATAACCCATAACATCATCCATACTTGCATTCGACTAAGTATTCACTTTTTGAATAAAGCCAGCGCTATGGACCATATTAACCTCCGACGTTCACTTTATAAGGTTTGAATCTTGATTCACTTACAATTAAATCAATATGTGGTGGTTCATAATATGAATGAATATAGTCTACCATAAACTCTTGTTAAAAGCCAAACAGAAATCATAAAGTAGAACTGGGCCCCACACACTACAATACCCTTGTGTACATTGACTCGGCGTTCATTAACATACCTTGTACATTCAACTTTACAACTTGGTTTTGGTTCAAACCAACCTTGCAATATGTCACATAAACCAAACCCCGTAATATATCACATCTCCTAAGTTCGGATTAGTGGATTTAATACCATGGCATCTAGCTATATCATATGAACCTTCGCGTATTATTCACACACTATATATATACATTCATTCTTACACAACCTCGACTTGATTACAAATCAACTGCCAACAATAAAACAATATTGGACCCATGCATACATACCATTTTATCTTATGGTCACAATATCGTTGCGCCCCATCCAACTGATCTGATGGCAATCAACGAGTGTCACGTAGATTAAATGCACGGGTTTTAAACCTCAGACTCTGCGTGATGAACGGGGCCCAGTTGTTAACTTTCGCTTTGATTGACGTGAAACCACCGTTCGATGGACCCGCCTCAGATCGGACGGCGTACGTCAATTTCATGCAAAGTCCACAGTCGACAGTCAACGCGCGATGGCACGCGATGAGGGCGGTATCTCCAAACTGCTTAAGGCCACGTGTCAGTCGATGGCATTGATCACGTTCGAATTGGAAATATAGCTTACCTTACAAAAGCGGTGCGATGAAAATCGTTGGGTGTTCCAAACCCACTGTCACTATTCACAGCGCTCGTGGTTTCGTTCAGTTGCGCTCGAGGTTCCATTCCTTCATTTTTTTTAACTCTGCCGCACAGCTAACGCTCCATTCCATCAATTTTGTTCTCGATTTCATATTCACACTGCGCCTAAGTTGCTCGCTAAGCCAGTCACACAAATCACACAAAGTTTGAATTCTTCTTTCAATCCTGATCTGAGGTTACTACTGGTTGGTTAACTCCTTCAATTACAGAGAATCAAATGACAGATCAAACCCTCACTTCATTCTTCTAACCGATTAATAAACATATACAATATCGACATTATTTAATATTGATTCCTCTCCTCAGAGCTTAGTCCAGAGCGTAGTATGTACTTGTCGACCCAAGTATATTATTACTGAATTAAAGCAAACAGGGCACATCTCGCAGAACCACCATTTCATTCTTTGACATCGGGTTCACAACTTAACCACAGAAGTCAAATATTCCTCATCAAAGTCTTTACCACAGGGTTTTTCCCAACAAAATTCCATCCAGTTTCAGAGCATATTTTTCATAAAAGTGTATTTACTTAAAGAATCTCTATCTCTGGCCTGACCTTTCCACAATCAAGTGTTTAATACCTCCCAGCATTCCACTTTACATGTTCAGGCACTTTTAGACTTCAATCAAAATATCTGTATTAAACTCCTTCAGGCTCTTTCAACTTCACTGCTCTATCTCTAATTCCTCTGTTGCTGCTTCAATTTCTGTGTTTCATCTGCTACCTCTGCTACCTCTGTCTCTCCAGCTCTTTGTCTTTCTCCTTTTCCTTTCTTTGGCTATCTCTTTTTGCTACCTTGTCTCTGTAAATATACTCTCCCTCTATTCTTCTCTGTTGTCTTCTCCTTTGTTTCTGTTTCATGTCCTTTGCCTGTCTCTGCCTCTATTGCCTCCTTTTCCATTAATGACAACATTTCCAACAGTCTCCCCCTTTAGCATTGATGGCAATACACTACCTCTTCTTGCCTTTTAGATGCCTTTTAGAAGCCCCTTTTTTTTTTTTCCTCCCCCTTTGAAATCAATGGAAAAGGGTTTCTCACTTCCTAGTGTGCCTTCTATCTCTTCATTTCCTCTCTCTAAGTTATGTTTAGGCCTTCTTCTTTTGGCTTTGTACCATGCTGCTCTAAACTGGTGTACAACAGTTGTTGACAGAACACTTTTGAGGATTATTTGAACTTGAATATACACAATAAGTTGACACAATCCGAAAGCATAGAATTCTTGCACTTGTCTGTAGTGTAGGTGATGACAGCCATATATAATCAGACTTGTATAATCAGAGATGCATAGTTGGATCAATGCTTAAATATTGTGAATGTTCCATGTGACATCTCAAGCTTGCTTTAGCTATACTTCTGTCTGTATTATAATCTTCATCTACGATGCATATCTATTGAGGAAGGTTGTAGATGGAGTAAGTATTTTTTTGCAAAGCACATCTACAGTACACATCTGTTCAATTGTGATGAAGCCAATATATCTTTTATTGCTGTGGTACACCTTTCCTGCCTGTTATTGGTGATATGTGCTAGAATGCTGACAGTGAAATTACTCTTAAAGACTGAAAGGTCCTTGTTGTTGTTATAAACAAATGAATCACCCAGAATTTGATCTAAGAGATCAAATGCTTTTACTGCTTGCATAATGTATTTTCAAAACAAACCCTTGAGGCTAGATACATTCAATGTATTGGTCATTCTCACTTGTCAACCATGTAATTTATTTATGACATAAGGGGTATATATGTCAATGATCACTCTTTCTTTAAGTGGTGAAATACCAGCAATTCCTTTCTGCTGAAGTATGCTTGTGATGAATCAATAACAAACTTTTGAGCTTCAAATGGTAATCATAGCTAGACCTTCATGCTTCAGATATTTTAACTATTCTGTCATGATGATCTTTCACAAAAAAAATATTCAAGTTGTTTACTTGATGTTTCAGCCAACAAACTTCACACAGTTTATGAATAATCTCAAAAGCGAGAGGCCTAATATATATGAACTGACTTCGGGAAGGCATGCAATTATATAGAAAAAGATACTACTTCAATGCTCAATATGATGCTTCAAGTGTAAACAAAATTATGATCCTTTAGTGCTGCTACTACCGTTTCATGTTGAATGTAGATAACGCTGGGAATACTACCTTGATGTTCTTTTGCCATAATCCTTTGATCCTGAGGACCTGTACCATAGTGCAGCTCCACTGATAATACCTAGTATTCTGTTGATAGGCATGCTGCTTGTACCAAATACCCATATTGATACCACTTTCACTTCAGCTCACACATGAACCCATAGATAAGAAAACCTTCATAATTTCTGCTATTGAGCTCTCCACTGTTTTCAACAAAAATCATCAATATATTGAATCTGATCTTGGCCTCATTAATCTTTTTCTTTTTCTGTCATTTTGTTCAGAGGAAAGTCACAGCATTTTCCTTTCTAGAACTGCTCCAGATTCATTGCTACTTTAGATACAATTCAAATGTTCTATCATAAAGATCTTTGGGAAGACATCTTCAATTTCTTTTCTATGAATCTTCATGGGAAGATCACTCAAGGATTTATCACTTATTTACTTTCACTCCCTTAAGGGGATGATGTAATGACATAATGATGATAAGCACTTTTCTTACTCATTCTTCTTTAAGTGATTCATTGTTAATTATAGCAGTATGATGCACTCTATGAACATCCCTTAATGTGCTGATATCTTCTTAGTTCACATGTTCATTGATGATGTTTCCTCTATCATCATGGATGCTTGCTGCTTTCTCTCCTTCCATTAACCTGTTGGCTATTGTGTGCTTGAGGTGTTTTTCTTCCTCTATAGCTCTCTGTTGGAGAAAATTTCCTTCCTCTTCATGTCCTTATAGCTGTCTTAATTCCAAGGGGCTCTTCTAATACTACTTTCATGGGGATTATTTATGAATTTCTCTCCCCCTGGGATGTTGCTTCATATTTATCATTGGATGGATATTTGCATTTCTTCCTAGAGAAGCTCCCCCTGAGACTATGATGTTTTCATTATGTTATTTAGATAATAGGCTCCCCCTTTCTCTTTTCCTTCCATACTTTATTGGGGTTCTTCATAATGTCTGCACTTCTTTTAGATTCATATTTTTGTTTGATTTTCTTTGTTTCCATCATCTATCTAGAGTTCTTTAATATATATGGCAATTTACATTCCTTTGCTTTGTGACCACGCTTGAGACATACATAGCATCTTATTTGACCAAGGTACATTTGAGCTGATCTATAATATTTTGTTCCCATTTTTTAATACAATTTACATTCAACAAATTTATGTCCAAAATTATTGCATGCATAACAATAGCCATGGAAATGATTTGTGTACCTGGTGAAATATTGTCTTTTCCAGTTTATTGATTGAGGGTTCTTCTTATTTGTTGCATCCTTTGCTGGTTGGACTAGATTTGCTTTGTCTTACAGTATGCTGCAGTATGTCCAGGTTTGTGGCAGGAAAAACAAGTAATACTTCCCATAGGAGGAAAGAACCTTCTTTGACATCTTCCTAATTTATTCAATTCATCCTTAGGAGCGAATGAGCCTTTAGCAGTTGATTGTTTCATCCTCTCATTCTCTGTTCTTTCATGTTGCTCCTTGATTCTGTTTGTTTCTTTACAAATCTCTTTCTTGTTGGCTTCTTCTTCTGTGGGAATCTTCTGAGCTGCTTCATTTTCCTTTACAGCTTTTACAAAGATGATTTTCTTGTTATCTTCTACCTTGGGCTTACTGGTTTCACCTTCATGTCCTATGCCAGCCTTTATGAGAGGTGATTTTTGAGCACTTAGCATCTTATCCAATTGTCCAGTGCTTTTCATTAGAGGTGTATTCATTAATAGTTCTCTCTGAGATTTTTCTAAATTCTTTCTTAGGCTCACTACTTCTTCTTCCAGTTTTTCACATTCTAGAATTTTCTCTCTCATTTGTTCCAACAGAGTGTCTTCTACTTTCTTTTCTTCTTCAAGCTGTGTCTTCAGGCCTATAATTTCTTTCTTATCTTCATATTCTTTCTCATCACATATTTGTACCACTATCTTAAGGTCTTTGTTTTCATTCCTCAGTCTTTCTATTTCAGTCAAGACTGTGTCAAGTTTGGCTTTTTCTTCAGCTGCAATTTCTTCATGGTTCTTACTACCATTCACACTAGCGGGTACCTCATTTGATTGAATATTTTCCTTTTGACCTGAATTTTTCTTCTTCTTAATTTTCTTCTCCTTCTTGACAATGCAGTCCTATGTGTCTATTCCATGCATGAAATGCAATCTGTCCCAGATTTCTTTTGCAGAGGTTAAATCCATTATCAACTCAAGGTCCTTATTATGAAGACTATTATATATCACACATTTTTCCTTGTCATTCCTCTTTTGTTCTTTCGCTGTGGGGGAGTCTATGCAGTAACCATCACACACAAGCTTCCATACTTCAGGTTCATAAGCCAATAATCTTGTTTTAACTTTATCTCTCCATTGAGGAAAGTTTGTTGTATTTAACACAAATACATTTTGATGGTCCATGACTCAATCATATCTCCTTCAAGCTATTAAGCTTACACCAAAGGAACCTGATCTGATACCAATTTTTGAACCCTTAGTTAAACTGAGAGGGGGGGGGGGTGAATCAGTTTAACACATTCATGGAATTTTAAAACTTTTTCATTAAAACTTATTTACACCTTCATTTCATGTTTAACTTAATATGTGCATAATCTTAGAATGTGGGCAGCGAGCATTAATGTAACAACATACTTAATATGAGAATAGAAAGTATTAAGCAGATGATATAAACCATATCAACACATAAACATCATGTATAGAGACACCAAATATAAGTGGAAACCCATAAAGGGAGAAAACCACATCTTATTATTTTTGTGATGCAAAGGCAAGCTCCAACTCCCTCTCACCACTGATTTTCTATAGGCACCAACCTACAGCAGGCTCCAACCTCAATTCTTAAAGCTACAACTTTCAAAGAAGCTCCAACTCCCATCAATTTTCTGCAGGTTACAACCTACAACAGGCTCCTACCTCAGTCAACTAGAACTGACATCTATCAGGCTACAACTTGATAGGGAAGCTCCAACTTCCTTACTCTTTAAAAAGAAAACACTTGTTGATTTACCTTGGATATCAGCTCTGTTCTGTACCATCTACTCTATTTTCCATCAGTCCTCATATCTGCCTGGCCTGTATCATCTCTGCATCTTCTCAGATTCTCTATCAGCTCCTCCTTCTTCTTTGCCTCACTGCTTCATTTCTTCATTCTCTCACCTCTCTATGCATATCAATGAGATATTATTTATAGAGATTTCCTTATGACTGTTCACATTCCTCAGGGAATTTGAAATGGACGGCCATGCCTCTTTGCCTTCTGCCTTCTCATTTCTGTTACCAACTCAATCAAGAGAAAGTACACCAATATGTATTAATTTCAATATTACAGTGGGATTTTTGTTTTCATCCAGAGACTTACCAATGCATCACAAACAATATAAAGTCAATTTAAAACATTAATATTCACAATTTCAGTTACACACATTAATTTCACTCAGCCCCTTTTCTGGCTTTTGGTTTTGCTGGCATTTCTTTTCTGCTGCTGTTAAGTAACTGATCTACATACTTCTGTTCATCATGCCTATAAAGAGCCCTATGAATTTTTCAGTTCCTACATTCTTTTTTTGCCTATGTCAGGCCCACATTTTCATCCCTATGTTTATTCATCTGTTCACTGTACATGTGTGCACCTACTACATATATAACTGCTTTTCAAGTTTATGCTCAAATAAATATAAATTTGGGCAATTTCTATTCATTATCAATCTCTGTGCTCGAGCTACCTACTTACACACTCTCTGTCCATATATGATCTTAAAATCAATGGTTAAAACTCGTATTACAACTTCAATCCAACAACTCCCCTCAGGGTGTTCGAATGAACTTTAGCATCATTGCAGTTGTGTAACCGTTGCATATATAACTGTCTTTTAATATAACTATTGATTTTAAATCTGGGAAAATTCCAATAATTTAAATTGAAAATTTCAATACTATGCAGAACCTTCCTTTAATAAGGTTATAAACCCTCAAGCATATACGATGTTCTTTTAATAAAAACCAGCCAATGTTCGTTTCAATTTCGGAAGCTTTTCCCAATCCTCATGATTAATATCAATTTTACAATTTCACCATATGAGGACCTATTCTTAAGAGTATTCGGATTAATTACTCGAGTTTCCTTTAACCCAAAGTACCGGCCATCAAACATATAATAATACTTGGACTTTATTACTGGTCTACTGTTATAAAACTATGCGGAGGCTTACATTCTAATTGCACTATGGTTATAACCCATAACATCATCCATACTTGAATTCGACTAAGTATTCACTTTTTGAATAAAGCCAACGCTATGGACCATATTAACCTCCGACCTTCACTTTATAAGGTTCAAATCTTGATTCACTTACAATTAAATCAATATGTGGTGGTTCATAATATGAATGAATATAGTCTATCGTAGACTCTTGTTAAAAGCCAAACAGAAATCATAAAGTAGAACCGGGCCCCACACACTACAATACCCTTGCATACATTGACTCGGCGTTCATTAACATACCTTGTACATTCAACTTTACAACTTGGTTTTGGTTCAAACCAACCTCGCAATATATCACATAAAACAAACGCCGTAATATATCACATCTCGTAAGTTCGGATTAGTGGATTTAATACCGTGGCATCCAACTATATCATATGAACCTTCACGTATTATTCACACACTATATATATACATTCATTCTTACACAGCCCCGACTTGATTAGAAATCAACTGCCAACAATAAAAAAATATTGGACCCACGCATACATACCATTTCATCAGACGGTCGCAATCTCGTCGCGCCCCATCCAACTGATCCGACAGCAATCAACGAGTGTCGCATAGATTAAATGCACAGGTTTTAAACCTTAGACTCGGTGCGATGAACTGGGGCCCAGTTGTTAAATTTTGCTTTGATTGACGTGCAACCACCATTCGATGGACCCGCCTCAGATCAGACGGCGTACGTCGATTTCTCTCAGAGTCCACAGTCGACAGTTAACGTGCAATGGCACACGATGAGGGCAGTATCTCCAAACCTCTTAAGAACACGTGTCATCCGATGGCATTGATTGCATTCGAATTGGAAATACAGCTTACCTTACAAAAGCGGTGCGATGAAAACCATCGGGTGTTCCAAACCCACTGTCACTGTTCACAACGCTCGTGGTTTCGTTCAGTTGCGCTCGAGGTTCCGTTCCTTCCTTTTGTTTAACTCCGCCGCACCATTAACGCTCCATTCCATCAATTATTTTCTCAATTTCATATTCACACTGCGCCTAAGTTGCTCACTAAGCCAGTCACACAAATCACACAGAGTTCGAATTCTTCTTTCAATCCTGATCTGAGGTTACTGCTGTTCAGTTAACTCCTTCAATTACAGAGAATCAGATGACAGATCAAACCCTCACTTCTTTCTTCTAACCGATTAATCAACAGATACAATATCGACATTATTTAATATTGATTCCTCTCCTCAGAGCTTAGTCCAGAGCGTGGTATGTACTTGTCGACCCAAGTATATTATTACTGAATTAAAGCAAATAGGGCACATCTCGTAGAACCACCATTTCAGTCTTTGACACCGATTTCACAGCTTAAACACAGAACTCAAATATTCCTCATCAAAGTATTTACCACAGTGTTTTTCCCAACAAAATTCCATCCAGTTTTAGAGCATATTTTTCATAAAAGTGTATTTACTTACAGAATCTATGTCTCTGGCCTGACCTTTCCACAATCAAGTGTTTAATACCTCACAACATTCCACTTTACATGTTCAGGCGCTTTTAGACTTCAATCAAAATCTATGTATTAAACTCCTTCAGGCTCTTTCAACTTCATTGCTCTGTCTCTAATTCCTCTTCTGCTGCTTCAATTTTTATGTTTCATCTGTTGCCTCTGCTACCTCTCTATCTCTCTAGATTTTTTTCTGTCTCCTTTGCCTTTCTTTTGCTATCTCTTTTTTCTGCCCTGTCTCTGTAAATATACTCTCCCTCTATTCTTCTCTGTTGTCTTCTCCTTTGTTTCTGTTTCCTGTCCTTTGCTTGTCTCTGCCTCTGCTGCCTCCTTTGCCATCAATGAAAACATTTCCAACACTTTTTCCCTCCTTCACTTCACATGACCTTCTCAATTAATGATCCCCAACCAAAAACAAACAAACCCCTTGTACTTCATAACTAGCCTAATATCATATCATAAGATTTAAAAGCATATCATTCCAACACACATATAGAGAGATCCCTCTCTGAATCTAGGAGGGCTAGATCCTAGGATTCCAAAGTGGTTTTGATGTTGACTTGTCATTTTGTATGCCAATCTACCAAATCACAGGACCCCAACACGACTAATTGTTCACAAAAGAAGAAGAATAAGAAGGCTTCAAGATCTACATCTAGTGAGGCTTTGACCTCACAATTTTAACTTTACTTCTCACTCATTGCATGCATGGTGTTAATTGTAATGGGATCAGTGTGGTACTTGGATAGTGGTGCTTCCTTTCACATGACAGGAGACCAATAAATTTTCAGTATATTGGAGGAGAAGGACCTCCAGATGCATATCGAAATGGGTGATGATGGGTGGTACAGTGCTACTGGGATTGGTACCAATACCTTCTAGAGACATTCAAGTAAACCCTTTCAATTAAAAGATGTAGTGCATGTACCAGGCTTGAAGAAAAATTTAGTCTCAGTTTCAATGTTGGAGGATAGAGGCTATGATGTTTTTTTCAGTGAAGGAAAAGCTTTCCTCTGACACAAGACAACAAGACAAGCCAAGAAGATTTGGATTCAAGTTAAGAATCTCTATAAACTTGGTGTGGATGGCTGTGCAGCATTTATGGTTAAGGCAGACAAAGTGGTGAGCCGGGATGAGGGTGAGTTATGGCACATGAGATTGTGCCATCTCCACCAAGAAGCCTTGAAGGTAATGCAACATATTTCTATGGTCTTCCCAAGGGTACATTTGCGTAGTCAGACACATGCAATGGATGTACTATGGGGAAGTATGCAAAGGCTGCTTTTCATGAGAAGGAGAACTGAGCTTTGGAAATCCTTGAGAGAGTTCACTCAGACATGTGTGGACCATTCTCTACTACTTCGATAGCAAATCATAATTACTATGTGATATTTATTGATGAATTTTATCGAAAGTGTTGGATCTACTTCATGCAGAAGAAAGATCAGACGTTCTCAAATTTTCTTGAGTTCAAAGCACTGGTGGATAAAGACACGGGGAAGCATGTGAAGGCTCTTAGGAGCGACAATGGTGGTGAGTACATCTCCAATGAATTCAAGAACTTATGCAACAAAGAAGGAATTTAGAGAGAACTGATTACGCCTCATAACCCACAGGAGAATGGGGTCACAGAAAGAAAGAACAGAACAATTGTGGGTGCAGCACGAGCGATGTTGTATGATCAGGGCCTACCATTTCATCTGTGGGAGGAGGCATGCAACACAATGATATTTGTGCAAAACTGTTGTCCTCATCAGATACTTGGCATGAGTACACCAGAAGAGTTTTTTACTGGTAAGAAACCTAATGTTTCACATTTTAATATTTATGGATCATCTGTTTAGGTGCATGTGACCAAAGATTCCAGGAAGAAGCTGGAACCAATAGGTGATATTGGGATATTTTTGGGGTACAGTGAAACTCCCCACAACTATTGGGTGTATTTTCCAAACATCAAAATGACTGTTGTGCGACGGGATATAAAATTTGATGAGGATAAAGCCATGCGATTGTCGCGTGAGAGGGAGCTGGATTTGCATGTAGAGAAGGAAATATTGGTTCCAAATAATAAACCTCAATATGTGGAGAAGCCACATGTGGAGGATCATGGAGTGGCAGAAAACACTCATGTAGAGCCATCCACCAAAAATGGTAGAAGGCGCACCACTGAAGCTGATAGCTTGAGACTTGATGCAACATAGAATATAGGAGCCCCTACTTCACTACGTAGACAGAGACAGTCTCGAGACAGATTTACTGGATACATGGCTCTTATGAGCAACTGTATTGTGACAAAACCATCTTCCTTTGAGGAGGCAGTGCAACAACCAATTTGGGTTGATGCTATGGTAAAGGAGTATGACTCCATCGTGAAGAACAGTGCATGGGAGATTGTCCCAAGACTGATCGTTAAATTAGTGGTTGGATCTATATGGATCTATAAGGTGAAGAAACCTATTGATAGGAGTGTGGAGAAGTACAAGGCTGGACTTTTGGCCCGAGGATTCTCACAAGTTGAGGGGCATCGACTATGATGATACTTTAACACCATTCGCGAGGTACTCTTCCATTATATCTATCCTTTCACTCTCATCGCAGATGGGGTGGCACATTCATCAAATGGATGTGAAAACTGTGTTTCTCAATGGAGTTATTAAGGAAGAAGTGTACATATAGCAGTTAGAAGGTTTCGAGATCTTTGAAAGTGAGTCACATGTGTGTCGACTCAATAGAGAACTGTATGGGCTGAAGCAAGCACCTCGTGCATGGTACACTCAGATTGACAGCTATTTCACTGGGTTGGGCTTCACCAAAAGTGAAGCTGATGCAAACCTGTACTAGATTGTGGTTGATGGTAAGCTCTTGATTATCGCACTTTATAATGATGATCTAATTTTGACAGGGGATGAGAAGTTGATAAACTCATGCAAGGAGGATCTTGCAATGGAGTTCGAAATGAAGGACATGTGACTCCTTCACTATTTCCTTGGTTTGGAAATATGGCAGTGAGATGGTGAACTTTTTGTTTCTCAAGGAAAGTATGCCAAAGAGATATTGGGTAAGTTTCACATGCTGAGTTTTAAACCCATGGACACTCCTCTTCCAGGAAATTGGAGGAAAGAGGATGCTACTTCTGGAGAAGTAGTGGATGCTACTATCTACAGGCAACTAGTAGGTTCCCTGATGTACTTGGTGAATACCATACCAGACATTTTCTACATAGTTAACCAACTGAGTCAAGCTATGGTTAAGCCGACCAAGCTCTTTTGGAAGGCAGGGAAGCATGTTTTGAGATAACTCAGGGGCACTATAGAGTATGGATTATGGTATAGATGGACAGAGGGAGTGAAGCTTCAAGGCTTCACAGATGCATATTGGGCAAGAAGTCCATCAAACAGAAAGAGAACATCTAGACGGATCTTCAGCATAGGATCGATAACAGTTTCTTGGTAGAGCAGGAAGCAACGATTTGTGGCACTCAGTTCAGCCGAGGTAGAGTACATGGCAACAATTCAAGCTTCATGTGAGGCCATCTCAATGAGAAATATCGTGGTTGGTTTGTTTGGTTCTCAGATGGATCCGACTGTGATACATTGTGATAACTAGAGTTGCATTAAACTCTGGGTTAATCCAGTGTTTCATGATAGGTCCAAGCACATAGACATCCGGTACCACCATCTCAGAGATTGTGTTTAGAGGTGCATAATGTTACTTTAGTACATTCCCATGGAAGATAAGGATGCAAATATTCCAACGAAGGCGCTCACCAAGAGAAAATTCGAATACCATAGAGGTAGGATCAGGGTGGCAGATAATCCCTTTCTTGTTGAGAGGGAGTTTTGAATTTCAACAAGAAATTTCATCACACACACTAATGTGGCACCAATAGGTCCTAGCAACACCTACACTAGTGTGGGCTAAATTTTGTGCAGTGTCTAATTTAATTTTCCCTTAATTAAATTGGACAATAAAATGTAATCTTATGTCATGATCACTTGTAATAGTTAACTGAGTGTGATAAAATTAGTTAGCTCATGTATTTTGAGTTGAGGGTGGTTGGTGAGGCATGCATAGTAATTCTATTAGTTATTTAGTTCGAATTGCAGTTGGTGCATTAGTTTAATGCATGTGTAATCAGTTAACTAACTTAGGTGAGTTAGAGTCAGTTGAACTAGTTGTAAATTTTTGTTGCACTCGTGAGAGATCAAGTGAATTAAATATTATTTAATTCCCAATCAATGATCTGCCATGCAACTGATGATTTACTATTAATAGCTGCATGTGTGTCAGTTCCAATGGAGACCTAGTTGAGACAAAAGGTGAAAGGGCGGTTAACTATCAGTTGTGTGATTAGTAGGTTGCTTGCATGCAACCAGACATCCATTGGAGTGCCCATGATCCTTGAGCAGTTTAGAAAGGCCAAAATTCCTAAAGAATAGGGATTTCATTCATCAGGAATTTTGCAAGCAAGGAAGGCTATTTAGAGGTTGATAATTGGCTAAGTGTTGGCCAGTTTTGTCCAGGACAGTGTGAGACAGTTAGCAGAGTGCAGGAGACTCTTGTGAGAAGAGTGCATTGTAATTGTTTCATGATTTCGCAGTTAATAAACAATAGAATATAGAGGGGTTTTGAGCAGCAAGCTTTCCCCAAGAAATTATCTGTGTTGTGGTTTTATTTGATTCTTTCTTTTCTTCATGTGATTGGCAATTGTGTTTAATTTCCGTAATTTATTTGTAGAAGCGATTCAATATCTAGCTTTAGTACATTGTTAGATCGGATTGAATTCAATGATATACATATATTTGTATAATTTCTAAATGATATATATGGGGTTAAGATGGGTCTCAAATTGTTATAATATATTTAGGGTATGATTCAAAGATCAAAACCATTTCCATATTGCACTATATAATTGGTTTATCTCTAATAATAATAATAGTATAATTTTAAGGTCACGACCAATCCAGACACAAAATTGGTGTATGAGACTCCCTTTTTTATGGGGCAAGGGATCCCCCACTTCGCATAATGATTTGACTATTAAAGTCTACAAAGATATACATATTGCACAACCTCTAGATTCGAACTTCTAACCTTTGAGGAGGAAACATATGTATTCTTATGGAATATTAAATTGATTGATATATCTTCATATGAGCACTTGCATAAAACCTCAAGTATCTAGAACATCGAGAATCATAATTTCTTTGTTGTTCTTAAAGATGCCTTGACACCCTACTAACCTTGGATTTCCTCTTAAGCCTTTGCTAGAGTTGAGTTTTTAAGTAATTATCCTTTTATGTATCTCTATTTAGAAATGTATATAGATGGTGCCCCTTCACCATTTTTTATAATAAAATGATAATATTTTTTAAATTTTATTTGTTTATAATATCTATTTTATCTGTGATTAATTTTTATTTTTTTTATTATATTTTATCTTTTTTATTTGTTCATAATTATATGTGTGTGTGAAAGGAGAATAGCTTGAGTGGTAGCTAATGTGTTTAATTCCCCATCCACTTGGATTCTTTTCTTAGGAGATATGTTAGCTTCTCTAGATAAAATTTGAGTATGTTGAAAATCATCTTGCTTACCACAATTCTCCCAAATTATTGTTTCACCAATTACCATTAATATATATAATTTTATTAATTCTCTCTAATTACATATAACTTAATAACTTAAAATTTTAAATAAAATTATTATATTATTTTACTTAATAACTTCAAATTTTAATTAAAATTCTTATATTTTAAAATAATATGAACAAACAAAAAATTACTTCATGAAAGCCTTAAAGCAATATGAGAATTTGAGTCAATATGAGTGCTTACCATAAGGTCATGAATAATTTGATATTAATTTTGTATTACATATGGTAGAGAGGGCTTATTGACCTTACTATTTAAGGTATGTTATGTAGGCTAACACAATGTACAATGTTTATGGGCAAACCATCCTTCACGTTTCTCCTAGGAATAGAGTTTAAAGCTCCACGCTCTCTCAATACTTGTGATTCTGTTCGGCGCTATAGGCCAATACCTTGGCCACAGAAACAAATTGTTCCTCTCATGTTTAGCCTTCAAATTGATTGATATCATATTTAAGTCCCTGGCCATGAACACAGGTCAACCGTCCAACCAAACTCCAGTAAGAAGTGGTATTTATGATGAAAATATTAATAATGTTAAAAATGAAGAACAAAGAAAGGTAGTGAGAAATGTTATTAAATATATAAATAATTATTTGTATAAATAAGTAAAAAAATAAACAATATAGATTGCAAAAGAAAGGTAGTTCTAGAATGACTTATTAGACACATAAATAAGTATTCATGTAATCTAAGTGAAATAAATTAAAAACAATATAATGAACACTAAGAATTTTTAAAAATTGTTCAATGGTAAAATATGAAAGCAAAAGAATACAACCTAACATAGAATATCAAATGAAAAAAAAATGCAATGATTGATGTAATCACTATTTCCATGTAAATATCTGAAAACCCACATCATTGTCGTCCAATGCTCCTTTCTTGGTTTTGACATAAAACTTTAAGTCATGATATTTCTTTCTCCAATGGAAATCATAATCACTTATGTTTTTTTAGTCCTCAAGAAAGTCTCAATGGAATATGTCTTGTTTTACCTCTTTTAATAGGTGTAATGTGATCAACCTGAGGGAATACTTCATCCCATGGAATCCCCACATAGTTATCAAATCCTACTAAAAATAATGTGGGACGTTATGGATGATAAACTCCTAGGATTATACACAACTTGTTCAATAATTCCCAGAGCACCTTTGAGAGGTATTGCATGGATAAATAAGTTTGAAGTCAAAATAACACTAGCTCAAACTAAAATAACCTATTTAACCTCCAATTGTTCCTCATACTCTTTAGGAGAAGAGTTTCTTTTTACTCCTATTAAAACATTATGTGTAATAGGGTGGCATAGGGATGCCAAACAATGATTATTGTTATTGTGGACATAACATTAAAATAGACTCCCTAGTGAGAATATAGACTCAAATCATGTTCCAAAAGTATGATTATTGGTTTACAAAAGTGTCATTATTGATTTTCAAAAGCATGATAATCAATTTTTAAAATCATGATTATCCATTTCTAAAAGCATGATTATTAGTCTCTAACAATGTCATTATTAGTTTTCAATAGTGCGATTATCCTTTTCCAAAATTACAGTAACATGATTCATTTTTATTATAAAGTGTTGTCCCTTGTCTCTTATAAGGGTCACTTAAGGGGATCTATTCGGTAATTAAATCTAATTTCGAATCAGGAAGGAAGCAAGGTAAACAAGGGTTTAATCAAGAGAACACATTTGACTTAGAAATAAAGGTGTGGAAAAAAATTGAACAATATGGTAAGGGATTGATTTGGAATTTGGAATCAATTTGGGGATCGAGGCAAGGATAAGTTCAAACAATTTGGTAAGGGACTCATTGGGAACTTAGGCTCAATTTGAAAATATGTTAAACACCATGTTGAAGCACACACATGGTGTATGAGGAAGATAAACACACACACAAGAGACTCAACACACAATGAAGGATAAGCGTGAGGCTTTCTTATTTTTCCATTATACATGATGTACATTTATAATACAATGGTGTGACTCTTGGTTTCATATTCCAAGGTCACTTGGACTCCATTGTGAGTTTTCGCATTCCACACCTACCCATGTAGGATTAGGTGTTCCAACATCCCCCCTTAATCCGAAGGGGTATGTGTGAGTCCAAGAAGAGAGTTGTAATACAAATCTGCAAAGTATACATGGCAACACTTGGGCTGAATCAACTCTCTGAAATGTTGGAAAAAAGAGGTGGTTTGAGGATGACCACCAATAATGGAACGCAATACTTGTTGTAGTTCCCGGAACTCTTCCAAAACTGGCAAGAAGCTGAAAGCTTCTGCTAGAGGAATTTTCCCTCATAAAAAAGAGAGACCTTCAACCTAAAAGAAGGGAGGTCTACTACCTGTGATGGTTTTAGGATTACCAACAACTCTGGAATGCTTTGAAGCATTTCCTGGAACTCAACCAAAGCTGGCAAGAAGCTGAAGGCTTCTGCTAGAGGAGGTGTTCCTCATATATGAAAGGGAGACCTTCGACCTAAAAGAAGGGAGGTCTACTACCTTGTGATGGTTTTAGGTTATCCACCAACCAAAGATGATGGTTTAAGGTTGTCCACCAACCGAAGGCATGCTCATGGGCATCCGTGTCTCTGGCTACATCTCTGAATCCAGAATGACGAATTGTGGCTCAGGCTCGCTTGAATTGCTGTGTCTCTGGATACAACTCTGAACATGGAATGAGAGATTGTGGCTCGGGCTCGCTTGATCTGATGTCAAAGCTTGTACATGACCACCATTTTCCCCCCTGTCAGGGACAAGGTGAGATGATGGAAAAAACTCAACTGCAAGTTTGTTCAATATTCGTGAACATGTTCTGACATGCGACTTAAACATCTTCTTGGCTGCTGATGCCCATTGCCAAGAAGCGATCCATCCAAGATGAATCTTTGTTCTTGCAGGAGGCTTGTGTCTGAAGCATCTGTGTGAAGAATGGGTGTGCCGACCCACGGTGCCCATGGATGAAGATCAAAACGGTGATATTTCGTGCAAAGCACTCCAATCACGGTGTGTCATTTCCATACGATGTTGTTGTGGAAGAGGGCAAGGATACGGAACATTGCGGAGTGTTGTCATTACATGAATCTGACACTGCGAAATACGATGGGCTTGGTGTAGTCTGGAATATGAAAGGACACATCCTTGTCATATCCAAGACCAGTTCAGTGCTTGTTGTGGACAAGCTCTTCCCAAGGTCTGATGATGGGCTTGAGAAGTGCAGGCTGAGCTGCTGCATATGCATGTACATGTGCTCTAGTACAAGGCACTGAATGTGAATCAATTGCATCTTTACTGACTTGCTGCTGATGGAAGTCCTTCTCAATCTTCTGAACAGAAACAGGTTCAGAATGGTGACTCTTTTGATGAAGTTCATCTTGCTGAAGCTGAGATTCCAACTGTAAAAACTCAATCTTTTCTTGTGCATCTAGCAAACAACTTTGAATGTTACAAAGAGAATCCTTTCTCATTTTTAGCATATCATGAACATTTGAATGAATGAGGTCATTCAACAACTCTAACACCTCATTGATTTTAGCCATTTGAACAACTTAGGCTCAAAAATGAAAGGGTGTTGGCTTCAACCGAAAATGCACCCGTTTACAATGTGATGCAACAAGAAATACAAATGACTCAAGAGGACTTCCAACTATGGAAAGTACAAAATATGCTCCTCAAATGATGGAGGGCAATCAACAATTTTCAACAACTCAAGTACTAATTGCAACTATGAAGAAGCAATGTCTACTCACAATACAATGTCAATGCAATACAATATTTCTACAAAAATATTTTGTAAATGTGCAGCTGAAAACACTTGTGCAAGAGGCCTTTAAGGCAACTGAATTTTTTCTTCAAAGAGCTGTTTTGCAATGATGGCAAACTTGTCTTCTCATGTAAAATTCTTCAGAAAATCACCCTCTTATGTATGCCACAAATCATAAAATGTCAAATCTTCAATTTTCTCTATGTATTCAGTCCATTTTCTTCATATTCCATTTCCTTCATTTCTGTTGTTCATATTCTCTCTTTCTTTTCTTTTCTTTTCTTTTCTTTTTTTTTTTTTTTTTTTTTTATTAATTAAAAATTAATTAAAAGGAAGTTAATTAAGAATGGAGAGAGGGGAGGGAAATTAAATGGGAGGGGGAATTTAAAAAGGGTGGGAGAAAGTTTAATTTAAAAGGGAAGGGGGATTAATTTAAAAAAGGGATTAATTAAAGGAAGGGAATTAATTAAAAATGGGGATTAATTTTAGTGGAAGGGGAGGGAAATTAAATTAAAAGGGAGGGCGATTATTAAAATTGTGGGAGGGGAGATATGAAAGGGGCGAATATAAAAAATGGAGGACGTATTATATGAAGGGAATTTTATTAATGGAGGGAGGCGATATTTCAAAGGTCGAATTAAAAAATAATGAGAGAAATTTCAATTGGGGAGAGGTCGAATGTATGTGTAGAGCTGGGGTAGATCGAACAGGTGCGTAGGGAGATGAGAATAGCGCAGGGTAAGGGAGAAGCGTAGGTGGTAGGGGGCAGCTGTGAGGTTGGATGGGTTAAATAATTTTTTAATTTAAAAATTGCAGGAGTGTTGGACGCCAAATGCCGCAGGATGGGAGTGTTGGAAGTAGGGTCAAGTGTGTAAGGGCAATAGAGTGTGGGGAATGGAGCGAATTTTGTGAGGAAGGTCGAATGGGCCAAGGGCCGAGCTGCCCAGAGATTGAAATTTTATTTTATTTTTTATTTTATTTTTTATTTTATTTTTTATTTTTTTATTTATTTTATTTTATTTTTAATTATAATAGCAGAGTAGAGTAGAAGACTTTAAAAACAACAGCAGATAAATGCAGTCTAGAAGCTCAGAAGTTTTCACCAAAAACCCCAGAATTTTTCAGAATATTACATAGGGCGATGTAGCAGCAGAAAATTAGAGAATTTGTGGAGTTAGAGAACTCAGAAATCTCATAAATTTCTTCAAAAACCCTCTTTAAACTATTTTCCAACAGCTCAAAAATGCAGAATTTAACAATACTCAGAAATATTTTCCACTAAAAACTCATAAACTTCTTCTTCAGAAACCCAATTTAAAACACTATTCCAACAGCTCTTTAAAATGCAGAATTTAATGGGCAGAAATTGCAGGAAAAATAAGCAGTGAGAAAACCTTCAGATGCACAAGGCTGCGTCTCCAAACCAATTTCTGAATGCTGCCAAGGATTTTGAATGCTGATCCTTCTCCAAAACCACTTTCTGAATGTGGCAAAATGTCTGCTGCAGAAACTCTCTAAACACTGCAAAAATGCCAAGAATTTTGCATATATGCATAGGCCATAAACACAAATGGCTCACTCAATTTGGAGCAGGGCCAGCAATCGCCCGCTCTGATACCATGTTAAACACCATGTTGAAGCACACACATGGTGTATGAGGAAGATAACACACACACACGAGACTCAACACACAATGAAGGATAAGCGTGAGGCTTTCTTATTTTTCCATTATACATGATGTGTATTTATAATACAATGGTGTGACTCTTGGTTTCATATTCCAAGGTCGCTTGGACTCCATTGTGACTTTTCGCATTCCACACCTACCCATGTAGGATTAGGTGTTCCAACAGAAAATTACCCAAAATACAAATTTTGATTGAGTTAAAACAGGGTGTGATTTGGAAATCAAGCTCAATTTAGGAATCAAGGAAGAATAAAGGTTCAAAAAAGGAAAAGACGGTAAGGCTTTCAAATATTAAAGGGGTTCAAAAGGGATAAGGGATTTTAGCTAAGTGTGAAAAGCACCAATTTTTTGAAAGCCTATAAAGGCAATGGCTTAATTTCAAATGAAATTTGTCATGAAATCCTTTTGGGCTCAACAAAGTGATATTATAAAGATATTTCCTAAACAAGTTAAATGAATCCATTTTAACACGTTATTTTCCATTTATATTTAAACCATATTAGAAAATGTTTTCCTAATAACATAATATTTCAAGGCATGTTTATCATAATTTTCATTTGTTTTTAACAATACATTCCTTTGAATTTTCTCATAGTTTCCATCCCCATATGATGTTATCCACATCAATGATGTCATATTTATCTCTTCACATCGTCCACATATTTAGTTTTCTAATTGCAACCCACATATCTTCTATTGGGTTTCTATTGTTGAACTAGAACTTGATACCTTCAATATGATACATATATTTTTAGACATAACCTTATGCCTTTCCTAACCATATTGGTTTATTATCACTTGGTCATACAATGAACATATGATATTTCTTCACATCTTTTATTCCTTCAAATTGTTATATAATATTTCTTATAAGGACCTCGGCATATACTTCATCAATAGTAGGGACCCTTTGACTTAGCTAATTATACATGAGATTAAGACAATGTTGAGTATCATTGTTGGTGTCTAATTCTTGTCTTGCTTTTTTTTTTCCAAAATAACCTCATGGATTTTCTTGATTAACTAAGGGCACATCTAAAGTCTTAAAAACATTTTCCCAATACGTTATCTTTGGAAGTCAATATTCTTCCCCTCCATCTTCTGTTGTTTCACATAAATGAGAATTATATGAATTTGTTCCTTTTTTCAAGTATTCCATCTCTTTTAGTGTTTTGAATTCCATAACAATGTAGGTCCCCCACCCCCCCCCCCCCCCAAATAAAGTATAGCATCCCATTAACCCCTTATATTCCATGTAACCAAGATATTCAAGCTCAAGCTTGTAGGAAACAATAACATATTATCCAAGGATCATAGACATACAACAACAAGGCTCAAAGTCATTACAACAATATATTCAATATGATCCTAACTTATGCAAAAATGCAACAGAATACAAAATAAAAAAAATTATCATTTCATTAATATCAAAGAACTGTGATATGCTTACATACAAAATGGAAATAACTAGCTCGGGCAATGGTAACTTATCTTTGAGAAGATATGTGGCAGATACATGCCTCTGAACTATGTTACAATGAGGCTCAAGGGCCTTTTTATTATTGAACATCAAATGGAAACCCTAAAAAACCAAAAACCTAACCCTAGAAGATGCAAAACCAAGAGTTTGTGGGCCCCGTTGGGGTTAGTTAGGCAACCAATTTCCTAAGGTTGTAACTTGGTCATATGATCTCAATTTGGTGTGTACGATACCTTGTTAGAAAGGTCTCTCCGAGTACTACAATAATTGTGACAGGCGCCTACTTATGGGTATATGCCTGCTGAATACCTCAAAAAAACGTTGTTTATGGGGTCAAAACAACTCCAAAAGTTTAGGACCCGAAAAACTGCTAAAAATAGTAAATTGTGCTATAAACAAGGAAACTGACTAGATCGAAGGTCCAAGTGGAATAGGCAGGTGGCCACTAATATCCACCTGGATCACAATATGAGCTCAACATGTCACTTGTAGGAATTAAATTTTGGTGGAATGGATAACAATCATTCATCCCAACTACATTAGATAAACCAAATGGACACACACACATGCAATGAGACCAATTCTTATCCATAATAGTTGTCTTATATTACATGATAGGTCCAACATAAAATATATTGAATTTGAATTATTAAGGGGATTTGATGCCCATGATCTTTTCACTTACATCCAATAAGTGTTTTCCCAAAATTTCTCATGTGATTTCCCGGAAGATTTAGAATTTAACCCTTAATCCAGTAGGCAGTAATGTTTCTTTCACCTTGAATCATTTTATAGTTTTCCATGATATCTGGAATATGATATGTATTTTATAATTGAGATGATAAATGAGAGGAAGATTACATATATGATTTTGAAATTATTATTTTCTATAAGTATGGATGCATAAGAAAAAATGTCAATTGGGGTTATCTTGGGTGGTCGAGAGGAAGGAATGGATCTTCCTCACCCAGGTTCAATTCCCACAAGTGACATGACAGATGTTGACAATATTGACAATATAAAAACATTCCTCGTATGGAATATATAACATTTTACTCGTGAAAAAAAATGGATGCATTAGAAAAGAGGTATTAATGGCCTTGTCACCTCCACAATTCTTGAGTTGCAAGATTAAAACTAACAAGATTTTATTCATAGATTATCTTGGGATTAATAAAGATTGCATGGATTTTGTCTTATATTCTTGAGACATTTGTATAGGATTCATTTTGTAAAAATCCATCATTCAATTGATATATTGAATACCCTTTATTCTATAACAAATCTCAAAATCATCAACCATTAGGTCCTTCAACACTCTCAAATATAAAGGTAAGGAGCATATAGTGAATTTTGAACTTGTATTTAGAAAAGGGAGGCCAAAGTGACCAAAACCATGGTCTAATTCTCTCGTGTAATCATTCTAGTTAGATGAACTAGGAGATTATAGTAAGTATTAATTGGTTTTTTCTTCCTCCCTAGGCTTGGTATGGAAGTCTTCATCTTGTCCATATTGGTATGCACAATGTTCATGCATTTTCTAGGGTTTTTTTTTTCCAATATAACAACACAATAGGTTGAGAAACAAATCATAATGTACTTATTATGAAAATTGAACTCAGTGCTAATATTTTACCATTATTGAGTTACTTGAACCTCTATGTTTCTAGAAAATTTCATAGCACTCACCACACTTTAAAGAATGTGTTCTTTGTAATTCCAACATATATAAAATTCTTCTTCATATATTGCTTAAGTTGAACTACAATAATTGAGTAGGTTTAAGTTTCGCAAGGTTCTTATTACACTTTTTAAGAGCCACCCTTTTGTGTATAATTTGTAGGAAATAATCTAAGAGACATCCTTGTACCATGTTCAAGAACTAGACATATTTTTTGAGGAGCTATGTTTGAATTTCCGTTCACCATTGTTCGAAGGCTAAATACTATTACAATAATTTCCATTCACTACCCTTGTATCAATTTTCTCTAATAACTAAAGAAAGTGGCTCTTGGTATACAAAAATATTTATACCATCCACTTTAAGAAACCTCAATGCCATTGAATGCCATGTTAAGCATGTTGCTTTTTTTTTACTTTTCACTCTTATTTATAATTGTCTTTGATTCCAATAAATTGAGTACAAATTCATTTTTTCCATTCTCATCCTTGGATATAACAAAGTTCCACCCATTAGTTCATCATCCATTGGGTATTTTAGAAAGATTCATTTTTCAAACATCTTTCATCTCGTAATCATTCAATGAGGAGGTATTCATCTTCATCTTACTAGAACATACACATCCATGAAATGAATTAGGCCTTAGGAATTTGTGGTTATATGCTTTTATTATCATTAATTAGCCATAGAATAAATTCATACCAATGGGATATATTCCAATTGTAGAAGTGGGTCTTCTAGTGCTCTCCACATATTCACTTGTTATCTCTAGTGAAATTTCCTTCAACTTCACAACTAATTGGGAACCACTAATATATCCACTACTGAATAGGCCACCTCAGCAAAGATACATCTTATAGACTAAAGTGGATGAAAGTTTGTGTGAATTCTTGATCATTATAAACCATTTCATGCACAAAAATCTAGGTAAAATATAATTCTAATATGGAAAATCACTTTATATTTTGAAAACAAAAAAAAATGTTTTTTTTTTTTTTTTTTTTTTTTTTAATTTAAACAATTATTTAAACCTCCTATCAAATAAGGAAAATATTGATGCATGTGTATGTATGTCACTTCCTCAAAAAAATAATAAAAATATTTTTCTCTAATGTCGGCTAAACAAAAAAAATAAAAATAAACATTTAAAAATCTATTAACGCAAAGTTGTTCATATTTCCCTTTCACTCTTCAATTAATAAATACAATATTTAGATGTCTATCTTAAATAATATAATTTTACAGGAATAAAATAATTAAAAAAATAATTATTATTTCTCTTCTAAATATCTCAATATGCAACTTAAATAAACTGATTGAATATTCATATTAACCAATATATTCAGTATGAACTTTCCCTTTTTATAGAATGTGTGTTTACATATGTGTGTGTGTGTGTGTGTGTGTGTGAATCAAAAATTAATTAAATATAAAGTAGAATAATTACTTCTTAATAAGAGAAAAATATGTTTATATAGAACCATCAAAAAAAATTATTAGAAAATATCATCAATATTAAAATGCCTTACTTAATCCAATTCAATTTAACGTAAATAAACAAGTGCATTTTATATTTTCATTTTAATGCACATTTAAAATGAATAAAAACTGCGAGCCTTCATTCAATGTTGTCGCATTACCGTCGAGCATTAACCATCCATCACCATCACTATTCTTTTTTGTTGGAATAGCACTGACAAAAAATGGCACTTTATTATATAACCAGTTTGAAATTGGGCAAGGTAAGATGTTGTTTTAATTCAAGGGAAATATAGCTCGCTAAAATTGAATATGAAAAAGACAACGAGATTTAATTTCAAATAATATTGAATTCAATGGTTAAATAGAATTCAATCCTAAGCTCCCCAAACAACTCCAGTTCCACCTAAGCCTCCAAAGTCAACACCTCCCTATGCTTTGTGTGATATTCTTGTGCATGCCATCAAAAATTGTCCTGAACTTCCTCACCTCAAATATGTCGTCAATGAAATTTTTCCTGAATCAGACATCCCAAAGGTCCATATTATCTTACCTGATTCAGCTAAGAAACTCAAATCATTGTGCATGGACCACCCTTCTACTTTGTGTGACCTTTATGGCCACTATTCTCATCATTGTCGTTGTATCGATGACTTTCACAATACCCTTGAGGTAGTTCGCAAAATAGAGGTCACTCCTAATGGATCATGTACCCCTCTACTTGTGAGTTCTGCTTTAGAAAAACCGGGGTACATTTCTGCACCCATTATGATACCTCCCGCCGATGTCGAGATGACAGAATGTTTGATCGTTATTCTCTATCTGTCATCATCCATGAGATTGACGGTGGAAGACCCCTCTGGGGCTTCCCATTATTTTTTGGTCAAACCTCCCTCGTTGAAAACCTTGGTCTCAACATCGATATATTTTTCATCTACTAGCTCTTCGTCTACCCTTTGTTGAAATGCGTATGTGAACCACATTTCTCATGAAGATGCGCCAGGTAGCCCTGCCGCATCAAGTGGTCTCTCTTCCGCCAGTCCTCCTATCTTCCATTATGATGAATACATTATGTAAGCCATGACCATCCCTGATTTTCCCTGGGATGATATGCACCATCGTGTGTACTTCCTTCTGCAGCAGTCCCATGACCTATATGTTGTGGAGTCTAAAGACTTCCTTCATTATGAAGTTGATTGGTTTAGAAATACCATTCCTGCACTAGATGCTTTGGAAGAAATAAACATGGATAATATCTCTCCTACCATTAAAATAAACATTTCCGATAAACCAGGGGTTGAATAAAACATTACCTTGGAGGCACATTGCACCCTGGAAGAAATTGAGGCTTACACCAAGCTATTCAAGGAATTCTATAATGTTTTCTCCTGGTCTTATTAAGAGATGCCCAGACTTGATCCCATCATTCTTGAACACCATATCGATACATGGCCTGATGCCAATCCTGTCCATCAAAATTTGAGACCCATCATTCCTTCCAAACGAGAGGCTATCAAAGCCGAATCGATAAGCTCAAGCGGGTTGGTTTTATGTATCCCATTGAATACACCACATGGGTTTCCAACGTGGTTCCCGTTCTCAATAAACAAGGCACCATTCATGTCTGCATTGACTTTTGCAACCTGAACAAATATTGTCCGAAAGACAACTTCCCCACACCATTTATTGAACAAATCATTGATGAATGTGCACTGCATGAGGTTTTACCCTTTATGGATGGATTCTCTAGATAACCAGATCACTATTCACCGTGATGATCAGTTAAAAACTACGTTCATTAGTCCATGGGGAAATTTTGCTTATAGGGTCATGCCTTTCAGTCTAAAGAATGTCAGAGCCACCTTCCAGTGGGCCATGTCTTACTGCTTCCATGACTTGGCTCATATTATCCTTGCTTGCATTGACGACCTCACTGCTCATTTTAGGCTTCAAGCGCAACACATTCATGATTTGTGTATTTTTTTTTTCCGATGTCGCAAGTATAATATCTGCCTCAACCCGTTTAAGTGTGTCTTTTTGCATTCTTTTATGCCATCTCTTGGGCTTCATTGTGTCCAAAGATGGTATAAATATTGATCCCCTCAAAGTTCAAGCCATTCTTGAGCTTCACATTCCTCGTACCTTGCACTAATTACAAAGCCTTCAAGGCAAAGCCAACTTGCTTCATCAATTATTCCCTGACTATGCCACCACTGCGCATGGGTTTATAAGACTCCTTCGCTCTAACATTCCATTTGTTTGGGATGACTATGCTCAACAGTCTTTTGATGCCCTGAAACATGCTCTCACTTCCGCTCCCTTGATTAGTCCACCTAACTTTTAGAGGGACTTCATCTTGTATATCTCAGCTTCCACCCACTCAGTCACTGGCATCCTCATCCAGGAAGATGACACTGGAATTTTTTTTTTTTATCTATTATGTTAGTAAGAAACTTGTGGGACCTCCTGTGGCCTACTCGTTTTCACTGGCCATTGTGTTCTTGGTCCAAAAACTTCATCATTATATTGTTACACGTTCCACCAAATTCGTGACCAATTCGAACCCTATGGCTTTCCTATTAAGTCGACAAATCACTAATGGGAAATATGCATGTTGGATCATTATGCTCCAAGAATTTTATCTTGAATTTGTCACACCCAAGAATAAGAAAGGTTTAGCCCTTGCTGAATTCATTTCTAAATTTCCTGCTAGTACACGTGATCTACCGGTTAATGATGATTTACCGAATGAACACTTTTTTTCCATTACTTCGGATGATCCTTGGTATGGTGACATCCTTACCTATTTGTGAACCTAGAAATTCGCTTCCCATCTTGATCTTGATGCTCAATGATGTATACGACACCAAACCCCCCACTACCTTCTCATTGGTGATGATCTTTATCGTCACAATGTTGATTATGTCCTTCATCGTTGTCTCACGCACGCTGAAGCTGAGAAAGTCCTTAATGCCTACCATAACAGCGCTTGTGGTGGCCACCTCTCCACTTTTTCCACTACCCAGAAAATCATGCGCACTAGGTATTTTTGGCCTTCTCTCTTTGGTGATTGTATTGAAGCAGTCAAACATTGTTCCAATTGTCAGTTATTTTCCCCAAAGGCACAAGCTCCACCTGCTCCCCTCCATCCTGTCATATCAGCTGGTCCCTTCTGCAAGCAGGCCATTGACTTTATGGAGTCTTGACCTCCATCTGCTAGCAACCACAAGTATATTATCGCGAAGGTCGACTATTTCACCAAATGGGCTGAGGCCATGCCAACATTCAACAACACGATGGCTACTGCAGCTCTCTTTTTCTTTAACCATGTTATCGCTCGATTTGGGTTTCTGAAACAATTGGTCTCTGACCATGCCTGACATTTTGAAGATGAGATGTGGCGTGAGCTATCCTCTCTGTTGGGCTTTGAGCACCAGTATTCATCATGTTATTATCCCCATGGTAATGGACAAGTTGAAGTGGTCAATAAAATCCTTAAAATTGTGCTTCAACGGACGGTGAAAAAGCACAAACCAACTGGCACCTTATGATCTTCCCTACTTTGTGGGCCTATAGAACTTCTATTAAAACTGCCATTGGGTTTAGTCATTTCCACCTTGTTTTTGGTGAGGAGGCAGTCTTACCGATCAAGTGTGAAATCCCCTCCCTTCACCTAGTCATCGAACTTCTCCCTGACACCCAACCTTAAGAACAAAGACTTATCATGCTTGAGCGTGCTTACGAAGGTCATCGTGTTGCATTGCAAACCATTAAAGTGGCCAAGAAACACACCAAAGCCAGGTATGACTGAAAATTCCACCGACGTACCTTCTATGAAGGTGATCTTGTTCTAGTGTATGACCAGGCTCATGATGTCCTTGGTCATGGTAAGTTTCACTCATTATGGCTAAGACCTTACATCATTAGTAAGGATTTGGGCAAGGGGGCATACCTTCTAGAGGATTTCGAAGGCCAAATCCTTCCTAACCCTCGCAATGCACTCTACCTCAAGAAATTTACCTATAGCATCACCCATTGACATGCGTGTATTTATTTCTGTTTTATGTCATGAATGTAAGTAGCTTGCATTGTCCACCATCATCTCATGTGTTGTCTTGTGGCGCCTTTCTTATGGATCCATCATCCACACCATATATCGGTCATGTCGTTGATGCAAGTCGCTTCTCCTGGAATCTAGCCTCGACAGCTTGGGCCCATTAGGGGAATTTTGAGGTCTAAAATGGGCCTCATAAGGAAAATTTACAATCAAAATTCACTTTATGAGAACCAATCACATTTTAGGGGATTACATCATCCCCAATGGTTGAGATGGCATTGCTTGAGTTAAATTTACTTACTTGTTACATTCTCAATGGTGGATAAAAGCTCATGGTTAACCATGATAATGCTCTGAGTACTTTTAAAGTCATAAAGTAAAGTACTAATAATAAATGTCATTTCATACTTTTTGAATAAAATATTATTACTTTCATTTCATATTTTTTGAAAGAAACAATGCATATCCTTACATAATCTTCATGTTTTTACACATTTTTCAACAAATATATTATTTGCATATTTTCATATATTTATTTTTAAATTATATAGTCATCTCATTTTATTTAATATTATAATTTCAAATTAATATAAGTTAATATCTATACATATATATTATACATATGAAATCAAAATAAATAAAAAAGCAACCTTATATTTTATGATAAATCAAATCTATGAATAATATTATTATAATATTAATAACAGTACAAACATATTAAAATTAAAGAAAAAATGTATATTAGTTTTGTATGTTACAAAAAGGTATAATAAGTTCAACATAGTTTGGGGAAAAAAAATTTAAAATTTCAACGTATATAAATCTTATATTATACTTATAAATATAAATTAAATCTATTTCAATAATTTTGTTTTTCTTTAATTTTAAATACAACTAGATTAATTTCATTATGATTACATTAATATTATATATTATACATAATATTATGAAAAAAAATATTATAAAATATATATTATATTCATTTTTATATTATATATTATTTTTTAATATGTTATAAATCAAATCAATTCAATATGTAATATAAAAAATTACATACAATTATATATTACATTTATTATATTATTTTTATATACTGTATTAATTACATGTTATTATATAATTTAAATAATATAAATTTTAATTAATAGTATATTATAAAATTAAGAATTTATGAGTTTATATTTATAATTTATTTTAAGCTATTGAAGTACAAAGGACAAATGCATTAGTTGTTCAATGATAATGTCATTTTATTGAAAAACTCATTCTTCCTTATAGTTACATCAATACAATTTTTTTATTAATTTTATTTTGGTACACTTTTTCAATTGAATTTAACCATAGTTACATGCACTGTGGTGCAAAAAGTAAAATGCAAATTCATAAATATTATTTTATTGGTTGAGATATTATTTTATTATTTCCTTAGGAAGTCAATTTTAGACCTCAAAATTCCCCTAATGATTTTTACCCCCTTGCATTCGTTAGTCCTCTCCAACGGCGTATGCATTGGATCTGGCACCAATAACCAGATTGAATATGATGCAATGATAGGTTTGTTAGTTGATTCCCTTGATCATCACATCCTTCATCTTCATTTTCGTTTAGATTCCTTGTTGCTTGTCATGCAATTGAATGGTGTGTATCGTGTGAATAACCATGTCCTTTTTAGAAAATATTTATGAGTGAAGCTCTTCGTGTGTGAATTCGAATCCATTACATTTAGTCATGTACCAAGAGCCCATAATCAATATGTAGAAAGCATTGCAAATAATTTCTAAATTGGCATTTATCACATGCATTTAACACAAGACACTAATAAAAAAATGGCGAACCATATACTCATCCTATATAAAAATATGCATATCCATTTTATGTATTGACAAAATCATAAATGTTTGGAGGCCACTACTCTAAATACATTTGACGTGCCCACAACATGTTGCAAAAACTAAAATGGGGGGCACCACATGCCCCTATCTCTACTCATTATCTGGAGGGTCTCGAGCCAATGGCTCCACTCCACTAGCTCACAGATCCCGAACTGCCTACTCGGCCATCGCCATGCACTGCATGACCCCTGACCACTCTGAATGATAGCCCTATATCCCTTTATGTACAGGTCATCAAGATCATGCCACCCGCACTGTGATACATCGGTCAACAACATATCACACCTACGACAGAAATCCTCCAAAAGAGCCTCGTAATCAGGTCTCTTGTCAGCTCTCGCTCCACTGTATCCCATAGCCCCTAGCGTGACGAATCTTCCCGCATACCCTATCGGTTTCACTGGTGTTATATCTGCATACCAAAATTTATGAATCAATACCACATACATATTCTAAAAACTTTAAATGCACCATAATATATAGCAACTTTCACTTACCATCCAGTACCCATGCTCGACCAGGCGGAAGTGGCAGTTCAAGGTCCCCCTAAAAGTTCATACCATTGTATGGATAGTTGTTTATGTACAGTAGCATCTAATCCCAGTGTGCAAAAACTCGAGTCAGTGTTGAGTAGGTAAATCCTCTCTACGAACAAAAACGATCCCTCTAGCCCTAGAGTGGGTCTAGCAACAAGGGAAAAAAGCTAACACCTACTTTCCTAGATTATAAATGAAACATAGATCGAAAGAGATGGCCTACCTTGATCTAATGCTATGATGTTGCTCTTCGTCGAAGCTACTTGATCCTTTGCTTTTCCAAAACTTGATCTTCGTTGCTACTAGCGTTCAATTTCCTAGCACAAGTGACCAAGAAACAACAAAAAGCATACAAGTGCAACACGCATATACAAATATAACATATCTAACTGATCAAGGAATGATAGAATTCTTAATCATAAACATGAACAAGAATGGAAAATAAATATTATTTGTATCATATTATATATAGAAGAGGAGTTACAAATTGTGCCTTGATGTCGAAGCTCTTCTTTAGCAAGTCCGAATCTGGGTATGTGTCCAAAGCACTCGTATTCAACTCAGCGTCAGAAGGCTAAGGGCTCAACTCTCTCCTTAAAATCTTATGGCAATCTTGAAACCTCTCTCTACTATGCTCTTCTATATCTGTTCTCACTAGCAGAGGCGTTAGAGGATGATGAATTTATAGCGATGGAGGAGGGGACATGGATCCACTTATGATGGGAAAATGGCTTATCTCTTTGGGAGATTCATCTTTTGTAGGAACAAGAGGCCCAAGGGAGGAAGCTCAACCATATCCTAACCAAAAAAAATTCAACTCTCCGCTCTCGAAGCTTCTAGGCCATGAAGCTTTGTTTCCTTTTTTTTTAAATCTTTCAGAAGTGCATCGCCACTGCTCACAAGATTTGGATGGATCATCGACGTTGGTGAGACATATAAGGGTCGTGCTGCTCCAAATAAGTATGTTTTTAAGGAGCTACTCCAGGAATGATCAACATAGAGTTTTTTCTTCAAATTGTAAGGGATGAAATGACATATTTTCATGATGAAAAAGGTACACAGGGATCACTATTTAGGGTCCTCTATGATTCGCAAACAGGAAGTTCAGGGACAGTGAAAAATTGTTGTGTAACAGTCAGAACACTCATCCGACTCCCCCCCCCCTCTTCGAAGTAGCTTCCCCCAGCGATGCATCCTGTGCTCTTGGGGGCCCCCATCCCGAATTTTCACATGAGGTCGGATCATGGGGATCTTCTCAAAAAATAACGAGCACAATACCATACCAAAAGCACAATCATGGTTCACCTGTCGCTTGCATAGTGGAAACTGTCTTGTCACCGACTACAGCATCATATGGGCCCACCCATAGTAGGTCCCGCTTAAAACATTGTCTACCAACATCATCTACCCCTCAGTGATGTGATGGAGTGCTTGGTTGTCCAGGATCCACAATACCATTGTTGCAACATCCCGTGCCTCTAGCCGCTCTAGATCACTAATCGAAATGGTCATGCCCTTAGCATGAGAATCCGGTCTACAATGGCGCTCCATGAACTCTGATATATTCCGCCCATGCGGTAAGACTAAATGTATGTTTCCCACCACCCCTAGTGGTGGGAGTCCAGTCAAAAAATGAATGTCCTGGATAGTAAGCTCGATCTTGTGCCCCTGCACCATAAATGCCTCCTAGTCTGAATCCCAATAGCTTACTATCCTCGATAGTAAGGGCTCTGCTACCATCATCAGTGGGTTCTCAACCAACTTGAGAACCCCATATCTAGTAAGCACTCCTCGTACCACCTGATCCCCCTGGATCTCGGCTCGAAGAGCATCCAAATCTCTCTCACGGAAGTTGATTCTCAATTCTTCCATACTTGCATAACACTATCATGTTTCTCAGCTCAGAAATAAGACAACTAGATCACAAATTTGCTAACCTTGGCCCTCAGCCAACCGACAGACAAAAACCCACCTCCAGCTCCAACTCGCACTTTTCCTGCCCTGGAACTGCGAGTTTTTCCCCAATGAAAACTGTTATCCAGGTCGTATTTCAGGGCTTGAAAAGTGCAAGCCAGCCATGAGGATGGGCAAGGGTCTCCCACAGAGCCTTGGAGAGCTAATCTAAATAACTAAACTGACAAAAATGAAGAGTAAGGTTAGGCCACTTACCTGCTAGTGACAGATTCTAATTCCAATGGTCGTTTTTTCTGCTACGATCACCGCAATCCCTTCTCCTCCTCTCCAAATTCACCACAACTCACTTAGAAAATGAATTAAATTGGAGGGGAATCACCCTTTTAAAGGAAAAACTCTAAATTTTCTTTCACCAATTGCGACTAAACTGTGGCTCGGTTTGACGAACCGTCAACACCATTGAAAATATTTCACCGAGTACTATAATGTTTATTATTTTGTTTTTGGTAGTTTGACACTTCACCAGGAAGCCATTTTTCCAAGAAGGGTCACTTCGCCGCCTCTTAAAATCAGATTTCTTCACATGCGCTGCTTGTACTTAGGGCACCACTTTGCCTTCATACTTGTCATCTCGTGTGTTGATTTTCGTCATGAGAAACCATATTTTAATCATGTTTTTTATGGTCCCCATTGGGCCTATTTTGTGTGGCAGCATCATTGAGTCACCCTTGTTCAGAGCATCCGAGTTGAGTCATCATCGCATTCATGGAGTCTGTCTTGAGTCCCTTTGCCTCCTGTTATAGTATTCCATCCATTTTTTTGTCACATTCCTCTCGTGTCACCCATTTTTTCCTCCAGTCATATTGTCCCCCATCCCCTCCGAAGTCGAGTCATTTTTTTCCAGGTCATCCATGTTTTTTATGTTATGACAAGGGAAATCACCCGTTCGCTACTCAATATCCCCTATTCCATAATCATCCCTAGTTTCAATCCATCAGTCACTTTACTATGATCCCTCATGCCTTGGTTGAGGATTCATCATTTCCTCACCTATGGTGGACCTCCTTTTGTCGACATCAGCACATTCATTCCAGAAGACTCATCTAGAGGGTGGTGTACCTTGGTTCCAACTTCCATTCTTGTTCGGTGCCTCAGATCAAGAAAAGGGAATCATAATTGCCCTTTGACTTGGTTGTTTCTCATCCACTCGACCTCAGCTCATTGTTACATGATTGAGATTCATATACTTGATGGTCTGTTGATCCAACAGATTGTACCAGTGATTCCCAGGTGTGTGCAAGATGCTTCAGACCTCATGAGGGGGTGGCCCTTTAGGTAGCCCCCCACATGCCCTGATGACCTCAAATTATGCTACAGCCTCAGAGGTAGCTCCACAGATTTTATGGGTTCAGTTTCAGATGCTTGTAGTGCCCATAGCATGCATGTATGATTCAGATGATCCATTCATATTTTCAGATTCCTTTCCTACTTATCAGACCTTGTTTAGTTGTTATTATGTCGCATGTACTCAGATATTATTGTATTCAGTCCTGCTTGATGTTTCTCTAGGCACAGTATGTATGTGGGATCCATTATATTTTTCTCTGGCTCATGTTATGCCAGCATGTCATGTACCATTTATCATGTACTTTATTGCTTAGTCTTATATTGTTGAGCCCATTATCATTGTTTTTACTTTGTCATCTCGAAGGGCATAGGTATGCCTCCCTCTCCCCATTAAGAACAGTTACCCCAACATCAACGAATACTTATATCATTTTTAGGTCTCGCCCCCTCAATCATTGTCATATCTTGCTTCGCTTCTTCTATGTATCTCTCTCTCTTTGACTCCCCTTCAGTGTCTAGTGATTTTGTTCTTACAATGTACTTTGGTCATACGATTAGCTCCTAACGCTCGCACGTTGGGGGGGAATTTGTTATCATCAAAAATTGGTCATCTAACCATTTACAATTAGATGGATCGAAGTACACCATGTAAGACCAATTTTACCATAGTAAAATTTCTTTCACTATAAGAAATAATTTAATAAATCATATTTTAGGAATTACAAATCTATTTCATATTGAACTATAAAATGCATCTCTCCATAGAATAAAAAATAAAGTTGTTTCTCCTTTATACAATTTTGAAGGTAATTAAGTTGTATATGCCCTTGTGAAACATGCCAAAACCACATTTAAAGTAATAAATATTAAGTAATTAGACCATTTGGTATGCTTTTAATTAAAATAATTTTAAATTAATGTATAATTAAGCGATTACATTATTATTGTTATTAATGTTGATTATAAAAGATGAATTTTATATAATAATAATAGTTATAATAATATAATTTTAAACTTAGAGCCAAGCCATACACCATATTGGTTTATGGGACCTCCTTGTTTGTGGGACAAGGCATAAATTGATGTGTGGTTAAATTTTGATTTTAAAGTGAATTATTGCAAGTTCTCTTTTTTATCCATACCATATTTTTATATTTTATTATTAGTATTATAACTATCATAAAGGAGGATAAGTTTCTATTCACTCAAATTTTGTTATTTTTAATGTAATGGTTGTATGTTAGTAAGAAAAAGGGAGGAGTTGCAATTGTCCCTAGATATATGGAAAATGTAGGGGATTATTTTTATCTTCAAGAATTTTCATTGTTCAAGATGAGATGGGAAGAAATTTTTTCTATTCCCTAATTATTTACTATGATTTGCACGATAGTAATATATTTCTTAATATACATATTTTTGAGTAAGTTATAACGAAAAACAATTTAAATTTGAGATGAACTTTACATTCCCATCACTTTGTTGTTCCTTCATCCCTTGAGTTATGGTTGGGGAACTAAGACTTTGTTTAAGAACTCCAACATAAGTGGGGCTTTGGGGGTTAGTGTTTGGCTCCCCTTGAGGTTGGATATTCTTCTCCTCTTCTTAGGATATCTTTCCCATTTATTTCTTTCTATTTATTCTTAGTTACTTCATTTTCATTGAGCCATTCCTCCTCCAGTAGTTGTTCGTGAGTTTTATCCTCATTTGTAACCTCAGACTGATTGTTTGAGGCTCAAGATGAGGGAAATTAGGTTGATTTAGTCTTAGTACATGATGGCACTCGTTATCAACAATTTTCACCTTGTGGTCATTTGTATTGGTTGCTCTATATAGGGAGTGGTAGAAGTCCCTTTTTCAATCTCTATTGAAGATGCAATACTCATGAAAAATATTACACTTGAAGGGGAGTTGCTTGTAGTCAAACCATTAGATGTGAAACTAAACTTTGAGCTTAGTGGGATTTCTTCCAAAACCCCATTTGCAAGGTACACTTCCATACACCTTCTTGCACATGAATATTGACATGCTTTGGGAACTTCTCTATCTAGAGACTTACCCATGTTGTTGTACCAATTCCCTTGAAGGTCGAGTCATCCCTAAAAATCAATAGTGGATGTAGCATAAACCTAGAGTATGACTACGTTGGAGATGTCCTTGAGATTGAAATTAATTTCCTAATGATTAAGATAAATCCCTTTTGGTTATAATGAGGATGAGACACTGCAAAATATTAAATCAAAAATTCGTTGAGCTGGAAGAGTAAGGATATGTCTTCTCACCAAAGTAGGAATAAATTCATTTATCCTTGCATCAATGAGTGCCAATATTTGTCCAATGACCTTAACAATCAATGCATTTTTTGTAAAAGGAAGGGCCTTGCCTCTAGGTGATGAGGTAGAGATTTTTTATTTTTGAAATCTTTGAAGCTTTCTTTGAAAAACTCAAAGTTCTATCATTTTGGGAAGGACTACTCTTGTTTATTGTTTCCAGGAGTGATTTGAGATACATCGCTTCACTTTCCAAAAAAATTCCTAGGGAAATGTCAATGGTCGGCTTATTGGGCGGTGAAAGTAAGGTATTTTTTCGCTTCCATTAGCATTCAAGTCTCTCCAATAACATGCTAATGATCATGTGCATATGTTCTTACAAAAAATAGGTGGGGGCAGATGAAATCCTTAAAAATATTCCCTACTTGTGACCTATTTGATAAATGATAACTTTTGTCATGTGGCATGATCTTTCAATTTATTAAATATTAAAAAATAATGTAGATGTTTCTTTTTTATGTGGACCAAAGACAATTAGTGAAAACCCTGTAAAACCACTATAAACCCTTGCTAGCACCAAAAACATGCAAACTTGCACTAGCTAGGTAACTAGTGACTTAGCAAGAGCTGAGAGATGCACTTCTAGGATGCCTACCCTATTAGCCTCATTACAATAATCCAAATGTCTCATTGGAGACTACAAATGAGGTGGTGAGAGTACCAAACTCACCAAACTTGTTTCATTGAGAACTTTAACTTGATCCACAATGGTGCATGCCTCAAAGTCCACTATTCTATTAAATTCTTCCACTCACATCCCATTTGAACCAATTTTTATAAAGTGTAGGGGAAAAGCCCTAACCACAAAGGGTATTTTTACCTATTTTTTATTAGGGTTACCTATATATTTATTGCAATTTTTTAAACACCATTGTAAGCCCATGGTTACAATTCAAAATCCACATAATGACAATGTGAGGATCTATAGGCATCCTAGACCTTCTATCATTTTAAGCCAAATTTTTTTTGGTTGGACCATGATTGATGCCTTTGAGTTCATCTCGAGTTACTTTTATCCTGAATAGGATTAGAGGGCCTTGGATGGGCTTATATGAGGACTTATGGTCTTATGGGAGCCTTGCTTATGTAGGGGTGATAACTAGTATAGGGGCTAGTCCAGCTCACATTAGGTGCACCTATGTCTTTTCACATGGTTACGAGTCAATAACATCTGTAGGTGGCCTTGGATTTGGTATTTTATCCCTCAAATGTTTCTCAAATGGGGAAATCTCATAGTCAATGACATTTTGCACTTCCCAAAGCAGTTCAAAATTCCCAATTCTAAGTGGTCTTGAAAGTCAAAAATTCAACATGGTCTCAGATTGCAGACCTTGATGATAATATGACATGCCACATGTAATTTTTCCATTTGGATGAGGCATTCTCAAGTTATAACTAGTCAAATTGTGTCAACATTACAGTGCAGATTTGTAGAGGAAAAAGTAGGTGGAGTATTTTAGTGTTTTGGACATGCATTACATCCAAAGTGGTCTATTTGATGAGATGAAAAAAACCCATGTTTTAGATTTTGTAAATCCTCAAGGTAATTTGAGATCATCCACTTACTAGGCATGATGATGTGGTAGACAATAATGATGTGGCAATACAGGGCATAATTTGGTTAAACAAATCAAGGCCATATGAAATCAGGCTTAGTTACAACAAACCTAGGTGTAAAAATTAGCAAATTCATCAAGACATTGGAGAATTATAAAAAGGTGGTCAATTTTGAGTTACCATACATGGAAAAGTCAAATCAAAGGGTGAGATGTTTATTGAAAGGTCAAGGAGAATGTTGGTGCACTAAAGGCTACTTTCTTCATCTTGTTGACTTCTGGACCCTTTTCAAGTGGAAATTTTTGCTTACATGGGTTTTGTGTGAGTCAATTCAGCCCATTAATGGGCAAAACCATGAATTTAATGTAATATTCTATTAAAAAAATACTAAGTCTCCAAGATGAGGTTGACTAGTTAATAGTATTTTCTAAAGAGAGTCAAAATATCAGTTAACTAGCTGTTAGATAAATTTTTATAAAAGTCTAGCCTATCCTCTAATAATTTTTATTGATTGTGAGATCATTTGATGCCATAATACAAAGAAATTAGTTTGAAAAAAATAGTCTCTTGTGTATTCCATTGATTACTCTAATCTCTTATTTCCTAATTTTTCACCTTTGTCAATGTGCTTTGTGAAATATGTTTTTTCAGGTACATTTTTTCCATAACTAAATCAAGATAGAGATCCATTGAGGTAGACAACCACGTGGAAGGGAAGATTTATATCTTGCCCTTTACTTGCCACTAAGAATACACTTTTCCAAGTGTTGGGAAAGCTCTCTAGGGAGAACCTCAATGTGGAATCATGGGACATTCGTGCTACTATTTTTAGCTTGGTTGGGGTATCATGAATGAGAAATTCCTCTTAGTGAGATGGAATTTTATGTGAAGAAGTTCAAGGCTAAGAGAATGGGATAGTTTCACTCCCACTCCTCACTCTTTAGTCTTAACAAGGAAATATCAACAAAAGAAGGGTTGTGATCCCAACTCTACAAATTGGAGAAGGTAAAAGGAGAAGGTAAAGCCTTAATCTCTAGCCCAATATTTACTTTAAAAATTCCAAAACTTTTCCTTTAATTTTATTTACTAGCGTGTTGCAATTATACATCTTTTTAGCTAGTAAAATCCTTGGGATATTAAGGCTTAAGTTATATTAAAACCAAGGGAAAGATATATATGTTTCTTGAGTTTTATTTTCCATATTTTACATGGGTGTATATAATTTTTGTGTGTGTATCTATAGGAAATTATTTTTTTGTAGAAGACTTTCAGATTGTAAATTTCACTCAACAAGCACTCAACAAGGCTTTTTATTGAAATATCACATTTTTGTCTTGTTTTACCTCAAATTTCATTTAATGGTTTTTCTCTTACATATATAGCTCAATTTCATTCATTTTAGCTACTTGAAAGTCGAAATTTTAATTGAAATTATTTTATGGATGAATATCTAAGGGGTTTTGACCCCAAGATCTCCAAAAGTGAATTTCCAGCTTGCTGTAAATTCAAATGTGTTGTAGGTCCAAGGATTAAATTTGGTCGAAATTGACCAATATTTAGTATTTTGGCCTCCCATCCCTAGACCCAAGGTCTATAAGAATATTTCCACTTTTTAGATTGATTTTCAAAGCGCTAGTATACTAATTTCATTTTTTTTAGAAATTACAAAACTGTTAAAACCAAAACAACAAACATGTTTACAAAGGAACCCCCCTGACTGAGTGTTCACTCACAGATTTATTTACATATTCAATTAGGATATTTTTAATACATAAAAATTGACAATATACATGTCATGTTTAATTCAATTTTGAGTATCTTTCTTGATTTAGAAATTTATTTGTAGATTTGCAATTTGTTAAACATGACAACACACATAATTGTTTAGCAAATCCTCTAACTGGGTATCAAATTATATAATAGATCAATTTTCTGGTTAGTATATTCTTAGTACACTAATTTAGACCATTTATTTGCTAAATTTCATCAAGTTTTAGTGTACTTGTAGGATGGTGTATTTAAATTAATATTATATATTTTTACATAAAGCCACTAGATCAACAATATAAAACTCCTCACTTTAACCATTAGACCTCATTATAATCCACTAGTCTTGTAGTGGGTTGGTTGGAGTATCTCATGGGAAGTCCATTGTATACTTATGGTAAGAGATGGTGCTTAAGTGATGCGACTTAGGCCAAGGTGGTATTGTGTAATAACCCAAAAGAGGGATTCGGCTATACATAAACTGTATAACGGTCTTGCGATGATGAATCAACTTAAAATACGTCTAATAGACACATATACATCATTTGGAAGTACAGCAGCAACTTATATTCTGATCTATGATCCAAAAGATGGGGAAAAGCAGTGATTTATGCCCTAAAAAGCTTAATTTTAGAAATTTGTGTAAAAATAAGGGAAAGTGACAGTGGGATCTCGTAGCTTAGGTCATGAGGGACTTAGATACCAAATTTGAGCTAAAACAAATGACTCTAGCTATGTTAAACATATCTCCCACTCCCGATACGTTTTAAAAACACCCAATCCCCATGACTTGTGGTATGCAGAAATTACTGAAGCTTATGCAGCGTGATTTTATGAAGGTGCTAGATGAAATATGGTATAAACATCAGTAAATCAGATTCATAGTGTTTCTCATATATTATAAGAGGAAGAATGAAGACTTTTATGAGAAAAACCCTCTAAAAGAGGTGCTGCATCAATTGTATTTCACTGTAAAACCTTGACAGCATTATTTTCTGAAGCATATAGCAGTTGGTGATTACATATTAGATCTAGAGCAGATCTTTGTACAAAAAGTTAGATCCATATCAGATTTATACACTAGAAAGGCTCCTCTTTCAGATCCTCTTGCGGTTTTCAGTAAAACATGAATGTACAAGAGTAGACCTGAAATCTACTGCAGCAGATCTGCAGAATGATTCAGAAATTCTGAAGCAGATATATCAATAAACAAATCAAATCTGAAACATACATGGATTGGATATCCAATCCATGAATCACCACAGTGTAAGGAAAGCTCCTTAACACTAGAGATCTCTCCTCCAAATAGTTGCCAAGACACCCTGCAACTTCTCACTTGCAAATAACACAGTATAGGGATAGAAACTGTGTTGTAGGCTTGATGCATTGTTTGGCCTGATGCCAAGATGTAGATCTGAAGCTCCAATCAGCTAATACACTCTTCCAGGAGGTTAAAAGACACACTCATTAAGAAGAGGCACTAGATTTGCCTAGATCTAAGTAGATCTAGCTTCCACTGCTGTAGCTTGCAAAAACAACCAAACCCTCAACATGATCTGAATTTTGGTTGGAAGATGAAGCTTGGCCCAATGACTGATAGTGGACAAAAAATGCAAGGCTCCTCCAAGAGCTACTCAATGGAAGAGGTGGGATTCCCCGATCAGGAACACCCAAGTGCTAAATAGCACTATTCTCTGCTAAGCAGCCAAGAGAATAAGAAATGTCTAAACAGACAATATCTTCTGAAATCATATGGTCATCAACAACCCTCTCTTGTTTTCCTTCTCTTCCTTTTATAAGATAGAGTCCTTGCAAACTCTAAACCATCTCAAATGAATTAGCCCTGTTCACATGAACAGTCTCCAACTTGATCTGTGTTGTTTATCTAGGAGGTTCAATGAATCTAGACAACGTTGTGATTTGGTCATGTTGACCTAGTCAAATAGTTCAATCCCCTTCACACATAAGGGTGTTTTAATGTAAATAGCCCAGATATGTCTTTGTTCACATGTGGCATTGATTTATTCATAGCTTTTAGGAGTTTTACATGTCCTCCTTTGAATTTTTATTCATCAACATGAAAAGAAAAGCAAAACAAAGAAAAATTGAATATTCCTGTTAGCTTGGGCTAATTTAGGAATATTACAATCCTCCCCTCCAAAATGTTGCTTGTCCTCAAGCAACTGTAAGGATAGAACTGAAGAGCCTCTCCTCTTCTTCTTGTAGCATCTTCAAATGATATGTTCCTCCAAATAACAAGATGCCCTCTCAACAATATGCCCTCAAGTTGTTCCTCCCATGTGTATAAGCATGCCTTTGGTAAGATTCCCAAATGGCTCTCATCCTATAAAAGTAGAACATACATGGAAACAACAATATGTGATCTAGAGGCCTTCTTGAGGCATGGAATCAGAAATATGTTGGGAATCATCATCCCCGTGTGAAAGCTCCATCCCCAAGATATCATCCACAAAAAGTGAGTTATCCTCCAACATATTAACTCATGAAACATCTCTTCCACCTTAAGCTCTTGCAAAGAAGGTGGCTTGCATGGTTGAATTTGTGGGATCAAACTGTCCATCCCACTCTGCTTCTCTCTCCACTTATGATATGTGTGGAGCTGATCCTGACCTTGGGCTGAAATATAATGGTCCTCAAATATGACCCAAGTCACTCCATCAAATAAATCACCCATGAGGTGCCTCCTCAAATAACTCAAGATCTCTAGATGGTTCCTCCCATAAGAAGACAAGAGGTGTAGCATGGAAATCATGGTCTGCCCATTGTTTCTCCTGAAACATGAAACATTTGAAGTATGGAGAATCATACTCCCAATGGGAACCTTCATCTCTTGTGCCACTCCCCCAATAGAGCTTCCCATAATCATAAGAACATCATCAGTATATGGAAGCATGAACAAATGAAAACAAGTTGCCATGTGACAACCAAGGGGTGGAATATTGTTCCATATGTGGAACCAGCACAGTGCATCCCTTACTTGCCTCATATCATAGTGCAACAAGTGTCTTTTCAGCCACTTTTTTGCTGCCACATTCATCTTACAAGATGAGATCATGAAAGTACAATTTGGTGCCAATGGTGCACACCATAAATCATGTGGCATTCCCCCACAAACCACAAATAAAATGGCCAACATCAATGTTGTAAATGGCCTCAACTACATCATAATACAATAAACAAGAAGGAAAGACCCTCCTTGGTACAATATGCTGCTAAAAAAGATAAAGGAGTACAAATCATAAAGCAAAAATATACATCCTCCATCATGTACTTTGGTCATTGAGCTGAAATGGCTCAATTGCAAGTTCTCCCTCACTTCAAATGAGTAAGGAAGTGGTTGTGCCAACCTCTTCATCATCTTCCGGGCTATGCATCTCTCCATATGCTGATATAGATCCAGTTGGATTCCCTCCCAAATGAACTCATCCAATAAAGAATGGTATGCATTAGAATGCATGGGAATAAAGCTCACCAATGCTGCATGTGGATCTCTCTCCTTATGCTTGAAAATCCAAGTTAGGAAATTCATAGAAAATAAGATCATAATAATGTAATAGATGTCTCCATCCACTAATCCATCATACTCCTCTCCTACATGCCTCCATAGTGCATCATATGTGAAGTGATCCTGGGAACACTCCATCAAACAATCCAAGCTCCCAAGTGACAGCATTATTGGCTCTTGTATTGAAGCTTCTGTCATTTCATAGCTTCTCCTTTTGACATGCTCCTTGTCAAAAACATCTCCCATAATGCTGCTACACATAAGAAGTCCCTCCCAAGGTGGAAGTACCTCTTGATCATATAAGTCCAAGGAGATAATTTCATCTCCTCCTCCTGCAACATCATGCAACGTGTGAGAGCAAATCTTCTCTTGATCTCCCAAGACCAAGCAAAGAAACAAAAGATTTTGCTGCCTCCCCATACTTCCATCATACAAATCAGGTTATGAAAACATAATGGATGACATGGAGATAATATCAACATCATGTATCCATACTCTTTGTTTCTCAAATATGCAAGTATCCTGCCACATACCCTTAGAAAGAGGATGATGACCAAACTCTTTCAAGAGTAACCAGCGCAGCCAAGCCTCCTACTGCCCGGTATCATAAATTTGCAAGTAGCTCACCAGCTTCTTGCTTTCCATCCACATCCACTCAACCAATTATGGATGTATCCTTCCATCCTCCATCTTGGTACTCCTCCCATGAGGGCTACCATCATCCCAAATCAGATCTTTGTCTTTTCACTTCATGGGATTTTGAAATGCAATCTTCTCAAGGATCAATTTGACCCCATAAGGACCCAAATAGGTGGTAGGAAAAACCCTCCCATCATGATGTGTGTGGCTCAAGGAGTGTCCAACACAAACATGAGATATTTTATCCATCCTAATATGTCCTCCATCATCTATCAGTTCCTCCTTGAATCCATGAAGATCCAAGTCTGAGAAGAAAAGAGCCTCCTCGGACTGTTGAAGAGCCTTTCACTTCATGATGTGTTTAAGTGCACCTCCAATGAAATCTCTCCATGATATTTCCTCCTCATGCATGGCCTTCCAAAACCAAAGAGGCCTTGGATCTGCTGCAGGTAGAAGTTTCTCTTTGAGCTGGGGAGTGTTGATTGAGAAAGGGTCATCTAGAAAGGAGAAAGGGTTTCTCACTTCAAGATGTCTACCATCTACCATTCCTTCCTCCATTGCTTCATGAATGAAGTTGCCATGTGAATGCTCCCATGAGGAATGATTCCTCTTTTCTTCATCACTACGCTTGTACAACGCAGTGAAATTATGCTGCTCTAAGTCAACAGTATGCAGTGATGTGGACCCATCCATAATGTTTGCTGAAATGACAAGAGATGGACATTTAGGCATACCTTGGTGAAATTTGGAAGCTCCTTGTAGGGCTGCAAGAGTTTCCTCTTCATATGTGTTGGCTTCCCAAACTACTGAAGATGAAGGTTGCTCCTCCATGGATACAACAGCGCTGGTACATGCCTCTTCAACTGGTGGTGAGGGCTTCTCCCTCCTTTTGCCAAATCTCTTGGTCATCCTTTGAGAAAAATCAGCAAGAGTAGAAACCCTTGCATGGCTCAAATGGCTGAACCACCAAATGTTTGCTTCACCTTCAAGGTGCAGCGCTGCAATTTCTACAGCCTTCCTGTCTACTATAGGATGTAGCAGGAAGAAAGCCTCTAGCTTCATTACCCAAACCTCTGCTGCACATGTGAGTGATCCATCAAAAGTGGACAATAGAAATCTATTGCCTCTCATCATCCCATAGTTGTAGGGTATTCTCTCTTCCTTCAGCTGAATAAATTGTGGTAAAGCTAGAGTCTCTTTGAAGGCTCTAGGTTCAGCTCTGTATTCAGCGATATATTCACTTAGAACTTCAGATTCCAAGTGTTCTTCATGCTTCTTGTCTTCTTCTTTGTGAGAGTAGGAAGTGCATGGTCCTTCCTCTCCTCCTTCTTCTGTCTTCTTAACCTCCTTGGGGAGGTCCTTTTTGGATCTGAAAATTGATGAGAGTAATCTCATCCTCTCCATCATTTTTTTCTCTTATTCTTCTTCTTATTCTTCTGATAGCTGGATCTCACAGGCTGAGCCAGAGATCATGCTTTGATACCACTGTAATAACCCAAAAGAGGGATTCAGCTATACATAAACTGTATAACGGTATTTTGATGATTAATTAGCTTAAAATACGTCCAATAGACACATATACATCATTTGGAAGTACAAAAACAACTTATATTCTGATCTATGATCCAAAAGACGGGGAAAAGCAGTGATTTATGCCCTAAAAAGCTTAATTTCATAGATTTGCGTAAAAATAAGGGCAAGTGACGGTGGGATATCATAGCTTAGGTCATGAGGGACTTACATACCAAATTTGAGCTGAAACAAATGACTCTAGCTATGTTAAACAGATCTCCCACTCTCGATACAGCTTAAAAACACCCAATCCCCATGACTTGTGGTATGCAGAAATTACTGAAGCTTAGGCAGCGCGATTTTATGAAGGTGCTAGATGCAATATGGTATAAACATAAGTAAATCAGATTCATAGTGTTTCTCATATAGTATAAGAGGAAGAATGAAGACTTTAATGAGAAAAACCCTCTAAAAGAGGTGCTGCATCAATTATATTTCATTGTAAAACCTTGAAAACGTTGTTTTCTGAAGCATATAGCAGCTGGTGATTACATATTAGATCTAGAGAAAATCTATGTACAGAAATTTAGATTCATATCAGATATATACACTAGAAAGGCTCCTCTTTCAGGTCCCCTTAGGGTTTTCAAGAAAACGTGAATGTACAAGAGTAGATCTGAGATCTACTGCAACAGATCTGCAAAATGATTTAGAAATTATGAAGCAGATATATCAATAAACAAATCATATCTGAAACATACATGGATTGGATGGCCAATCCATGAATCACCACAGTGTAAGGAAGGCTCCTTAACACTAGAGATCTCTCCTCAAAATAGTTTCCAAGACACCCTGCAACTTCTCACTTGAAAATAACGCAGTCTAGGGATAGAAACTGCGTTGTAGGCTTGATGCACTATTTGGCCTAATGCCAAGATGTAGATCTGAACCTCCAATCAGCTAATACACTCTTCGAGGAGGTTAAAAGACACACTCACTGAGAAGAGGCACTAGATTTGCCTAGATCTAAGTAGATCTAGCTTCCACTGTTGCAGCTTGCAAAAACAACCAAACCATCAACAGGATCTGAATTGTGGTTGGAAGATGAATCTTGGCCTAATGCCTGATAGTGGACAAGAAATGCAAGGCTCCTCCAAGAGCTACTCAATGGAAGAGGTGGGATTCCCGATCAGGAACACCCAAGTGCTAAATAGCACTATTCTCTGCTAAACAGACAAGAGAATAAGAAATGTCTAAACAGACAATATCTTCTGAAATCATATGGTCATCAAAAACCCTCTCTTGTTGTCCTTCTCTTCCTTTTATAAGATAGAGTCCTTGCAAACCCTAAACCATCTCAAATGAATTAGCCTTGTTCACATGAACAGTCTCCAACTTGATCTGTGTTGTTTATCTAGGAGGTTCAATGAATCTAGATAGCGTTGTGATTTGGTCATGTTGACCCAGTCAAATAGTTCAATCCTCTTCACACATAAGGGTGTTTTAATGTAAATAGCCCAGATATGTCTTTGTTCACATATGGCATTGATTTATTCATAACTTTTAGGAGTTTTACATGTCTTCCTTTGCATTTTTATTCATCAACATGAAAAGAAAAGAAAAACAAAGAAAAATTGAATATTCCTATTAGCTTGGGCTAATTTAGGAATATTACATATTGGGCCTATTTCCAATGTGTATGGATCATCTTAGATTGTATGATCTTTAAAAATCCACTAAATGGAGTAGTAACAGGAACCATATTTCCATCCGCTCTTAGAAATTAATAATCTTGGCACTAAAGAACTAAAAATTATGTTGTATCAATCTATGAGTATTAGTTTCATCCCTTTCATGGAATGTATTGTGAACTCCCTTTCTTCGAAATCTCATAAACACGTATATATCACCCACCTCCTTTCATTTACAAATGCATATGATCTCACTAGGCTATTGATGTGTCATATATCATTGATGAGTCTTGGAATATAAAATTTTCCTTACTCATTAAGTGAAAATTTGATGATGGTCATTTGTTTTTCATGCATTTTTCATGTCTAGTACTTTACACTTCATATTGATTCATGAATGCCATTTTTTTTTGTCATTATATGCAAATTTCACTATCATAAATGAACATTTATTAAGTGGTTGTACCAATGAAGCATCCCTATCATGGGGAAATGTTAAATACCATTTCATGGTTGTTAAATAAGGGAAGTGGTGCAAAGTGATCGGGTATACTACTACTTAATATTACCCACCTTGAAATCATGATGCACAAAACAACCAAAATGAAATTCCTTAGAAGAGATGGGGGATTTTTGGATCTTATTGGTTCATTCAATCATGATCTCTTACCCCCTCCCTCGTGGTGCTTACATTGACTCGCAACTTCAAATTATAGATGGATACAGGTGAATGTTGGTTTCTACTTGAATAGAGACTTCCTTCTCTTGTTGAAGGATGCATTCTATAACTTTGTTTCATTCATTGGATAATGGTGATTGAATTGAGAACCATTAATAAGCTTGTAACCCCCAGTCATGTCTGTAGAATATTTATCAAAAATATTAAAACCCTTGGAAGTTAATGGGGTGGAGCAGGGCCACCAGAGTAGAGAAAAACCAACATTGAGTAGAGCGAGGTTGAATCATTGAATGAATTTTATGGGTTAGAATATGATTGATTTGTAGTTAGAGTAAGACAAGTGACAACACTTAATTTCATTTAATCCTACATTTGCATGCACATTAATGGGCTTGGCCTTTATGAGAAATAAGAACCATTTTTCACCTACTCATGGATAAATCAACTGATCAATCGATACTTCCCAATTCATGGAAAGAGATCTATTCCTATTTTAGGTTCTATCAAGAAAAAGGTACTAAATATCTCAAAATATTGTCTTTATACCATATCATATATGATTGATATCTAGCCCTAATATATTCTATAAAGGTCTAGATCCTTCCATTGTGTTAGTGCAACTTAAAATAGTACTCTCACTTGTGTTTGGAAAAACTCTTACTGGCATATGTATTCACCATAAAACATAGTGATGACAACGAAGATGCCTATGAATCTCATTAGTAATATCTCAAATACTCAATTTGCTTATTGTTTGGTGGGTGTTTCCTCAAACTAGATATCCAAAATGCTCCTTCAACAAACACATGCCCAGTGTCACCAACCATTGATGATGTGACATTGCCCTTGCCAAGCCTTGCGTTAATGCCTTCTGTACCTACTAGAATTGACAACATACACCCTATATAGTTAAATGTTGATTTGGCAAGTTTAATTTTTTTTATACCAGTAAATGTTGACATGTGGATTTTATATCCACTTGTCAAATATATTTTTGGAGGGGGGAAATATCCTAGAGGACATCAAATTTCAAGCATATACCCGATCTCTATTCATAAACACATGCATATGGTCTCATTAGTATGCTAATATGTCGTCCTACCTTGGCCATGCATTAATTATTGTGTATGTATAGTTTATTACATTGCTCCTTGCATACTTTTCAATGAATTTGACATTAGAGTATGTTCCCTTATTAGGAACCCTCTTGTCGTCACTCTTGCTATTATAGATGGTCTTGCATCACACATATTCTATTTCTATGATAGAAATGTGAGGTCTTGAACCTCCATCCTAGTGGTTAATAGTTGCACATTTAACCAATTGAAATATTGAAGGCTAGCAAATAGAAAATAAGTGTTTCAATGCCAAGATTTGAACATAACCAAACGAGATAAAATGAAAACGACACACTACTATCCAAGTTTCTATTATTTCAACAATTAATGAACAAATGAATCATGAAAGACATTTATTTAATTACTTATTAATTAATATGAAAGTTATTATCTATCTAACCCAATTAGTATTATTCATCATCTTAAATAAAATATGTTAAATTCTTCATTTTCAACAAATTCATTTTTAATTTGACAAATTTACCTTCCTTTTTCTACATCATTTTGCATTATTATTAGAAGTTTCTCTCTACAATTATGTAAAGCAATTAAAAAAAAAATGCGAATAACCCTTCACACCAATGATAACTCTTTTTAACATTTTGCCCTCTATATTAAACTAAAATCTCTTATTTTTAAATCTAATTCTAATATTTTATTTAAAAAATAAATAATTTTTTTTTAATATTTTCTATACACTAAATACATTTTTCTTTATCTTTAGTCTTATGAATATAGAAATTAACTTTGTACGGATAAGCAAACGTTGCGCATATTTAAGATTTGTAAATGGTTGGAACCTTATTCATATCTCAAATCATGGATCTAAAAAAGCAGATATTAAATATGCAAATTAGCAATGACCCCTTAGCATTATAACAATGGATCGATGGAGTTAGGCCAATTAAACCCCGTTGCAAGTAATGGCCCTCGATATCGAGAACTCCCATTCCTTTAATTGGAAAGAGGGCTTTCCGTTGCCGGGCTATGAAACCAGTTCGCCTCGCTAGAATACTAGGTCTTAGCCGGACTAGACGACAACAATACAATACTTCGGGTCTTGCTTCAATTAATAAATAAATGATTAATCAACTTTAGTGTGAAATGGTACTGTCAAAATATCTAGTACTATGAATATTTCATTTTAGAACTGAGGTTTTAAGATAGTAAGAAAAATTATGTAGGTATTTTTGTATTTAGTTTTTGAGATTGTTAAGAAGTTGAGAGTTTTTATTGTAAAATTTCATAGGAAAATGCGGAATACAAGAGTAAGATGGAGAAGTAATCTGTGCCATAAGCTAAAAATATATTTTTTCTTTCTTTTTTTTTCTTTTTAAAGAAGTTGGGTAGAGTTGGTGTGTATTTTTTGTACTTTTGAAGCACTAAAATTTGAAAAAACATTTCATTTTGAAATGTAAAATTTTCAAAAACATAAAAATAGATATAACAATATAAGTGACAATATGAAAGCATAAATCTTTTGGCATTATCTTTTCAACTAAAAAATTAAACAACTCATCATTAAAGAAAACAAACTAAATTACAAAAAAAACAAATAATCCCATAAATTATTTTTAATAAAATATCATTTCAATTCATCAAATTTAACCATAAACTATTTTTAAACATTAAAATATCATTTTTTTTATCAAATTTAACGACCATTAAAATTCTGAAAAATATCAGGAACATGCCTTCAGAATGGCGCAGCGGAAGTGTGGTGAGCCCATAAACTAAAGGTCCCAGCATTGAAACCTGGGTTTTTAAATGATCTCTGTATCAGTGGTGGCTTTTATTTTTCATTTGGATTATATATCTTACCAGTTGGTGTGTCTCAACAGTTTCCGTCCGTATCCATCGGTAACTGAACAGAACTGAGACAGGACATAAGATTTCATGCTGTTGTATAATATGACGTACGTTCGCCAAATGTCTGGTGCCGTGGTGTAGTTGGTTATCACGTCAGTCTAACACACTGAAGGTCTCCGGTTCAAGTCCGGGCGGCGCCAAATTTTTCATTCCATTTTCCACCCGTTTTTCGCCAATTCTCTCATTGCAGTTTCAACACCTTTTTCTTCGAAATCAAGATGGAACGTTCGTTGTTAGAATCTCATGTTATGAAATCGAAAACTGACACTGCAGGTCTTCGGTTCAATTCCGGGCGGCGCCAATTCTCTCATTGCAGTTTCCAGCCCCTTTTTTTCAATATCAAAGTGGAACTTCCGTTGCTCATGTTATAAAATCGAAAAGTGATGCATAACAGCCCTTTTTTTTCAAAATCAAGATGGAACATTCGTTGTTAGAATGGATAAGAAAAGGAAGATCTATTGTTATAAATGTCATGTTCAGACATAGAAAACTGGAATAGATCTTAAGAGTACTGATGGATAATCAGAAAAACTTGAATACTTCATGATGAGAAGAGTCCTATATGAAAACAATTTTTTTTGCATCTGAGAGAGTTAAATTGGTAACAAGTAGAAATAAGCTTTTCTGACTTTGTGTTTGCTGGAATAGCTCAGTTGGTTAGAGCGTGTGGCTGTTAACCACAAGGTCGGAGGTTCAAGCCCTCCTTCTAGCGTTCACTAGTCACTAAATCACAGACCTACATACACGCCTCAATCTTTACAAGAATTACAGGTATGAATGCGCCTCAATTTTACTATGTGTCTCTTCCTCCGTTTCACATGTCTTTGCACATATGTTTCACTTTTCTGTCTCTTCTAAATTGTTTATATATATAATGACCTGTTGGTGACAGGCTCATAGGTTTGCATTTTCCTCTCTTATTTCACCAGACTTACAGGGATGTTTCCTTTTAGCATAGAGTAGACCTGTTGGTGATAGGCTCATAGGTTTGCATTTTCTTCTTTTATTTCACCAAACTTACAGGGATGTATGCGTTTTTCCTTCCTTCTAGTTATTTATAAAAATAAAAAAAATAATAACCGAATGTTATATTTCTTTTGGACTGTTTGTATATAGGTTATCTGTTAAAATGCAAAAATTTTCCATTTTGCTTGTGTCTATTATGGATATCTTAGAAAATTTAACAAAAGACTTCCTAGTTAAAGACTTTCAGGTTTCTGATTCCTCCATTTCACTTTTGTGTCTTTTTTGATTGCTCGGATATAGGTGTTAGAATAATGATTACTCAGAGAGGGGAAGGGGGAAATGAGTGTAACAACCAATTTAAACAATTTCACGATTGATCATAGTGTAAGCATAACAATGCATCAATAAATACTATCATCACATCAACATATGAAAACACCAGGTGTACCTGGAAATCTTTCCAAGTGAAAACCACAAATCTTTTATCTACTTCAATCCTTAAGTACATCAATTCGCAGGGACCAACCCACCGGAGGCACCAACCCTCAAAATAAATTTGCAGGCACCAACTTGCTAAAGGCACCACCCCCCAAAATAGATTTGCAGGCACCAACTTGCTAGAGGTATTGACCCCCGAAGATATGCAAGTGCCAACTTGATGTGGCTCCAATCTAATGCGTTCTTCCTTCATTTCACTTATGTGTCTCTTCTGAATTGTCTGTATACTTGCTTTCTATAAAAATGAAAAAAATAATAATAATGGAATGTTATATCTCTTTTGGAATGCTTGTATCTAGGTTATCTATTAAAATGCAAAAATCTTCCATTTTGCATGTGTCTATTCAGGATATCTTGAAAATTCAAGAAAAGACCTCCTAGTTAAAGACTTACAGGTATGCGTTTTCATCCTCTTTTTCACTTATGTGTCTCTTCTGGATTGCTTGGATATAGGTGTTAGAATAACGATTACACTAAGATGAGGAGGGGTGAATCAGTGTAACAACCAATTTAAATAACTTCACAACTGATCATAATTGTAAACATAAATGCATCAATAAATACCATCATCACGTCAACACATGAAAACACCAAAAGTACGTGGAAACTTTTGCAGGGGAAAACCACAAATATTTTATCTTCTTAAATCTTTAATTACATCAATCTGCAAGCACCAACTTGCGAGAGGCACCAACTCCCAAAATAGATTTGTACACACCAACTTGCTCGAGTTATTGATCCCCATAGATATGCAAGTGACAACTTGTTGTAGGCTCCAACCTGATTGAGACACCAACCTATGAAATATGCAAGTGCCAACTTGTTGTAGGCTCCAACCTAATTGAGGCACTCACCTCCTTCACCAAAACATAGTGGACCACTTTTCATAATCTTTCAAACTAGATTCACAAGCTCAAAACACAGTAAATTCCCCTCACAAATTTGATCATATCAATACAACTTCAACATGTTCTTGAATCATCAATTCACAACCTCTTTTTCATACCATTCATGAGCTCCAAAACTCTAAAACATTTTGACAACATCAAAAGAAATATCACCTCATACTATCAAAAATCTGCCTTCATAACTTTTCATGTTTCTCTTTGAGATCACAAAAAAATAATTTGGGCCTCAAGATAACCTAATAATCATTATAAAAATTAACTATATGAGGGAATGGCCCTATGTGGTCGACATAATGTACCTTTCATATCTAACATCTACAAAATGCACCTTTCAAAGTGCGCTTTACAAAATGTGCCTCACCGGTTCTATAAATGCACCAATCTGGTTTGGAAAAAGGTTCTTTTCCATCAAGTAGTTTCAAATGCCAAAGCAAAAACTTTTCAAACTCAAAGTCAAACCCATGACCACTATGAAACAATATAGGCTGGATACCAACTTAGCTACATGTTATATTTATACAATAGACTGTCGCAAATTATATATATTTCAATTCGCAGTCCACGAACATTCTACGAACTAGACCACCGTAAACCAAAACAGGGCGAATACGAACTTGGCTACATAGCCAAGGATTGCAAGTGTTGTTAAACGAAATACCTCAAGCTCGATCACCATAGAACTACCAACCAAACTCAAATTTGTGACCATCACGAACCAAAACGGGCCCAACACCAACTCAGCTGTGCGTTGGTTCACATAACTTGGCCCTATAATACAAGTTTTTTCAAACGTTAGACCTGAAGCAATATAAATTTTATCACACGACAGACCTCAAGCTCGATTACCACAAAATTTCCAACCAAACTCGAACCTGTGACCACCACGAACCAAAATACGGGCTTTGCAATATAAAAATGATCACACGATAGACCTCAAGCTCGATCGCCAAAAAACTACAAACAACAATCAAACCGTGGATCCACACTCATTATTTGTTACCATGTCAGAGCATAATCCAACAATGCTATGAACATCATGCATATATAGTATATATACATAAGTTTGACACCAACAATTTGCTGGCTTACAGATGGTACGGGACCATAATTAGTGGAGTTGATCCATATGTCCATCATTTATGAAGCCGACTCATATGACCATAACTCAACCAAGAGAGGCCTGAGGACTTGGGGGCTAAAATTTTCTTTTCAATGTGACCATACCATGTGCTCGAGACCTTAGTTTTCCATGTGCAGTTGGATGTTGATGTAGGCATGATGTCATCATGCCCATGTGGCATCCTTTGGGTGGTGCCATGTGTCACCCGAATTTGGTCGTGTTGGCCACTCAAAATGGCTTGTCTAACATGCCACATGGTGACATCACAAGGTACCATGTGTCAGGGTTCTGCCACACCACCCATCTCTGCTTCCACCATGTCAACCATTTCTACCATTTCTTCCTTGTCAACCATCTCTACGTATGCCACATTAACCATCTTTGTCGCTTCAACCATCTCTACTTACGCCACGTCAACCTTCTTAGCCATGTCAACCAAGTCAACATAAAAAATGTAGTATATCAGGCCTACCATGTGTCTTGATTCTGCCACATCAACCATCTCTGGTTGTGCCACGTCAACCGAGTAGTACATTGGACCAACCACATCACACAGGAAGACACGTCACACAAGTGTTGTGTTGGACCTGCCACATCACATGGGTATACCATTGGATACAACACATGGTTGTGTTGGTCCCATTATAAATTTCCCCATAATATAATTATTATTGAATGTGGGATGGAGTCAAATCCTTCTTGGTTCCCATGTGGAACCACAATACCATCCAAAACACCCTGTTGTTAAATGTCGTGCAGCTTTGTCCATCTGCCATCATTGATCGCTCAAGACAAACACTAACCACTTGATCCACTAGCAGAGTTGCACACTAGTTAAAAAATTTGGGGTTTGACCCCTTTTACTCCCTTATAAACATGATTTACTTCAAATCAACGTTTCTCCCTAACTTGTGGGAGTTTTACCAAGTGCCATATATAAATGGAAAGGTCTCAAAGAGAACTATCCATCCAAATTATTTGCAAATTTACTTGATTGAAATAATTTCGACAAATGTTCAGTAAACTTTAGGCTTTAATTTCCAGGGTGTCATGTGAAAACTCTCCTTTCTTCTTATTCCAGAGGAGTTTGACCAAGTGTAGTATATTGTTGGAAATCTCTCAAAGGGGACTTTCCAACCAGGCATTCTACAAACTCATTTAATCATCATAACTTCCAAAAATGCTCCATAATCTTTCCAAGGCATCGTATGATCCGGATTTATGCAACAATGCAGCAGAATACATAAATAACCATAAACATAGAAATACAACGGAAATAAGGCTTCATTTCATTAATATAAAATCACATAAATATGCTTACAAACATGATGGAAATAAAATAGCTAGGGTGCTGGTAGCGAATATCTGAGAAGACATGTGGCGGCTACAGACCTCTGAACTGTGTTACAATGAGGCTCAAGGGCCTATTTATTATAGAGAAATAATGGAGAACTCTAAACGTCCAAAAACCTAACCCTAGGAGATGAAGTGCCAAAACTATGGGCCCTGTTTGGGTAAATTGGTGTTTCAACTTCTCGGGGACGTAACTTCAGCATACTGTCTCCGTTTGGGGCTTCAAAACGGCTCTGGAAGTTCAGGACCCGAAAAACTGCTAAAAATAGTAAGTTGTGAAAAAAACTGAAAGAGACAATGGTGAGGCCCCAAGTGGAATAGGCGGGTGGCCACCAATATCCACCTGGATCATTCCCCCCCCCTTAGGAAGCAATGGTCCCCATTGCGTTGAGTTCCTCGATGATATGAGGAAACTTCTATTGAACTTGGTCCCTGGTGAACCACTTGCCTTGGTGCAGGAGTTGGCCAGCTTTGACAACTCGATACAGTTGGATCTTCTATCGGTGAGTGTTCTTGATTTGCATGTCCATGATACAGTGTGTGGTGGCCTATTCCATGCAGTCTGGGTTTAACTCTTTTGGTGTGAGTTCTTCTGCAATGTCAGAGGTGTCCAATAAAGGTGGGAAGTAGGAACGAAGGCAGTCTACATTGAATACTAGGTGCAGACCAAGGAATGGTGGAATACTGAGCTCGAAGGCATTATTCCCTACAGCCTTGGTGATGGTGTACGACCCATATCGGAGTGGGCGAATTTTGCGGTGGGGTCTAGTGAGGCGCTCCTTCTACAAATGTAGCCACACTTTTTCACCCACCTGGAAGTTGTGTGGCACCCGATGTTGATCATGTCGTTGCTTGTACTTAGCATTGGCTCTATCCAATATGTCATGAACCTGTTGGCGGATGTGCTGAATGCGCTCGATGAAGTTGTTTGCTTTGTCAGTTTTAGACTGGACATGAACCGAATCGGCCTGAGTAGCTGAAAATGGCATGGCGTCAATGGGACATAGTGGCTGGAATCCCAAGCCCACCCGAAAGGGGCTGTGGCCGGTTGAGCTGTGGAGAGCCCGATTATAACTGTGTTGTACATAGGGAAGGCTCTCATCCCATGTGCATGGTTGCTTTGAATTTTACATGCACAGAATGTGTACAATCATCCTGTTGATGACCTCTGTCTGGCCATCAGTTTGGGGATGGAAAGTTGTGGACTTGGTGAGCTTGGTGTCCAACGTTGACCAGAGGCTGGACCAAAATGTGTTGAGGAACCTGCTGTCACGATCTGATATGATAGACTGTGGGATCCCAAAGTGCACCCACACTCGTTCAAAGAAGAGTTTAGCAGTGGCTTCTACTGTGATATTCTTCTTGCAGGCCGCCATAATGGCCATATTTGAGAATCTGTTGACGACCATGAAAACACAGTCGTTTCCATGCTTAGTAGAAGGAAGGCCTGACATGTAATCTAAGGAGATGGATTCCCAAGGTCGACTAGGGGTAGGTAGCGGAGTATAGAGCCCTTGCATCTTGATGGTCAGTTTGGCAATGGCGCAAGCAGTGCAGGATCTGATGTACTTTCCGACATCCTGTCGAAGGTTCGGCCAATAGAAATACTTCTACAGTACTGCCACTATTTTCTCGACCCCAAAATTCCCAGCGACTCAACTGTAGTGCGCTTCCCATATCATCTTGGCATGTTCACTTGAAGGAACACAAAGGTGTCCCAGGTGACATAATAGTGCATCTTGGAGGTGAAAATTTGGAACTTGCATACCCCCCAAGAGTGCCTTGTATGTGTAGCTAAATTCTGGATCGCTCTTGTAGAGAAGCGGCCAATCAGAAGTCTCATGCCCACAAGGGTTGAGAATGGTGGTTATGGCCACGATCGGTGGTCGGCTGAGGCAATCTGCAACATTATTGGTGCTACCCTTCTTGTACTTGATGTTCAAGTGAAAATTTTGCAGATATGTGGACCAATTCTGATGGTGATCGTTCTGAAACTTCCCTTGTGTCTGTATGAACTACAGGGGTCGGTGGTTTGTGTGGATGATTGTCTCCTTCCCCAAAATGTAATGCTTCCATTGTCGACAAGCCTGCACAATGGAATATATTTCTTTGTCATAAGTGGGAAAATTTCGAACTGTGTTAGACAATGTCTCACTGTGATATGTCACTGGATGCCCCTGTTGAGTAAGAACTGCCCCAATAGCATAGTCAGAGGCATTTGTCTTGATATCAAATGGTTGTTGCAAGTCTGGTAATGTGAGCACTGGGGCAGAACAGAGGCGATGTTTCAATTCTACGAACGCCTTTTGTTGAGATTCCGACCAACATAATTTTTCTTTCACTCCTCCCTTGGTGACTTGACTCAAGGGCCAAGTGATATGAGAGAATCCCAACATGAACCTGCGGTAGAAATTAGCAAGATCCAGAAAGCTGCGAAGCTCTGTTAGGGTGGTTGGGGCTGGCCAATCTCGAATGACTTGGATCTTGGCTAGATCCACATGCACCCCCTTTTCATCAATAATGTATCCTAGATATTGAACCTAGGTCATGCCAAAAGTGCACTTCTCCAAATTGGCACACAACTTGTGTTGCCGCAGTGTTTGGAGGACTTCTTGGATGTGGTGGAGGTGCTCTTCCCAAGTCTGGCCGAAGATCAGAATGTCATCCAAGTATACCACTATAAATGATTTGGTGAATGGACGCAACATGTCATCCATCAACCTCATGAAGGTTGCGGGAGCATTTGTCAATCCAAAAGGCATGACGAGCCATTTGAAAAATCCCTCCTTGGCTTTGAAGGTAGTCTTCCACACATTAGAGGGTTCGATTGGTACCTGGTGATACCCAGACTTCAAGTCGATCTTGCTGAAAAAAATTCCCCTTTGAGTTGGTCCAGAAGGTCATCAATCCATGGGATTGGGTACCTATTCCAAAAAGTGATCTTGTTCAGCGCCTAATAATCAATACAAAGTCTCCAAGTCCCATCCTTCTTCTGTACCAACATGATCGGGCTCCCACAGGGCGATGAAATTGGCCGGATGTGACCTTTCTGTAACAGCTCCTGAATCTGCCTCTTGATTTCATCATTCTCCGAAATAGAGCGCCTATAGATCGGTCCATTTGGTAGTGGTGCACTTGGGGTCAAGTCAATGGGGTGCTTGACCTGACAGTGTAGAGGCACCCCTGTGGGTGAGGTGAAGATATCCTCGTACTCCTCCACAACCTTTTCCATTTTTTGTTGTCGTGGAGAGGAGCCATGTCTGGAGGTAGTGGCCACAGTCTTCTTCTTGCCCTAGGGGCGGATCATCAGGAAAACAATTTCCTGGTTTGGGAAATGAGCTTACTGCATTGTTTTGCAGTTTCCAAAGAGATAGTGGGAGGCGGTGGTACCTCTGGTATCCTGTACAATATATTTCCCAAAGTAACAATACAAGTGCGAGGCCGGGACTCATACACAACATGTCACTTCCACAAGTATGGTTGGCTTAATAATACATCAGAAACATCAATAGGAGCAATGTCACACAATACCTCATCCGTGAAGGGCTTGATGCTATAGGAAAGGCGGCACTGCTGGCTGACGCAGAGATCCCGTCCTTGGTGAAGCCACTCGATGGTGTATGGTTATGGGTGCACTGTGGTCGAAAAGCCCAACCACTTCACAACATCTGTTGAAATGAGGTTCTTTTGGCTCCCATTGTCAGCAATGAACCGTAGCGGGGAACCCTTTACCCACATCTGGGAGTGGAAGAGACGCTCTTCCTCCTCTAGATCTTTTGGTTCCTCCTTCTGGATCTTCGTAGTGGCAACAGTGGCATTGGGCTCCACATCAATAATCTGCTTCCCTTTGTCATTCACCTTGTCACGTTCTGATTCAGAGTCAGAGCATGCATCTTATTGTCACTCCTAGAGACAGTCTAGAGTTGTGATAGACCAGTGCCTAGGACATCTTAGCATAACAAGGAGCATATAATATAATGTAGGAAGTTGTCAGCTTCAGCTCTCATGCTATCTCCTGTAAACAAGGAAATATGATTTAAATGGTACTAGGACCTTCAGAAAATGACACAAAGGAAGGACTACTGTGGAGACAATGTGCAAAACTCCAATATAAAAGCAACAGACAATTCAGAGACAACTTACTGCAAAGCGGGCCGATTCAGAAATACTTCACAGACACAAATTATCAGAAGGTGTATGTAGTGAAAGAAGTATTAAGCAGATACTAGTTAACATTGAGCTGATACCCAGATATACAATACCACCATGCATGGGCTTACCAATCTAAGAATTCATACATGATAATAGCATTTTATAAGCACCCTTCCAAAGCAACTAATATAACAGAAGTATGGTTTAGATGAGTAATGGAACAGAATATCATGCATGAGCCATATTTAAAGCGCTTGACTGATCCGAGCATGGGCATCAACTAGGATGAATCCATACCAGAAATCAGTGAGCCACTCGCATTCCAAAACATGATACAGGAAACATGGATGAAATGAAATGATATATTAAAATAACACATAAGAGAAAGTTACAGATTGTGAAATACCAAAGACCAGAATCCTCTTTAACAGATGAGACTCCTCCTCACTGAGACCCTATGGGCTCTGAGCCTTCATACAAGAATTTTACAAAATGTATGCAAAAAGCCTTTCACTGCATAATTTTCTGATAAAAATCTGGAACCCTTACAATGCGTTTCTTCATGGTTTTTATAGGAGAAACCAAAACCTAGTAAAAGAGGTAGGTGATGAACATTTAATTTTCATAATTAAAGCGAAATGGCGGAAACATTTGCATCCATACTATTGAATGACTATGCTGTGCTGTTTGTACTATGTGGCATGCTTTCTGAAGTAAATGCACTAGGTAAAAATATCTTTAGGAACACGGTAAAGCAGTAAAATCACACAAATATCCGTCCTTTCCTGGAAAGAAAACTCTGTTGAAATAAAGCGTTGAGGATATTGTTTTTTGTGTATAGATATTTCGAATGATATGCAGGATCTTCAATTTGGTACTCTGCTTCCGAAGGCTAGGACAAGGCCCCCAAAATCTTCAACTACCTGCCTTTAATTCTCTGCTGATCACTGATATTCTTTATCTGCCCCATTGATATCTCCATCTATGAAATCGGCACCTTGAATGTCCCTGCAGGGTTTGACAAATTTGAACCCTGTCTCCTTTAATTGAAGTCTTGTCAATTTGGCTTCCGAGGACTTTCTTCATAATTCTGCTCTGAAATTGGTCCTTTCATGTGTGTTCTATCATAGTAATTAAGACTGTGAGTCATAATAGTTCTCCGTCGCTGCACACCTGCAAAATCCGCAAACTCATTAAAGAAAACCATGCACTGGAAGGTGAGCACAGTGGGGATAATGGAAAGGTTAATGGAAACGGTCATGTAAACTGTGATATGGTGAAATAACGTAGGGTGGCGGAAAAATGCAGCGGAGGAATGGCGGACGAGCTGGCCAGAGCTAAAATGAAAAACATTGAAATATAACGTACGAATTGAATACATAAGTGACGAAGAAAAAGTGTGATGAACACGTGGGATGGTGACGTGGAGGAGCAGAATCAATGGCGGAGTATGTAGATGATCTGGACCGTTCAATCTCCAGGTGAGATCGACAGTTAAAAACACATCGGAAGGCAATGAGATGGTGGGCCAGGGGCGCAATGGGCTTGGATTAAATCTTGTGCAGCTTCGGAGCGCAATGACCGTCAGATGAAGGCTCCTAGATCGGATGGCTGTGATGAATATCGCTGCGCGTCTTTGTCCGAACAATAACAAGCGATGGAGAGCAGTTTCGGGACCGTACGCGGAAACATGTGGCGGGGAATGAGTGGAATCGCTCCATTTTGAAGAATACCGCCTGCTGCTGAGAAGCGGTGCGATATAAACCACCTGGTTTTGAACAGTGTTTTGGGCGCGGGGACCACCAGGACAGGCGCATCGCGAACCGTTGATTTTCACAGTTAGATCGGACGGCTGAGATGCGGTTTTGGGCGATGAATGGAGGATCACGAATGCCATTCGATCTGTACAGATCAACGGCCGAGGGTTCGCCCGATATACATACGTGATAAGCGCCTCCAGTTTTAGCACTCGGTCTGGTGCCCAAGTTACATGGAGAACGAGACGGAGGGGCTAGGGCCGAAGGAGCTATGCCTCGAATATTTTCAAATATGAATTTCCAGCCTTTTATGATGTGATTTGGAAGCGGGAAAGGGTAACGATAGGCGTAAGAATGATTTTCCAAGGCTGAAAGGGGGGAATTTGAGAGCTTTGAACTAGATTGCCTGTGAAATTTTATGGGGAACGAATTATGATCAACATTGGCTCCAACTGGGGACGGCACGTTCATCCCTGAACGTGTCGAGAACTCACAGACCTTCTAATCATCATGTATGCAGACTCTGCTCTTCAGCACCTCCATTTTTTACTTTATACTTCATCACAACACCCGCATTATTCAAACAAAAACGAGATAGCAAACTAATATACAATATAATACATCGGGCTTTCTCAACCTGAGTCAGAACTGGAAATAGGGTTTAAGGAATTGACCATTTACAGGGGCATCCAGCAAGTCGCCCTGTAAATTCTCCAACCTGAAAGTATTATTTCCCCCTTGTTCCACAATTTTGAAAGGACCAAACCAGAGGGGGTCGAATTTACCATGTTTTCCCTTCTCAGCTCTCTGGATATCCCATCTGAGCACCAAATCACCAATCTGCAGCTTCCTGTCTTTTGCGTGCTGATCAAAAATGTGTTTCATTTTCTCTTGATATTCTATTAACCTCTGATTCACCTGGTCCCGTGTTTCTTCTAATTCCACCAATTGATTGATTCTCCTGATCATATCATCAGATTCCTCCTGGTTTTCTTGCATGAAGCGGGCCACTGGTAAAGCCAGCTGTACAGGAAAAACTGTTGCTCGTCCATATACCAATTCATAAGGAGATTTTCCAGTTTCTCTCTTGCTGGTGATTCTATTAGCCCATAGAGAAAATTTCAATTGGGAATCCCAATTCTTCTGATTTTCATTGATAGTCTTCTTCAAGGCCCTCACCAGAGTTTTATTTGAAGACTCTGCCAAGCCATTTCCTTGTGGATAGTAAGCTGCAGAATGACTCAGTATGATATTGTATTGCTGGCAGAACTTCATAAATTTTTCAGACTTGAAGGCCTGTGCGTTATCATTCACTATCCTAGCAGGGGCAGCCAAACCTGGATATGATGTTTTCCTCCATGAACTTTATGATCACACTATCTGTAGCATTCCTTGCAGGTATGGCTTCCACCCATTTGGTGAAATAATCTATGGCTGTTAATATCCATTTATGTTGTCCACTTGATGGGGGATGTATCTCACCTATAAAATCAATACCCCATTGTTTGAATGGTTCATCCACATGCACTGGAATCAGGGGAAAAGGTGCCGATTTCTGTCTTTCAGCAAATTTCTGACATTTATCACATGCTCTTATTCTAGCAAAAACATCTCCAAAAATATTTGGCCAATAGAAGCCAGCTTTCAGAATTTTATGAGCTGTGGCCCTCCAGCTGTAATGGCCTCCACAGATCCCTTCATGGAATTCTGCTATAATACTCTCGAATTCATTCTCTGTGAGACACAGGAGTAAGATGCCTGAGGGATCTCGCCAGTATAGCCGGCCATTGGCGACTATATACTTCTGTGATTTCAATCTCAGCGCTCTGTATTTAGTTTTGTCACAACTTGGGGGGCAGCTGAGTGTAAGGAGATATTCTACTATCTCTTTGTACCACGGACTGGTGAGGTACTTTAGATGTGTTCCTGAGGTAGCTACTCCAATTCCATGTCTTTCTTATTTCTCTTCAGATTCCTCACCTGCTATAATGGACAAATTTATGCCCAGAGCTTGATAGTTTGATTCAGATAACATTTTGGCAAGCCCCTGTCCTTTGATCAGCTTAGTAGGGTGGATGTCTAAGTCATACTCCTGTACTTTGGCAATCCACCTCCCCCTTTTTCCTTCACTATCCCCCTGAATAAGAATATCTTTTACAGCAGCTGCAAGTACAAATGCAGTGATGTGGGACTGTAAAATATATACACGGAATGCTTTGAGGGATTTCACTAGGGCATATGCTTGCTTTTCCAATATGTTGTATTTTAACTCTGCATCATGAAGCACCTGACTGAAAAAGGCAATAGGCTGCTCATACCCTTCTTCATTTTTCTGCAATAAAACTCCTGCTATTGTATGAGGTGATGCAAAAGAAAAAATCATGAAAGGTTTATCATAATCTAGCCCAGCCAGCACAGGGGCTTCTGCAAAAGCATTCTTTATCCTGGTAAATGCCTCCCGTGATTCTTGTGACCACTTTACCTCTTTATCCTTCTTTAGCATATCTGTTATATGCCTAACTATCTCAGCATAGTTAGGGATAAACCTTCTCAAGAAATTAATGCGCCCTAGAAATACTTGCACCTCTTTCCTATTTCTGGGAAAAGCAATACTGTTTATAACCTCTACCCTCTTAGGATCTATCTCCACCCCATCTTTAGTCACAATATGGCCCAAAAGATTTCCCTCTTCTAATGCAAATAAATACTTTTGAGGATTCAGAGAGAGACCATATATTCTGCATTTCTCAAAAGTTCTCCGCAGATGTTCAATGTGCTCAGTATCGTTTTTTGAAAATACCGCGATATCATCAAGGTAGACCACTAGGAATTTATCCTGCTCCCCAACAAAAGAAATATCCATTGCCCTCTGAAAAGTGGCCCATGCATTAATCATCCCAAAAGGCATCCTGGCATACATAAATGTACCCCATGGTGTGGTGAAAGTAGTCTTCTTTTGATCCTCTGGAAGTACAGCCACCTGGTTATAACCAGAGAATCCATCCATCATTGACATCCTAGAAGCTCCAACTATTTTCTGCAATATGTGGTCCATTTTAGGCAGCGGATAATTATCCTTTAACGATGCTCTGTTTAAATTTCTAAAATCCACACATAGCCTTATTTCTCCATTCTTCTTTCGTAAAGGGACAAGGTTTGCCACCCATTCAGAGTACCTCAAAGGTACAATTATTCTGGCTTTCAGCAGCTTCTTAATTTCTTTCTCAATAGAAGGCAACAGCAAGGGATTTATTTGTCTGAGCTTCTGCTTATGGGGCTTTGCATCTACCTTCAATGGAATTTTGTGCTGCATAGTACTGATATCAAAAGTTTTCAAATCCTGATAGGACCATGCAAACACATCTTTGTAAGACTGAAATAATTTATGATATAACTCTTTATATTCTCCAGGGATCTTCTTGGAAAGTTTTACAATTTTGGGGTCAGCCTCAGTACCCAAATTCAGGTCTTCTACCTGATTTTCCTCCACCACTTAGCCTGGCTGCAATGGGAAATCATTCTTGTCAAATAATCTTTCTAAAGGCACCAGTACTCTGGGTATTATGTTTCCCTTTAACTGCAACACTTTGTTACCTGCCACTTTTTCCTCCCAATTTATTTTTGAAATATCTTCAGACTCTACCTCTTCTTCATCATCAATCTCCATATTGGAGAATTCTCCCACTGTTTCCAGGGATCTCTTCATCTGTTCTTCATCTTCAAATACCTGCCAGTGCTTGATGTTATCTAGGATTGAAGGCCAATAACACACCTCTACTTCATATCTTAAAAGAGGGTTCTAAGGTGGTCGAAATGTGCTAGCAGCCACAGCAAGGGAATCATCCATCCTATTCTGTTCTCGAGGCATGAACTGGATATTGAATGCCAAGAAGAAATTTTCTACCATGTCCCAAACTTCATTCCTATAAGCCCTTAGCCTAGGATGTTTGGTCTGACACTGATTCTTGACTTTTCTAACCACCAGCTCAAAATCTCCCAGTACTTTTAAACTTTGTATACCCATGCTCTTGGCTTTTTGTAATCCTAATAGGAGTGCCTCATATTCAGCCACATTATTGGTAGCTTCATATTCTAGTTTGAAAGACAGTGGGATCCATTTACCTGTAGGAGAAATCAATAGAACTCCAGCTCCGTTACCTTCTCTTGAATTCGCTCCATCAAAATGAAGTGTCCATATTCCAGCTTCATGGTTTTCTAAGGATTGCTCAGTCTTGATCTGGCAGAGGGATGGTTCATGAGCATAACCTTCAGCTTCTTCCAGCATCAGGCATGAGAAATCTCCTTCTTTACTGTAGATTGGTGAATTAACAGAGTTATTAGCCTTAGTAACCATCTTGACAAATCTAGTTTCTCTGTATAACCTCCTCTCCTGGCCACCAAAAACTGGGATAGTGGCATATGTTAAATCTAATTTGAGTGACCCACCAATTTTGGTTCCCTAGGACCTTGATAGCAACATGCCAAAGCGAGCTAGGATGTCAGCTACCACAATGTCAATCACCACACTTTTTGCTGGAATTTGGGCCAAATTGACCACCAAATCCTTGATCATCCCTAGAAATTTAACTCTTTTGGAATCAAAGGAATAGAGGTCTTTATAAGGACGTGTGATTTGTAAACCTAGTTGCTCCATGACTGACATAGGCATAAGATTTTGGGAATCTCCAGAATCTAACATACAGTTATGTAATAGAAGGTCATGGATCACCAGAGACACATAGAAGGGAGGAGTAGAGGGATCTATCTCCTCGACATGTGGGCCAAATATGACCATGGATCTTTCTTCTTGAAGGTTGAGACTATCTGGGATGATTGGTGCTTCTGGAGGGAGCATGAAAGAGGTGACTTGAGATTGATATGCTGGCTGTTTCAACAGTTCAATCAAGGGGACTGGGATTTTGACCTTTTCAAGTTCTTTTTGCAGACTGAAAGCAGGAGGGGATTTTTCTATCACAACCTCTTTGGGCTCTTTATTTTCGACTAGGGGCTTGAATACTTTTGACACTGGTTTGTCATTAGGGGGAGTAACCACTTTTGAAGAAGAAGGAATTTGATCATTAGACTGCAAAGGTTTGTTTAGAGGTTGCTTACCTTTGTCTGTAGCTTTCTACATTGTTAATTCCTTCTGAGCAGGTGCTTCCTTCTGGGGTAGCTCTTCTTCTTGGTCTTGGGTACGAGTCCTCTTCCTAGAAGATCTGAGATCATATCTTCTATTGAAATGTGCTTGCATGAAATCATCAAATTGTTTACAATAATGGTCAAATTCTGCTTCTTTAGCATCTTTGATCTTTTCTTCTTTTTGCAATGAACACCCAGCTTCGTTATTCCCTTGCAAGGGGCATTCCTCTCCATCACTATTTGAGAAGGAAAGATTTGCATCCTCCAGTCCATAGGCAACATCTTCAGTGGAGTCATCTACTGGACCTTCCAGGTACAATGGGTGTGGTACTTGATCATGTTGCTCCTTTTCTTCCCTTGGCAATATTTGCAAGGGTGGTTTCCTATATTGAGGATTGTAGCCTCTGTTTGGAGCATTCTGAAAATTCCTGAAGGTTGAATTCTTGGCTTCCATTTCAAGCTTGACCATTTTCTTAATCAATTTTCTCATTTCTTCCATTTTGTCTGAGTCTCTGTCCTGATTAGAAGTAGACACCTCTTCTTTTCCCCTTCTTCTAGAATCTTGTTCAGATTTTCCTTTTAATTTACCAGTGGAGGAAAAGTTTGCTTCCAACTCTAGTGCATCTGCCTGAGCATCATCCAGAGTAGCAGGCTTTCTTTCTCTGAGAGAGAAACCACACTCCAAATAAAAGGCTGCTACAAAAACAACCTTAGCAGCAGTCTTATGGGGTTTCATATCAGCAGGGAGACTTAGATACAATTTATTAAATCTCTTGATAAATTCTGACACTCCTTCATTGTGTCTTTTCTTTAGTGTATTGAACTCAATGAGACAATTTCCATGATCTTTCTTTTCTCCCCATTTCCTGAGAAAAGTGTCTTCCATGTTATCCCAAGTAGTAATAGAACGGCCAGCCAATGTCTTAAACCATTTTCGAGCTTCACCATCTAGAGATTGCACAAACAGTCTTAGGACTACATCTAAATGTTCAACATTAAAGTTCTCTGCAAAGGAGCAGAAAGTCTCAAGGTGTTTTTGGGCATAAATCTCGTTTTCCCCATTGAATCTGGGCAAGATATTCAAATAATCTTGGGGCATATCATTCAACACTTGGGGTAATGCCAGGGGAGCATATTTATTCATCAAGAAGGCTGGAACATTAGCCATTGGAGGAGGTGGAGGTAGTGCAATAGTTTGATGAGTAAGAGGAGGAAGAGGAGGAGGAAGTGGAGTATGAATAATAATAGGAATATATTCAACTACAGCTTGAGGGGTTGAGGGGAAAAAAGGTCTGTTAACAGCAGATACTTCGGTTACTTCCTTGACCTCTTCAACCTCAGGAGTAGGATGAAGACTGTTTTTATTTCTGATACCCTCTCGGGGTGGACTATCTGAATAATAATAATATGTATCTCCCACAGTGGATTCGGGATTTGGCACTTGAGTTTCTTGAGAGGAAGAGGATGGAAAGTCTTCTGTAGACACTTCAGGAATTTGGGAACGGGCTGATTTCCTCTCCCTCCAATTTCTTCTATGTATAATATGGTCAGGGTCAGACACTGAAGGTGTCTTCGGCTTAGACGTATCTGACCTCAGGTGTGTCTTATGAGGAGCCAGGACTGCAAATGGATATATCAAATATCAAATGTGGAGTCGCTAAGGTGAGGGATCTACAAATCTCAACTCTCCGTGCTCACCTACTTGAAGAGTGAATAAAATTTTTTCGAGGCCCAGGGATTCTGATTTTCTTAAATTCGTCCCCGGAAACGACGCCAGAAAGATGTTGTCACTCCTAGAGACAGTCTAGAGTTGTGATAGACCAGTGCCTAGGACATCTTAGCATAGCAAGGAGTATATAATATAATGTAGGAAGTTGTCAGTTTCAGCTCTCATGCTATCTCCTGTAAACAGGGAAATATGATTTAAATGGTACCAGGACCTTCAGAAACTGACACAGATGAAGGATTACTGTAGAGACAATCTGCAAAACTCCAATATAAAAGCAACAGACAATTCAGAGACAACTTACTGCAAAGCGGGCCGATTCAGAAATACTTCACAGACACAAATTATCAGAAGGTGTATGTAGTGAAAGAAGTATTAAGAAGATACTAGTTAACATTGAGCTGATACGATACACAGCCACCACCATGCTGACAGACAATCTAAGAATCCATACATGATAATAGCATTTTAAAAGCACCCTTCCAAAGCAACTAATATAGCAGAAGTATGGTTTAGATGAGTAATGGAACAAAATATCATGCATGAGCCATATTTAAAGCGCTTGACTGATCTGAGCATGGGCATCAACTAGGATGAATCCATACCAGAAATCAGTGAGCCATTCGCATTCCAAAACATGATACAGGAAACATGGATGAAATGAAATGATATATTAAAATAACACATAAGAGAAAGTTATAGACTGTGAAATACCAAAGACCAGAATCCTCTTTAATAGATGGGACTCCTTCTCACTGAGACCCTATGGGCTCTGAACCTTCATACAAGAATTTTACAAAATGTATGCAAAAAGCCTTTCACTACATAATTTTTTGATAAAAATCTGGAACCCTTACAATGCGTTTCTTCATGGTTTTTATAGGAGAAACCAAAACCTAGTAAAAAAGGTAGGTGATGAACATTTTATTTGCATAATTAAAGCGAAATGGCGGAAAAATTTGCATCCATACTACTGAATGACTATGCTATGCTGTTTGTACTCTGTGGCCTGCTTTCTGAAGTAAATGCGCTGGGTAAAAATATCTTCAGGAACATGGTAAAGCAGTAAAATCACACAAATATCCATCCTTTCCTGGAAAGAAAACTCTGTTGAAATAAAGCCTTGAGGATATTGTTTTTTGTGTATAGATCTTTCGAATGATATGCAGTATCTTCAATTTGGTACTCTACTTCCGAAGGCTAGGACAAGGCCCCCAAAATCTTCAGCTACCTGCCTTTAATTCTTTGCTGATCACTGATATTGTTTATCTGCGCCATTGATATCTCCATCTGTGAAATTGGCGCCTTGAATGTCCCTGCAGGGTTTGAAAAATTTGAACCCTGTCTCCTTTAATTGAAGTCTTGTCAATTTGGCTTCCAAGGACTTTCTTCATAATTCTGCTCTGAAATTGGTCCTTTGATGTGTGTTCTATCACAGTAATTAAGACTGTGAGTCATAATAGTTCTCCGTCGCTGCGCACCTGCAAAATCCGCAAACTCATTAAAGAAAACCATGCACGGGAAGGTGAACACAGTGGGGATAATGGCAAGGTTAATGGAAACGGTCATGTAAACTGTGATATGGTGAAACAACGTAGGGTGGCGGAAAAATGCAGCGGAGGAATGGCGGACGAGCTGGCCAGAGCTAAAATGAAAAACATTGAAATATAACGTACGAATTGAATACAAAAGTGACAAAGAAAAAGTGTGATGAACACGTGGGATGGTGACGTGGAGGAACGGAATCAATGGCGGAGTATGCGGATGATCTGGACTGTTCGATCTCCAGGCGAGATCGACAGTTAAAAACACATCGGAAGGCAATGAGATGGTGGGCCAGGGGCGCAATGGGCTTGGATTAAATCTTGTGCAGCTTCGGAGCGCAATGACCATTAGATGAAGGCTCCCAGATCGGACGAATGTGATGAATATCGCTGTGCGTCTTTGTCCGAACAATAACGCGCGATGGAGAGCGGTTTCGGGACCGTACGCGGAGACATATGGTGGGGAATGAGTGGAATAGCTCTGTTTTGAAGAATACCTCCTGACGCTGAGAAGCGGTGCGATATAAACCACCCGGTTTTGAACAGTGTTTTGGGCACGGGGACCACCAGGACAGGCGCATCGCGAACCGTTGATTTTCACAGTTAGATCGGACGACTGAGATGCGGTTTTGGGCGATGAATGGAGGATCACGAATGCCATTTGATCTGTACAGATCAACGACTGAGGGCGCACTCGATATACATACGTGATAAGCGCCTCCAGTTTTAGCACTTGGTCTGGTGCCCAGGTTACATGGAGAATGGGACGGAGTGGCTAGGGCCGAAGGAGCTATGCCTCGAATATTTTCAAATATGAATTTCCAGCCTTTTATGATGTGATTTGGAAGCGGGAAAGGGTAACGATAGGTGTAAGAATGATTTTCCAAGGCTGAAAGGGGGGAATTTGAGAGCTCTGAACCAGATTTCCTGTGAAATTTTATGGGGAATGGATTATGATCAACACATCTGATTCAAAAGCCCTCATCTCGGCCACTAGCGACTGCTTGGCCCGACACTCACTTGTGTTGTGAGTGGAGCTCTTATGTAACTCACACCACTTTCCCGTGTCCTTCTTTGGCTTCGCGATGTTGTTCTTTGCTTGTGTCTTTGGCAGGTTGTCTTGCGTCGCCATGCCTTGGCTTTGTCCTTTGTTTTGCGGTTTGGGGGCACCTTTCCCTTGCTTTTTGTTAGCCCCCTAATTTTCTTTTTTTTACCATTTTCCCCTTCCTAAATCATAACCATTTACCTCTGTTTCACCCTTTTATGCACCCTCATCTTTCACCAGTCCAAGCACGGTGACATATTTCGTATAAACCTTTATTATTAATGTTTTAATTCAATTTAGCATTAATTAAATATTTATTACATGATTTCTTACTTTTAAATCACTTTTGTAACTTATCAATATCTCCAATGGTTATTTGATAGTTAGAGTGCTTACCGTGACCGCTGATCTTAGTGCAGGATCGGATCTTGCACCATTGCCAACACAACAGATCTTCACGGCAGATCCGAACCTCCTTGATCACCGCCTAGTCTTGAGACACTTCAGCCACGACAGCGAATGATTCAAAGGCAACCGAGACCATTCTGTGAAGAGCGAAAGCTGGTTAGCTACGACCAATTTTGCAAAACTATCTTATCTTGAAGGGTGAAACTAAATTCTGCATTTTGTCATGGATCAGTTGAACGATCTGTTTTGGCCTTCGGCCAACAGATCTATATAATGTAAAGTGTAAATAGGACCTAGAGAGGAAGTTTCTGGGAGCAGAGTTTTTAGAGCGAAGTTGATAGGTGGTAACCGGTTGATTTTTTATCGCTTGAATCTGGGTTGGACCTTGTATTAACGCATGTATTCGCCTCAATGAATTAATAAAAATGTTTTTTCCACCTCATGTTTCATAAATTGTGTTTCTGTTTTTAAGCTGATGAATTGACTAGTTTACTAAGTAGCATTTTAACTTAAAAGGGAAATGTGCTAGTTGGCTAGGGCCCAGCCAACCCAGCACGTTTACCCTATTTTCGGTTTCTTGTAATTTGTGCTTATATTATTAAAGTGTGATTTAACTTTCAGCACATGTATTCCTGTCTGAGTGTGTTGTGGAGGTAAATCCCCTCTGCGGACAGAGGCGATCCCACTGGCCCTAGAGTGGGTCTAGCAACAATTGAAACACGCAAATCTATTGATTCCTAGTTAAAAAAGATAGAATCTCGATAGATCGCTTACCGTGATTCCTTCGCTGCTATTGTCAAAGAAGAAGTGGTGCTTCCATTACTAGCTGGCCAGGTCACGATCCGTGAGCTCGCTGCATCTAGATACTTGTACACATGCAAAGAAGAGAGACAACATGCAACGTAATATTTCACACTTTATAACTATTGATCAGTCAGAGAGGAATGAATGAAATTGCATTATATAATGGAAAAACACAATCATGGAACCAATAGCAGATTCATGTATATTAAGATACAAAAAAATGATGACAACCAGTGCTCTGACGTCGTGATATTCCTTTGACAGGATTCTAGTGGGACGTGTCTCACAAAGCTCGTCAGGGGTTTGACAAAACTCTCTCTCTCACAGGGTTCTCCTTAGCTCTGCTCTTGATTTTCACTCAGCTATAATTTCCTTCCCAAAAGTTCATCCAGCTTGCAAATGGAGAGGGCAAGCTTTTATAGAGGGAGGAAGGGAAGTTGGGATCCCTATAATCATGGGATAGAGTCCTATCTCTTAGGAAGGTTCCATGAGAGGTGGAAAACCTTTTCCTAAACAAGGAGATCCAGAGTCAAACATCCCAAATTATTTCTGATGATTCATTTTGAAGTTGTTAGAACCAAACTTCCGCCATTTATTTTTAAAAAACATTCCCAAATAGGCTTGGTGTGGGTGAGACACAGGGATAGAGCGCCAAGTGGCGCCGGCCTAGTGTAACTTTTCCAGGTCGGTGTGAGTGATGAACTGGATACTCGCGCCAAGGCCAAAACATCTGTTTTTAGGGTTTTCCAGAGGAAATGTTCTTGAGGAGAATTCTTGCCCTTATGCAGAAGGATGCCATCAAGGTGTTTTCAGGACATTTTACTGTTCACAGGTCATGGGAATATTCCTCCAATGTACGGGACGAGGGATTGCAGGGACGGTGACAAAATGTTGTGTAACAGATGCCCCCTAAAGCATGAGGTCCGAGAGAGAGGGAGGGGTGAAATTCTTTATGAGAACGCGTTCAACTAAAAACATTGCCATCAGAAGACCTGCAAGTACAAATACAACTGATATCTCTGATATATGATATGTGGTATGGGCGCAACCATCCATAATAAAGTGTACAAAACGAGATCCAAGGTATGGACGCAGCCATCTAGCAAAATAAGGATCAACAAGTAGACTCAGGTATGGTCGCATCCATCCAATCCAAAGAGTCATGTAATAAGTCATAATAATCCACAAAGAACCCGTAGCCTGGATTTCATCAGAAGAGATCTAGTTTCTTGTGCTCCATCTTGACCTGAACAAAGTACAAGTTGGAGCATGTGAATAAATGAGCTGAAGTCGAACATGCAAGAACATATTCTGATTACCAGCCGATGATGAAGACTGTTAACGAATGCGAGAGAAACCACCAATAATGACAATGACTCTCAAGGTACAAGAGGTACAATCCATGGAATGTGAACAACGATCTGCTGTCGAACACTCACAGAATCATCCGATCGAAGGCCAATAATGAAAACCTTATGTCGAATGCGAAGAACCTGCCATTGAGGCATGCAGGCTCCAAGGTACCTGAAGGGAGTCTCTAGATCAAATTTCTGGATAATGAGCCGAAGTCGACAGGAATTGACCTTGATCGAAGGTGGGCCATAATGTTTCCCACATCATCGACACGAGACAGAGGAACATGATGTTTGTGAATCAAGACCAACAGAGAATCAAAGGGAGGTTGAAAACTGCAGATGCAAACTTCTCTTGAACATATCGGTGGCACGACATTGGATTTGGCAGTATTTGACATCAAAGGATCTGAGGTCATGATGACGTGGAAAATAGCAAATGAGCGGTCAAAAGAGATTACTCAAACCCATTGAGGCAAGCAGATAATGAGATGAGATGTCCCCAACTCGACACGAATGCAGAAAAGTGCCATGTTCAAGAGCGACATACTGCCAACATGACTACAATCTTGGTTCCATTTTCCCCCACCATTTCTGGCGAGTACCCCAGTTATTTTTTTAAAACAAGCTTGAAAGGGATAGCATATGCTTGCGATGTAAGTTTGTCCTTCGGACAAATCCAACCTAGTACATTTTAGGATCCCTAGGAAGGAGGAACTCGAGTAACGTCATTACGATGGAGTCCGATGTCATCAGTTTTGAACGAGTCTGACAAAGGAATAACTCGACATCTTTTCCTGTTTAGAGAGTTTGAAAAGACAGCAGAAAAGAAAACTCCAGCAGTCCCTTTTCGTAGATAGTTCCTCAGATCCGAAAAGGTAGAAAACTGTGTCTGAGAAAACCTCCTAGTTGTGACAGGCTAGGGTATTCCTTTTTCATAAATAATCTATCCCAACCCGAAAAAGGGGTAAACGTATACTGGGTAGATATCGCTTCGCAGCCAATTTAACGAGCTCAAAACAACAAGTGACTCGACAATCTTTTCAGTTTTAGAGAGTCAGAAAAGAGCTGAAAGGTGACTCCTCCTGGAGGAACGAGTGGTATAAAAGGCAGCAACTAGTTCCGGTGATGGTGGAACTGCTCAGAAAAAGATAAAGGTCAAGAGGCTGGCTAACAAGACCACTCATCACAACGATTCCTCAGGAATAGGTAAAACAACCAAGTGAAGGAATACGATCGGCCAAGCAGATAGTGACGGTGGAATGAGAAAACCAAGGCTCATCTGAAAAAATAGGCTAATAAAATGGAAATCACGAGAGGTAAAATGGGAATGGTTTCATTTTTACACAAGCTTGAAATCAGGAAACTCTGCTTGAAGTTGGTTTCATTTTTACACAAGCTTGAAACAGAAGTAAAATATGCTTGAAAACTGGGCATGCCCCCAGCATGGTGACTCAATTCGAGGTACATGCCCCCCCAGCTTCAGTCCATATAAAATGGAGTGAAGGTTCAAAAACGAGATCAAGAGAAAGACTCGATTGGGATTTTACGAGATCTTACAAAGACTCGAATTGAACGGGAACGTGTTTCATTGTTTTAACGAGGCTGACACACTTAAAAGAACTATCCTCAATGATCTAATTCATTTTTTAACGATGTTGACATAGAAGACGAACTATCCTCAGAACACGTTGTTTCATTTTTTAAGGAGCTTGACACAAGAAAACGAACCCTACTCCAACCAGCTTGTTTCATTTTTTTAAGGAGCTTGACACAAGAAAACGAACCCTACTCCGACCAGCTTGTTTCATTTTTTAAGGAGCTTGACACAAGAAAACAAACCTTGCTCTGACCAGCTTGTTTCATTTTTTAAGGAGCTTGACACAAGAAAACGAACTATGCTCCAACCAACTTGTTTCATTTTTTAAGGAGCTTGACACAAGAAAACGAACCCTGCTCCGCACATCTTGTTTCATTTTTAAGGAGCTTGACACAAGAAAATGAACCCTGCTCCGACCAGCTTGTTTCATTTTTTAAGGAGCTTGACACAAGAAAAAGAACCCTGCTCCGCACAACTTGTTTCATTTTTTAAGGAGCTTGACACAAGAAAATGAACTCTGCTCCGACAGACCTCATCATAATGAATAAGAAGCTGTGTAAATTATATGACAAGCATATGGTATCCTCTTCAATCTTGTGTAAAAATAAAGAGGTACTCGCCAAAAATGGTGGGGGGAAACAGAAGTTATTCATCAGTTGTGTCGGTAGTATTTCACTCTTGAACATGACACTTATCTGCAGTTTGTGTCGGGTTGGGATATCTCCACTCTGTCACTTTGCCTCCATGGGTTTGGGAAATCCGTTTTCCTCTCATTCAATTACAAATCTTGTCAACATGACCTCTGATCCTATTTGAGTCAAATGCTGCCAAATTCCACAGTCGTGTCGCTGATATGTTCAAGAGCAAATCCTTCTATAGTTTGTACATTCCTTGATCCTCTGTTTCCATCTTGATTCACACTCATATTACCTTCTCTGTTTCGTGTCGATGATGTGGGATTCATTATGAACCTCCTTCAATGGACCACTTCCTATCGACTTCAGCTCATTATCCGGGAAGTTGATCTGGAGACTCCTTTCTGGTACCTTAGAGCTTGCATGCCCTAATGGAAAGTTCTTCACATTCGATGACAAGTTCTCATCATTTTCCTTCGATCGGGTGATTTCATGGGTGTTCGACTTCAAATCACTGTTCACATTCCATGGATTGTACTAGTAGTACCTTGAGAGCCATTAACATTATGGGTGGTTTCTCTCGCACTTGTTAATGGTTCACATCATTGACCCGTAATCAAGTGATTTTCTAGCACGTTCGACTTCAAAACGTCTATTCACATGTTGGAATTTGTACTTTGATCGAGTGGTGTTGGAACGCAAGACCCTGGGCTTCAATCACAAAAGTCCAGGTTGTGAGGAGTGATGAGTCATTCATGCTTATATACATGATTCTTTAGATGGATGGCTGCGACCATACCATGGGTTCTCTCGTTTTGATCCTCTCTATACGGATGGTTGCGCCCATACCGTGGATCTATTTCATATGATACCTTCATTTGGATGGCTGTGTCCATACCGAGGATCCATTCAAATGATCCTTTTCTTGATGGATAGCTGCGCCTATACCATGGATTCATGTATTTTCAGCAGAGATTTCAGTTATGTATATGTATCTATGCTTGATTTGCAGGTCTCCTGACAACAGCGTCTGGTTCCTTGCACATACTTATAAAGAATTTCACCCCTCACTCATATTCGGACTTCATACTTTATGGGGCATCTATTACACAGTAATTTGTCACTATCCTTGTACTCCCTGTTCCTTGATCCTGGAGGACCTATATAGTGACCCTTGTGTACTTTCCAAGCATGGAATACATACCCCTAAACCAAATTTTGTCTGCCAAATCATCTCCCTTTACAAATTTTCTGAATATTCCTTGTAAAAGCTGGATTTTCAAGGTTGGCACTGTTTCTCAGTGTTTTACCTACGCCGATAGCAGAGATTTACACTGAGGCCCATGCCTATCGGCGCTCTGTATTAATGTTGGACCCGCGCTGATCCTGTTTTGGAAATTTTTTTAACATAGAAAGGAAGCTTCTGCAACTAGAAGCTTTGTGAGGCGGCGAGCTGGAAATTTGTTATGAGGATATGGCCGAGGAATTCCCCTCTATGCTTCTTGTTCCCAAGGAATAGGAACTACTCCAAAGGATAAGCTCTTTTCCCCATCATTTGAGGGCCCATAACCTCCTCCTCCATTGTTATATAAGGAGACTCCTTCAATTCTATAGCCTTATTTTTTAGTTAAACAGATAACTGAAAAAGTTAGCATAGAGAAGAAGCAATCATAGCTTCGGGAGAATAGTGTAGAGTGTGATTTTTTTTGTGTGATTGGGAACATAGTGAGATCCTGGACCTTTGTGTGTGAGGGTTGCAAACGTGCTTGGATACAGATCTGCCGAAGGAGAGCCTCAAAATCAAGGCTTGGTTGTAAACTCCCTTTGTATTTATCATAATAAAATGAATTTGATGTTTATATTCCATTCTTGTTACATATATAATGAGATTTCTAGCATTCCTTGTTCATTTGGATAGGTTGTAATTGTTTTTATGTTTGTCATGGTTTTATGCTTGTCGTGGTGTCTTGACTGTCTGCACAGGTAATCGAACATTGGTAGCAGCATGTATTGAGCTGGAGAAGAGCGACGGATCAAGAAGCTTCAACGAAAGATGACAACATAGCATTAGAATGAGTTAGCTCATCTTCCTTGATCTGAATTTCATTTACAATCTAGGAAGGTAGATGTTAGTATGTTTCCGTAGTTGCTAGACCCACCCAAGGGCTAGAGGGATCACCTCTATCCGCAAAGGGATTTACCTGGACAACAATTTGGCGACTCCACTGGGGAACAATGGGAGTTGGTCCTTCCTCCATTGGGTTTTTTTTTGGATTTTTGTTTAATTAGTCTGCTTTTCTGGTTCACCTTCCTTGGTGTTAAAACCTTGTTCAACCCTCAGAAGACCAGATCTAGCCTTTGTTTGTTCATTTTCATAATTTTCTAGGGTAAACCTGATTGGCGCGGTTATCCCTCTGACAGTCACTCCGAAGGGCGCTAGTTGCTAGTTAGGCACCCGCGCCATTCCCTGTTTGGCGCAGATTACAACCAGACAGGCGCGCCAACCCTAGTAGGTTTTAGGGTTTTCCTATTTTTAGACTCTCTGAGCTTGAGTTTTGGTTTGGTTTGTTTTTTATGATTGTTTGAGTGCTTTGAAGTCATTTTTTACTGTGTTTATCCATTGTCCTCCGATTTTTTTCCCTTTTCTGTCAATTTTTCATTTTAGCCCTAGGGCTTCTAGGTGCTTTAGTGTGCTGAGCCTCCCGTGGGAGTTTTGGGTCTTTGCTTTCCTGGTCAACTTTGTTTCTGCTTCTTTGCATTCATCTTGTTGAATCCAATTGAGTCATTGCGTTTATTGAGTGATTGTCCTCTCTTTCATTCAATTTCACTTTGTGTTGCTCCAAGCCTAGATGAAACGGTTTGTTTAAGTCTCTTTTGAGATTCTTCTTCGTTTTGAGGGATTTCGTCATCGGTTTGAGTCTTGATTGTGCTTATTTGAGTTGAGTGAACTTGTTTTGTTTCAGCTCTCTCTCTATCATTATCGAATTGATGTTTTCATTAGTTTTTCATTTATTTAGTGCATTTTCTCTAATATATTGAAAAATAAAACAAAATATATTTTGAATTTTTTATTGGCATAGTGAAAATTGAAAACTCTTTCACATTACTAGTGTTGTATAAATTCTAGAGAAAAGTTTTCCAATTTCATTAGCTTGCATTGAAATCGGTAGAGGATGTTTTTGTGTGTTCATTTCGCTATCATTTGAAAGCTCTTAAATCTCCCGTAGATAGCCCTTCATTGAACAAAATTATATTTTGTGGCATGTAGCTTGCATTTAGGGATTCTTGAGATTCAACATTCGGTAGGGCCTTGAAATCGAAACGTAAATTGAAGATCAACTTTAAAATTTACTGAATTAACCTAAGACAGCATTGAAACTTAACGGAACATCTAGTAGTCTAAGGTAGAGACATGTTCTGGCGTCTTTAAGCCTAGTAGTTGTCGCTCGCCATCTGGCTATAGACAACACTAGTACAGACTTGTGCTCCTTGTACCGTCGCGTATATAAAGGGAGACCCCATTAGGATGCAAATACTTTATCCATAGGAAGCCGAGTCTGCTGCCTCTTACCTGTGATACACCGAACACAACATTCGGGGAGATTACCTGCACATACGTTAAGTCCTTGGTTGATTTCTCTTTCATTTTTACCAAGGTGTATATGGAAGTTCATGGATATCTGGTACACCCATTTACCTAGATTACCAGAGTGGTCACTTTGATCTTTATTGACTCTTTTAACTAAAAAGATCATCAAGCTCTTGTCCTTTCAAGCTCGTGTCCAACCTGAAAGCGATAGAGTCACCTTTTGCTTGTTTCTCGACTCTTAAAATATGAAACAACAGAGTCTAGTTTCAATGTCTTAAAAATTAATCACCCACGAAATATTCCTGGTTAGAATTTTTGTCCTTAGTGTTTTATTTCAAGGTAATTTCCGATGGCAACTTTTCCAGAGTTTTCCAATCAAGGAGTCCCCTCTGAAGGGAGTCCTAGTCCTTTTCCTACTTTAGGAAATATTGGTGCTCCTTATATGGCCACGTTATCCCTCCCTGGGTTAACTGTTGGGTTGCCTGTTTGGTTGTTTTCAACCTCTGTGGTCTCAAGTGTTCCGGCTACCGTACCATCCACTCCTTTGCCTGAGCAACACCATGTTGATTCGAAGGTGCACCTCTCCCCTTCTTCGCCTGTTTCTTCGTCCTCATCTTCTACTTCGCCTCGTGAAAGTTTGGATTCTAGTACCTAGGTGGCTAAGAAGAAGAAGAAGAAGACTAAGAAGAATTCGTCAGATAAGCGAGAGGCTAATTCTGTAGCTATTTCTTCTAAAACACTTGCTCTCAATGAACCTTCCAACCCTCCGCGGAAAGTTAAGTTCCCTTGCATGTTGTGCCAGGGAAACCATCTTCTTCGAGATTTCCCTAGCATTCCCAAGGTGCTCGAAGTATGGTTCAACGGTCGTCTGCCATTTCCTTTGGCTTCTGGGAGTCAGGTTGGGGGCATGTCTTCAGCTAGTGCTGGTAAAGCTCCTAAGAAGCAGGGTAAGCTTGCCAATCCTTGTAATTTGTGTGAAGAGAACCATGGCATTCACCTTTGTCTATATATGGATGAAGCCAAGAGAGTTTTGGAAAACTCGACTGTTTCTGTACCATGCCTTCCAGCTGGGTACAAACAGCTTTCTTTGAGTCCTTCACCAGTTGATTTAATGATCAGTCAAGAGTCATCCTTGCTTGATCCCGCTCCCCCAGAAATTCACCATCATGAATCCATCCCTGACCAACCATTAGTCGTGGGATCGGTTGAGCTGGCCCTATCTGCGGTGCACTAGGTATTTTCTGTTGAGAGTGGATCTCATTCCCCTCACGTTCCTCTTGTTTCTTCAGATTCCTCAGACTTGGAGAAAGATCATCCCGTCCTTGTAATTCAAGAATTTTCTCCTCCTGATTCCATGATGGAGGTCCAGGAGGATGCTCCTCTTGCTCCGGTAACACCAGGGGAATACCATCTCAGTTCGATGGTACCCCCTCCAAGTAGTTTTGTGGCTTCCTTCGATTGGAGTCGATTTTCAGGATACCACCTTCCATATTATGTGCCTTTCGAGATAACGATACAAACCTTTGATCTGGTCGTACCCAACACTATTATAGATGAAGGCACATCTATTAGTATTATGTATTCCACTACTTAGCAAGCTTTTGGTTCTCCACCACTTATGCCTGTTACTCAGAATCTGTTGGCTTTTAACAGAGGAACAAGTCAACCATTAGGGATGCTTCCAAAGTTTCCTGTTACTTTGGGAGGGAAAACCGTCTTTATTGATGTGATGGTTGTTCCAGGCCCCTTGGATTTCAATTTAATCTTGGGGTGCGATTATACTTATGCCATGGGTGCACTTGTCTCCTGCCTCTTTCGTGTGATTTATTTTGCACACAAAGGTCAGATTGTGACCATTGATCATCTTTCATTCTTTGGTCCTGACGTGAAATCTGGTCCACCATCGTCTCTTCTAGGTCTTTATCCGCCGGTTGTATATTTCCCGCCACAGGTTAATTATGTGGCTACTTGTCCCAAGCCCGCATTCAGTGATAGTGTTGTTGTGCATTGTGTGCTGGGGGCATTGGGTCTTGATTTCCGAGATGTTATTCTCCCATCGGATGTGGAACTATTGGAAGCCGTGACTTCTTATTCAACATGATGAGGTCATCAGAGCATAGTTCATTTTCTTGTGTCAAGCTCCGTAAAAAATGAAACAAGCTGGTTGGAGCAGAGTTCGTTTTCTTGTGTCAAGCTCCTTAAAAAATGAAACAAAGGGCTCAGAGCATAGTTCATTTCCTTGTGTCAAGCTCCATTAAAAAAATGAAACAAGATTTCATGAGGATGGTTATTTTAATGTGTCAATCTCGTTAAAACAATGAAACACGTTCCTGTTCAATTCGAGTCTTTTTTCAGATCTCGTAAAATCCCAGTCGAGTCTTTCTCAGATCTCGTGCTTTCAACCTTCACTCCATCTGCCTTTCATATGGACTAAAGCTTGGGGGGCATGTACCTCGAATTGAGTCACCATGCTAGGGACATGCAAAATTTTTCAAGCATAGTTTGTTTTCGTTTCAAGTTTGTGTAAAAATGAAATCGGTTTCAAGCATAGTTTATCTTTGTTTCAAGCTTGTGTAAAAATGAAACCAACTTCAAGCAGAGTTTTCTGATTTCAAGCTTGTGTAAAAATGAAACCATTCCCATTTTACCTCTCATGATTTCCATTTTATCAGCTTGTTTTTCTAGATGAGCCTTGGTTTTCTCATTCCACCGTCACTATTTGCTTCGCCGATCATATGCCTTCACTTGGTTGTTTTACCCATTCCTAAGGAACCGCTGTGATGAGTGGTCTTGTTAGCCAACCTCTTGACCTTTATCTTGTTATGAGTAGTTCCACCATCACCAAAACTAGTTGCTGCCCTTTATACCACTCGTTCCTCCAGGAGGAGTCACCTTTCAACTCTTTTCTGACTCTCTAAACATGAAACATACCGAGTTCTTCCTTTGTCAGACTCGTTAAAAACTGATGACATCGGACTCTGTCGTAATGACGTTACTCGAGTTCCTCCTTCCTAGGGCTCGTAAAATGTACTAGGTTGGATTTGTCCAAAGGAAAAACTTACATCGCAAGCATATGTTATCCCCTTCAAGCTTGTTTAAAAAAAATAATTGGGGTACTTGCCAGAAATGGTGGGGGAAAATGGAACCAATATTGTAGTCGTGTTGGCAGTATGTCGCTCTTGAACATGGAACTTGTCTGCATTCGTGTAGGGTTGGGGACTTCTCATCTCATTATCTGCTTGCCTCCATGGGTTTGGGTAATCTCTTTTGACCGATCATCTACTCTTTGCCACATCACCATGACCTCAGATCCTTTGATGTCAAATACTGCAAAATCTAGTGTTGTGCTGCCGATATGTTCAAGAGAAGTTTGCCTTTGAATTTTTCAACCTCCTTCTAATTCTTTGTTGGTCTTGATTCACAAATATCATGTTCCTCTGTCTCATGTCGATGATGTGGGAAACATTATGGCCCACCTTCGATCAAGGTCACTTCTTGTCGACTTCAGCTCATTATCTAGGAAATTGATCTAGAGATTCCTTTTAGGTACCTTGGAGCCTGCATGCCTCAATGGCAGGTTCTTCGCATTCGACGCAAGGTTTTCATTATTGGCCTTCGATCGGATGATTCTGTGGGTGTTCGACGCCAGATCCTTGTTCACATTCCGTGGATTGTACCTTTTGTACCTTGAGAGCCATTGTCATATTGGTGGTTTCTCTCACGTCTGTTAACAGTTTTCATCATTGGCTGGTAATCAGACGATGTTCTTGCATGTTTGACTTTAGCTCACATATTCACATGCTCGAACTTGTACTTTTTTTGGGTCGAGATGGAGAGTAAGACCCTGGATTTTGTCTGATGAAATCTAGGATGTGGGTTCTTTGTGGATTATTATGACTTATTACATGACTCTTTTGATTGGATGGCTGCGACCATACCTGAGTCTACTTGTTGATCCTTATTTTACTAGATCGATGCGTCCATACCTTGGATCTCAGTTTTTGTACACTTTATTATGGATGTCTGCGCCCATACCACATATCATGTATCAGAGATATCAGTTGTATTTTTATTCGCAAGTCTTTCGATGGTAGTGTTTTCAGTTGAACGCATTCTCATAAAGCATTTCACCCCTCCCTCTCTCTCGGACCTCATGCTTTAGGGGGCATCTATTACACAACATTTTGTCACCGTCCCTGCAATCCCTCGTCCCGTACATTGGAGGACTATTCCCATGACCTGTGAATAGTAAAATGTCCTGAAAACACCTTGATGGCATCCTTCTGCATAAGGGAAAGAATTCTCCTTGAGAACATTTCCTTAGAAAAGCCCCAAAAACCCATGTTTTGGCATTGGCGCCAGTAGCCAGTTCATCCCTCGTGCGAATGGGGAAAATATACACTAGTGGGCGCGCCAGCTGGTGCTCTGTCCCTATGTTGTACCTGCGCCAACCTATTTTGGAATGTTTTTTAAGAAATTTAGGCGGAAGTTTCCTTTAACCACCTCGGGAATGATTCATCAAAAAGAGGTTGGACTGTTTGGCTCCGGATCTCCTTGTTTAGGAAGAGGTTTTCCACCTCTCATGGAACCTTCCTAAGAGATAGGACTCTTCCCCATGATTATAGGGAGCTTAACCTCTCCTTCTCCCTCTATAAAAGCCTGCCCTCTCTATTTGCAACGTAGCTGAACTTTTGGGAAGGAAATTATAGCTGAGTGACAATCAAGAGCAGAGCTAAGGAGAACCCTGTGAGAGAGAGAGTTTTGTCAAATCCCTGACGAGCTTTGTGAGACACGTCCCGTTGGAATCCTGTCGAAGGAATATCACGACGTCAGAGCACTAGTTGTAATTGTTCTCTCGTATCTTAATATACATGACTCTGCTATTGGTTCCATGATTGTGTTTGTTCGTTATATAATGCAATTTCATTCGTTCCTCTCTGACTGATCGATAGTTATAAAGTGTGAAATATTACGTTGCATGTTGTCTCTCTTCTTTGCATGTGTACAGGTATCTGGATGCAGCGAGCTCACGGATCATGACCTATCCAGCTAGGAATGGAAGCGCCACTTCTTCTTCAACAACAGCAGCGAAGGAATCACGGTAAGCGATCTATCGCGATTCTATCTTTTGTAACTAGGAATCAATAGCTTTGTGTGTTTCGATTGTTGCTAGACCCACTCTAGGGCTAGTGGGATCGCCTTTGTTCGTAGAGGGTATTTACCTCCACAACAGAGTGAAAACAAATCCGTTGTGTGAAGTAGATACATTTTCTTTCCCTGCAATTTACTTTCCTGCACTTGATTTCAGCTTGGATTTCATCTGCCTGGTACAAGCAGAAGAAATTAACCTGCACCAGTGCACGTTGGTGTGATATTTCCTTTTCCTGAAATTCTGTTAATTGGTTTTCCGTGTGGTCCAAGCAGGAGAAATGAACCTACACCAGTGCACATTGGTGTGATGCAACAAGTTTTCTTAATCTACTTTCCACAATTTTCTTTCTTTCTTTAAATGTTTATGACAGGATAAATGATTGTTTCTTTATTTCTGCATTTTGTTAAGATCAGAAACATTCAGCTTTATGTGTGCAATTTGATTCGATAGAAAACTGGCACTTGCAATAATTTAACACTTGTTTTAAGGATTAAAAGCTAAGTGCAAGAAGCCCTGATCTGGTGCAAGAACCAATTTCTTGCCACAAGATCTGAGTGCTCTGAACCTTGAAAATTTTGAGCCCTTGCATGAAGTAAAAAGCCTTCAGTAAAGACACTATTTATACCCTCTACATAAATCTCTGATCCTGCAATAGTGTAGGACAGATTAATGCAAGAAATAAATATCTAAGAAAGCAAGTTTAAGGGCCCATCTAATGAGACTGATAAAGTGTCTCTGCTAAGGGAAAACACACACTCAGTAGATTAAACAACCATTAGTTGGAGTGATTGCCTTTTATTTTTAATTCTCTCTTGCAAATACATACTTCCTCGTTCCAGTCTTAGATTATTTTTTATGGTTCAAGTTGCTTTCTTCTCTTTTGATTTGATTCTGCAATATTTCCTTTAAAGAAAGTAGGGATTTACATTAGAAAGATTCATACCATCTCTGGCATTTTGTGCTTCGTCTCTAAGTTTAAGAATTCCCCGGGTTAAAAAATTAAGTGTTGAGGAGTTTGCTTAAGTGTAATTCCTGCACACAACATTTTGGCGCCGTTGTCGGGGAGGCGATTTGATTTGGAAAGAATTTTCTGATTATACAATAGAGGTAATTTTTCTTTATTTCTGCAGTGTTGTTTTTTTGAAGGAATTTTACTGGTGTTAATTGATTTCTAACGGCATTTTTTTTAGAATTTGTTTGTTATTTTTCTTTTTTTTCTTTCCTTTTGAAATGAATGCCTAGGAAAGGTAAGGGTTCGAAGCCCAGTAAGGGCTGAAAGAGTTCTGAATTTTTTTTTCATATTGGGTCTCCTTATGTCAACAGGAAGCCCAATCCAATTCAAACCCATCACGCAGGAACAATCCACTTGGATTCTGGTGATAACAGCTCAGGTGTGGATCAGCCTGTGGAAAGCGGTATAAGTAAAAGGGGAACAATTGTGGTCCAAGAAGATCATTTGGAAGGGATTGGTGACAACCAAGTAAGTGAAGAACAATCCACTTTTGTGTTTCCAATTGTGGATCCTAATACTGTGTCGCAAATGAAGAATATTCCACCATCATCTCTCCCTCATTTCCATGGTAAAGTTTATGAAGATCCCAAGTCTTTTCTATTTGAGTTTGATATTCTGTGTAGAAGTTATGATTATGCAAATGAGGCTCAAAAGTTAAGATTATTTCCTGTTACCCTCAAGGACTCAGCTCTACGCTGGTTTATGGGGTTAGGAGAAAACATTATAACCTCTTGGGATCAGATGAAGAGTCTAAATATCAAGAATATTGCAAAACTCGAGACATGCAGGACGAAATTTTTACAATCATACAAGATGATGATGAAATGCTTGAAGATTATCTGGAAAGATTTCTGTATATTTTACAAAGGTCAAAACTTAAGCTTGATCCCAACACTATTAGAACCTTGTTCTTAAGAGGACTTACTGATAATGCTAGAAATAATTTGAATCTGTTAGGACAAGGTGATATTTCTCAGCAAACTTTTGATCAAATTTGTGAATTATGCAGGAAATTTTCAAGAAACCAGTACAGATCTGGTAGAGGAACTCGAAATAGAAATAGAAAATCTGAATCTACTGATGCTATGATTATTGGAATAGAAAATAAAATGGAAAACATGAAAATTGATATAATGAACACTGTTACCAAACAGTTAGACTCCTTAAAATTTCAGCAGAAACTCATGAAGGAACAAGAGTCATTATGTATTTTCTGTCCTAAATGTGGAGACAAGCATCCTCCTAAAGAGTGTCCTCTTAATTTGAAAGAAACTAATAAGTGTGCTATTTGTGCATAAGACCATATCACAGAAAAATTTCCCTCTATACCAGGACTTAAAGCTGTATTTACAGGGGGACAACCTGAAGCTGAATACTTGAATGCTATGGGAGAAAGAAGGAATTGGCCTCAGGTAGGTACAAGTATGGCTTCTGAATTTTCTCCACACTATTTTGGTTATAATTCACATGCATATTCTTATCCTAACTCTCATCAGCAGTGGCAGTATGGGAATCAATATTAGCATGGGAAACCTTCTCAACCATGGAAACAAGGCTGGAGAGGGCCAATTCATTCTCCATATTCCTACTATCCACTTATGCAGTCATATCCATATACACATGCACCTTATACAATGCCTCAACTTCTGAGTCAGTCCACTCCACCATTGCCTTTACCTCCACCCTTTTGACCTCCTCAGTTGCCTGCTCAACCTATGCCCAATCCTAATAATAATAAAGCAGTGCAAATGATCTATGTAATAAATCCACCTTTACCATTCGAATACCAGCTTATTCCAGTTGGGGTTCATGATAATCAATTAAGATCGGGAAGGACTGTAACATCAGAAAATCAGAAGCAACCTATGGTGATCGTTGAAGAGAAATGAGAAGAGGAAACTCTTAACCATTCTCCGAAAGTTGTCACTAAGCAACCCTTACCCTCTGAATCCTTGCCATCTTCTTCCAACCAACCTCCATTCCCAGAGAGGCTATTAATGGAAAGGAGTGAGCCTATTTCTGAGACTAGTTTGGCATCTAAGCTTCGAAATTTTTTCATTAAGATACCTTTGCTTCAAGCCATCAAAGAGATCCCCATTTGTACCAAGATTATTAAGGAAATCTGTCTCAAGAAACCCGAGAGGAAGAGATTGGAACCCCAAACCATTCAATTTGTTGGTAGGGAAGCAGAGTTGATGACAAGATGTGTGTCTGTGGAAAAATATACTGATCTCAGAAACCCTGTTGTCTCAGTTCAGATTGGTAATGTCCTTGTCTCTAATTTTCTTATAGACCTAGGGGCAGCCATTAATTTCATGACTAAGCAAACCATGGATCAAATTCAGTTATCTCATCTTCGCCCTACTCCCATTGTGCTTGAATTACCAGATAGATCTAAAATTAAGCCAGAAGGAGTATTGGACGATGTGATCATCTCATTAGATTCTTGGGAATATCCTAATGATTTCATTATGCTTCAGCCAAAGAACCCAGTAGGAGGACATCCCTTGATCTTGGGTCGACCATGGCTTGCTATGGCTGATGCATATATTGGATATTTTTCTGGTCGGATATGTATATTTCACATGGAGATTCTAGGAAGAAAGTTACCTTATACCCCCCTGCCAGATCCATTCAGGACCTTCGAGATAATTTATGGTTGGATCAAAGCAGTGATGAGGAGAATCAGTCTATTTCCCTTATCCATCACTATACTGGGTCTTCAAAAGAAGATGAGATTCAAGATTTTTTGAAAAATCTAGACACTATGCCTAACTTTGAGCCTTTGAGCCAAATTTTCAGCCTAGATTTTCAAGAAAATCTTGATTCTCATTCTTCTGTACCACTGCATTTGACCACTCCCTTGAGTACTCCTGAGCCTGATACCACTCTTGTTGAGATTAGTCCTGGTAAATCCTTGCATATTAGTTCAGATTTGGACTCATCTCAGCAAGAGAAGCTTATGAATTTGTTGCGAAACCATCTTAGTGCCTTTTCTTGGGGCTATAAAGATATGAAGGGTATCCCTCCTGAAACTTGTACACATCATATCTATATTTAGGAAGGAACCCGAATTGTCTGACAACCCCAAAGACGAATGAATCTAGCTCTAAGAGATATTGAGAAGGAAGAAGTATAGAAACTCTTAGATGTCGGTTTCATCTATCCTATTTTCGACAGTCAGTGGGTCTTGCCATTAGTACTGGTACCTAAGAAAGATGGAAGATGGTGTATTTGTATTGATTATCGAGAATTGAATAAAGCCACTATTGAAGATTACTTCCCTCTCCCTTTCATTGTTCAGGTGCTTGATACCCTTGCAGGAAAGAAATATTTCTCCTTTCTGGATGGTTTCAGTGGTTACAACCAGATACAGATTGCAACAGAAGATTAGGATAAAACTACTTTTACATATCCGGGGGGGAAATTTGCTTACAAAGTGCTCCCCTTTGGTTTATGTAATGCCCTGACTACCTTTCAAAGGGTAGTCCTGACTATTTTTGCTGATCTAGAATTTGTAGAGATTTATATGGATGAATTTTTTGTGTTTGGTGATTCTTTTTAGGAAGCTCTCAAAAATTTGGAGAAAGTCCATCTTCGTTGTCAATAAGCCCATCTCGCTTTAAGTGATAATAAATGTATATTAATGTGCAAAGTGGGAGTGGTACTTGGCCATTTGATTTCTGACAAAGGTATCCAGGTTGATCTGGCAAAGATTGAAATCATTTTGTATCTTCCTGCACCCAAAACTCAAAGGGAAGTAAGAGGTTTTTTAGGACATGTTGGTTACTATAGAAGATTCATTGAAATTTTTTTGAAGATAGCTGCTCCTCTTTTCTGACTTCTAGCTAAGGATAGTGAATTTTCTTGGTCCATAGCTTGCCAACAGTCCTTTGAAACATTGAAGGAAAAGTTGGTGCAGGCACCAGTTTTGCGAGGTCCTAACTAGTCCCTGCCTTTTCACATTTCCTGTGATGCTTCGGATTTGGCTATTGGCGTAGCTTTAGGACAAGAGGAAAATAAGCAATCATATGCTATTTATTATATTAGTAAGAATTTGTCTTCCATTGAATTGAATTATACAGTTACAAAGAAAGATTTTTTAGCTGTGATTTTTGCAATTAATAAGTTCAGGCACTATATTACAGGATATGAAGTATTTGTACATATTGATCATTCTGCGATTAAATATTTGATGAAAAAACCATTGACAAGCGGCAGAGTGACTAGGTGGTTGCTATTTTTGCAGGAGTTTAATGTTACTATTTTTGATAGACCAGAGAAATCTAATGTTTTAGCAAATTTTCTTTCTAGATTGGATAATCCTGGTGAAGTAACTCTTGTTAATGATGATTTTCCAGATGAACATATTTTTTCTATGTCAATAGATTCTCCGTGGTTTTCTGACATTGCTAATTATTTGCTCACTAGAAAAACACCACCTCACTTGTCCGCTCGTGAAAAGCGAAATATTATTCAGAAAAATGCTGCATATTCCTGGATTCAAGGAGATCTCTTTTACACTGGTCCAGATCTAATTATCCGTAGATGTGTAAGAGAGGAGGAAGTGTTTGACATATTGAAATCTGCTCATGATGAACCTTGTGGAGGCCACTTCGCTGATACGCAGACTGCATATAAAGTATTACGTGATGGTTACTTTTGGCCTTCCTTGTTTAAAGATGCCAAATAGTATGTTAGGCGATGTGATAGTTGCCAACGAATGGGCCAGCCTAATAAAACCAATGAAATGCCTTTATGCCCCCAAGTTATGATTGAACCATTTGAGAAATGGGCTATTGATTTTATAGGGCCAATAAATCCAACATCCTTAAGTAAAAACATATTTTGGTTTGTACAGATTTCATTACAAAATGGGTAGAAGCTAAAGCTGTTTTTTTTGCTACAGAAAAAGTTGTTGATTTTTTTTTTCTGAAACCTTTACTAGATTTGGTGTGCCTAGAGAAATTGTTTCTGACAATGGTCCACAGTTTATTTCTAATCTGATACAGGGTGTGATGGAGAAATACAAGATCTGGCACAGGAAATCCACGCCGTATCGCCTGCAAGAAAATGGCCAGGTCGAATCTAAAAACAAAGTGATCGAGTCCATTCTTACAAAGACAGTCAAAATGCATCGGAAAGACTAGGCTGGAAGATTACCAGAAGATTTGTGGGCATACAAAACCACTTGGAGAAATAGCACGGGACATACACCATATGAGCTGGTATATGGCAAACAAGTTCTGTTACCAATTGAGTTCCAGATCAAAACTTTCAGAACTGTAGTTCAGTTAGGACTAGATATCTCTGAGGCACAACAAAAACATCTTCTCCAATTAAATAATTTAGATGAATTTTGTAGAGATTTTGTTCAGCAGAACATCCTAATTCAACAGCAACGAAAAAGATGGCATGCCAAGACAATTCAGAAAAAGCAGTTCCAACTAGGTGATTGGGTACTCCTTTATGATTCTAGATTTAAAATTTTTAAAGGGAAGTTCCATACACATTGGATGGGACCTTATGAAGTGATCCGAGTATTCAATAATGGAGCAGTATAAGTCAAAACTATTGATGGACAAAATTCAGTATTCTTGGTAAATGGACATAGATTAAAGAAGTATTTTCCGCCACTTGGCAAGAAATATTTTACATAGAAAGTCCAACAGCAATTCGGGATAGTAGTGGTAAATGGTAATACCAACTTTTTGAAAACATGAATTATTCTTCTTCTCAAAGAAAAAAAATAAATTTAATAAAAAAGTAAAGAAAAAATATTTTCCTGTAATTGTGAAAATCAGTTCGCTGACATGATTACAGAAGGGTCAACCTGAAAACCAGCTTGCTAGCAGGAAGATCAAAAATTTCTAATAAAAAGATAATGTTGCTTGATCTTTAGATATGCTAGCGACCACCGAGTAAAAGCAGGTTCAACAGAACTTTGTACATTGGGGTAATTAGCATGGATATTTTTATTCAAGTAACACTTAATTCTCGTTGCAATTATTTTTCTTGCATCAACGCAGGTAGAAATTCCAGAAAATTTTATGCCTTTCTTCATATCCCATTTCGTAATATTCCTTTAGTTTTCTTCTTTAAATCCTAGAATGATTAACCTTCCCACATTCTTCTGAATTTACTCTACCTGTTTCGTAAAAATCCCACTTTATCCTGGAATTTTTCCCCTATCCCACTTTTGTTTATCCCCTCTTGGTACTATTCCTGGAATCCCTGTAACAAAATTCCTTCCCATTCTGAAATTTTCCCCTTTCCCTTTCCCAGGATCTCATACACAAAGAGAAAAAAGATGCCCTAAAGCATCAAGAAAGGGCAAAGCAAATATCCAGTATCAGATGAGGAAGCTATGTTAGAAGTCCAGCCTATATTTTACTTAAATTCTCTGTTCTTTTTTCAAACAATATGCTTGCACTAGTGCAAGCATATCGTCTTATATAATAATACAAACAAAATGGTACCAACAGAACATCATAGTAAGCAGTGTAAACAGATCGGTGCAAGCATGCACATTGACAGAAGCAGAGTACAATTTGTTTTTTCATGAGAATATGTCATAGGAAGTGGTCATCATAAAAGTTTACAAGCAGCATTTTTCACTTATTTGATGAGTACTTATGCTATCATATTAACTAGGAGAAAAATTATTTAAAGTACAAAGTGTTTTTAGTTAAGAATCATGATCATTTTTTAATAAATGCTAAAGTTATTTTTTTGAATTACGAAGGAGTGCGGACATGTTTAACCATTGCTTGGATATAATTACCCTTTCTTCCACGATCCTGAACGTCCTTCACTTATAATTATTACCTCACTTAGCCATTAAAAACGTCGTCGCAAGGACCAATCCTGCACGATTCTAAACATGCAGCGCATCTACGACTATTTTGGTGGGATAGATTGGTGATAAGACAGAAGGGATGGTGGATGGTTGGATCCCTATCTATAAAGAGCCAATTTTTTTGGTATTGCATGAAATTTTTCGACTGTTCATAACTGTTAAGCAGAGATGCCACCTATTCGATGTGAACCTTCGTCCCTCAGTGAGGTAGATCAGACCGCTGAGTTTCGCAATAGTCTTGCACTATTGCGAGACTCAGGCTTTCTTCAGTTTTTTTCAGAAATTTGACAGGCACAACAGTGAAGTGGCCCTACAATTTGCAAATAGTTTTAAAAACGGCAGTGTAAATATTGGGCCCCTGAAATTTAAAGTCACGGAAAAATTGATAGCAGCAACGACGAGCTTACAAAACACTGGTGTGAAGTACTTTAAAAATAAAAAGCTCGAGAGGAAGCACTGGAAACGTTTCTTCATTGATAAGGACATGAAGGTAGACTGGAAGAAAGGAGTTCCGTGCAGCGCCCTACTGGGACAGTGGCGAGACCTCCTTTTCATCCTCCAGAAATTTGTGACTTGTGAGGGAAAATACTCCCTCACCTTTGTGTATCATTTCAGGATGTTGCAACACTTCGAACTCGGTCGACACGTCTGGTGGAGGATGGATTTCACTTATTTTTTTCTTAAGAGTTTAGAAAAGATGGCCAAGAGTGTGCAGGGTGAACGGGCGGACCAGGCCAATAAGAAATTATATCACCACAGCCTGATCAAAATCTTGGTCCAGAAACAATTGGAAATTAAGGGCATGACCTAGAAGGAGTTGTTGAAGAAGCTACATAAAAAGCCTTCTGCAGGAAAGAAGACAACTGCTGAAAAGAAAATAGAGACCCCCGCCAGCACAAGAAAGGGTCTAATTGTAAAGAGAAGTCCTTCTTACACCAATGCAAAAAGGAAACAACCCAGGAAATCAACAGAAGAAAAGGGCCCATCTCCAAAGAAACAGAAGATAACAGGTACACCTGTTGAAGAAATTCCTCCATCGCCACCAGTGCATGAACAGACCCCCGAAGAAGATGATTTGCTGTCAGTCCTTGTGGATGCAGCAAAATATGTGGAAATTGAAGATGACACTCTGTTAGCCAATTTTATTAAGGCCTGGAAAAAAAATGAAGAACCTGGTGCAGAACCACAATCCCCACAGAACGTTGGATCCCCACCTACACCAGTGCAAGAAGAACCAGTGCAAGAAGAAGAAGAACTAGAAGAGCAAGAAGAAGAAGAAGAACCGGAAGAAGTAGAAGAAGAAGAAGAACAGAAAGAGCTAGAAGAAGAAGAAGAACCAGAAGAGCTAGAAGAAGAAGAAGAACCAGAAGAGCTAGAAGAAGAAGAAGAACCGGAAGAGGAAGAAGTATTTACTGAAGTCATGAGGGATACCGAGGTCCCTGAAGAAAATATAGCCCCTATCAGGAAAAAAAGGAAGAAGACTCGGTAGCTCCTTCTGCTCGGATAGTCGAGCTAGAGCTTCAAGTGCAAAACTTATAGCAGCTCGTAGCTAAAGCGTAGGAGGAAAAAGAATAGAATAAAGAATAATTCATGGCGGAGATACAAAAGAAGAAAGGAGAAGTCAGGGTATGGAAGTATCTTGCTTCGCAATTTTTCAAACGACTTAAAAAGGTGACGAAGAAATTGAAGAACAACAAAAAGACGAAGTCTAAAGCATTGCAGACTGATGATAGTATGCCAGAGCAAGAGTGAGCTAGAACGCTCAAAGTTTTGAAGGTTTTTTGCAGAGGTAAAGAGTTGTGTGAGGACACACAACAACTTAGGGATGGCAGGATGTTAGCCCCCTAATTTGCTATTTTTTTACCATTTTCCCCTTCCTAAATCATAACCATTTACCTCTGTTTCACCCTTTTATGCACCCTCATCTTGCACCAGTCCAAGCACGGTGAAATATTTCATATAAACCTTTATTCTTCATGTTTTAATTCAATTTAGCATTAATTAAACATTTATTACATGATTTCTTACTTTTAAATCACTTTTGTAACTTATCAATATCTCCAATGGTTATTTGATAGTTAGAGTGCTTACCGTGACCGCTGATCTTAGTGCAGGATCAGATCTTGCACCATTGCCAGCACAACAGATCTTCGTGGCAGATCCGAACCTTCTCGATCACCGCCTCATCTTGAGCCACTTCAGCCACGACAACGAATGATTCAAAGGCAGTTGAGACCAATCCGTGAAGGGCGAAAGCTGGTTAGCTACAACCAGTTTTGCAAAACCATCTTATCTTGAAGGCCGAAAATAAATTCTGAATTTTGTTATGAATCAATTGAACGATATGTTTTGGCCTTCGGCCAACATATCTATATAATGTAAAGTGTAAATAGGACCTAGAGAGGAAGTTTATGGGAGCAGAGATTTTAGAGCGAAGTTGATAGGCGGTAACTAGTTGATTTTTTATCGCCCGAATCTGGGATGGACATTGTATTAACGCATGTATTCGCCTCAATGAATTAATAAAAAGGTTTTTTCCTCCTCATGTTTTAGAAATTGTGTTTCTGTTTTTAAGCTGATGAATTGACTAGTTTACTGAGCAACGTTTTAACTTAAAAGGGAAACATGTTGGTTGTCTATGGCCCAGCCAACCCAGCACATTTACACTATTTTCGGTTTCCTGTAATTTTTGTTTATATTATTAAAGTGTGATTTAACTTTCATCACATGTATTCCTATCTGAGTGAAAATGGATATGTCATGTGAAGTAGATAAATTTTCTTTCCCTGCAATTTACTTTCCTGTGCTTGATTTCAGCTTGGCTTTCATCTGCCTGGTACAAGTAGGAGAAATGAACCTACACCAGTGCACGTTGGTGTGATATTTCATTTTCCTGCAATTCTGTTAATTGGTTTTCCGCCTGGTCCAAGCAGGAGAAATGAACCTGCACCAGTGCACGTTGGTGTGATGTAGCAAGTTTTCTTAATCTACTTTCCGCAATTTTCTTTCTTTCTTTAAATGTTTATGACAGGATAAATGATTTTTTCTTTATTTCTGCATTTTGTTAAGATCAGAAACATTCACTTTTATGTGTGCAATTTGATTCGATATAAAACTAGCACTTGCAATAATTGAACACTTGTTTTAAGGATTAAAAGATAAGTGTAGGAAGCCCTGATCTGATGCAAGAACCAGTTTCTTGCCACAGGATCTGAGTGCTCTAAACCTTGAAAAGTTCTATCCCTTGCATGAAGTAAAAAGCCTTCAGTAAAGACACTATTTATACCTTCTACATAAATCTCTGATCCTGCACTAGTGCGGGACAGATTAATGCAAGAAGGAAATCTCTAAGGAAGCAGGTTTAAGGGCCCATCTAACGAGACTGCTAAAGTGTATCTGTTAAGGGAAAACACACACTCAGTAGATTAAAAAACCATTAGTTGGAGTGATTTCCTTTTATCTTTAATTCTCTCTTAAAAATGCATAATTCCTCATTCCAGTCTTAGATTATTTTTGATGGTTCAAGTTTTCTTCTTCTCTTTTAATTTGATTCTGCAATCTTTCCTTTAAAGAAAGTAGGGATTTACATTAGAAAGATTCATACCATCTCTAGCATTGTCTGTGCTTCATCTCTAAGTTTATGAATCCCTCGGGTTGAAAAATTAAGTGTTGAGGAGTTTGCTTAAGTGTAATTCCTGCACCCAACACTTTTGATTTGCAGATCCAAAGTCTCACTTCTTCTGTTTCAATTTCTGCTCAATCTTGGCAGCATACCGGTATGTCGTACCAAGCGAGGATATGTCAAGGAACTCCATTTCCTCCTAAATGTATCGATGTAGACAACCACGATAATTTAGCACGAAATGTTTCTCTAAATATTTGATACCAAACTTTGTGCGTAGGGTATGGAACATATTCATTAGCTCATGCACATCTTGATCCCTTTGTTTCCGCAACGTGGTCCATTGTATGTACTTGTCCTCATAGCTCCCCATGGGATAGTATTGTTCCTTTATGGCATCTCGGAAAGAATTCCAAGTGCGTATGGCTGAGAACAGAGAGGGTTTTGTCTCATCCTTTTTCTCACAGTACGTTTCCCACCAGTCCTTGACATGGGGGGTAGCTTTGAGGAGTGAAAAAATAATCTTCTCCCAGTCGGAAAAGTCACGAACCGAGAAATATCCTTCTAATAGATTCAACCATCTATCTATGGCATCTGCATCTATTTGACCCTCAAATATGGGAATGTCAAATTTTACTTGTACCTTAAAGGGAGTCGCACCTCCATAGTGGCTGTTGGATGCAGATGCACATCGGTGGGAAGCCGTTGAAGGATCTGGGAAAAGTTATCCATCATCGCGTTCCTTTTTTTTCAAGGGCCTCCTCAAGAAAAGGTTCCACCAGATTGAGCCCTAACTCCTTATACCCCGACCTCGTTGGGGAAATGAAAAGAAGGATCGAGAAAAAGCAGACCGCTCTGATACCACTGATCCATATTTATGCAGGAACGCAACCGAATACAAAAATAACCATAAACATAGAAATACAACGGAAATAAGGCTTAATTTCATTAATATCAAATCACAAAAATATGCTTACAAACATGATGGAAATAAAATAGCTAGGGTGTTGGTAGCGAATCTATGAGAAGAGATGTGGCGGCTACAGACTCTGAATTGTGTTACAATGAGGCTCGAGGGCCTATTTATTATGGAGAAATAATGGAGAACTCTAAACGTCGAAAAACCTAACCCTAGGAGATGAAGTGCCAAAAATATGGGCCCCATTTGGGTAAATTGGTGTTTCAACTTCCCGGGGACGTAACTTCAGCATACTATCTCCATTTGGGGCTTCAAAATAGCTCCGGAAGTTCAGGACCTGAAAAAATACTAAAAATAGTAAGTTGTGAAAAAAACTGAAAGAGACAATGGTGGGGCCCCAAGTGGAATAGGCAGATGGCCACCAATATCCACCTGGATCATCGTACTTCTTCTAACATCCAAGACATCATACTTCCTTTGACATCAATGACAACTCCATGCCCAACAATCTCCACCCTTGGCATTGATGAAAACACCACCAAATATTGATTGCCATTGATGGCAATGGAAAAAAAAATCCCCCTATCATCCGAATGAAAAATTTGTCCTCATGATATAGTCAATGTTTGTTATCTCTCTCCCTTTGACATCAATAAGAAAGGGATCCATAAAATGGTTGCTCATCTATAAACTGCTCAATGCTACATAGTTATTCTTGTATATGCCTGTGGACTTGATCCCCCTGTGAATGAGCTCCACCCCTATGAATAAACTTTCCTCCTGTGAAAGCTTCCTGCTACGGTCATACCCCCCTGTGAATGCGTGTTGTCATACTCTCCTATTAGTAGGTTGGAGGTCAGCCCTATATTCCTCCGCTAACATCAGTGAGCCATTATTTCTTGTGAGAAAGAAATTACTCCCATTTACATCTGAGATATCACCTGTACAAAACCCTGATCCAATACAAGTGTCTCAATAGCCAATCTGCACAACTTCCCTAGACTACTTAACTCCTCTTTCTGATAGTTGCTTCCTCTAGGTTTGGTCTCCCTTCTTTCTTCAAATTTGCATCTATTTTTCATACTCTTTCTTCTTCAAGTTTCCTTTCAAACATTCATATAAGAAGCTTTGACTAGTGGATTAGATTTGAGTGATTAGATCTATCCTTGTCTCTTCATGTTTCCTTCTTCATGCCTTGGTGATCTCTCTTGGGTTAGCAGATATGCCTTCTTCCTTGAACCATCTCATGTTAATCCTACAATCATGGACTATATTCCCAATGTTACTTGGTAAATTGGGTGATCCTATAGAAAAAAAAAAATTCTCCCATTCTTCACATCCAACTAGCTAGCCATGCAACCCCTAACAACTACCACTAGCTGATGACACACAATTTTATCTTTACCACTTGCATAAATCATATAATTTCTCACCCATCTGAGAAGAGCACATATATGAAGGTGGGATTCCGATCAAAATGTACTTTATTCATTTGGAAATGGGGTTCTTATGCTTGTTTGTATTTGGGATTTTGATATGGATTATGGGGTGACGTGGGAGAAGGATGGGTTTTGACTATGATCTTGTTCCCTCACCTTAAATGAGGGGTTAATCTTTGATCCTAGTATAGTGGGATCTCCCCTGATGGCCCAATCAGTATAAGAGGGGAAATACTCAGGAAGCCTTTATTAGTGCATTCCATCTATCCCTATTCCATACCATTTTCCATCTTACATTACAAGCCCATATTCCACCAACATTCTTTCGGTTCAAATGACCATTCGTTCTATGGGATGTGGCACCCATACATCCACATACTCGGGTAGGGCCCATGAATTTTCCTTGGGAGGTTGATGGAACTAAAAGGAAATAAAAAACATTTCATGGTCACAAAACAAAATAAAAGAATATCAAAATGAAAAATATGTATGAGACATACACATTAGCACATGGAAAAAAATGTAACATGAGCTCTACCTCATTCATTATGGCCATCACTCAGTTCTTGATCACATTTTTCTCCATTGCATCACAAAATAATACCTTGCATATCCCAACCTCGATGAGCAATGAAATTACTCATCCTTAAGGGGAAATACAATTTCTATACATCATTTAAAGCAAGCTCTAACCTTTTAATATACGAGAAGTAATACTAAGAAAAATCAAGCAAAAGTAATAGGCACAAAAGAGGGGTGGAAAAACAAAGGCCAAGTTGGTAACTCATGCATATACGATTTATCCCTCCTCACATCTATACACTCAAGATGTGGATCCCCATCATGTTGATCCCTTTGACCATGGCACTTGGCCATGAAGTCTTATCCCCTTCATACCATAATTATTATTGACTAACACCTATCAATCAAAGGCTGGATTGAGGAAATGTTACTTCCCCTTGGTGGTTGGAAACACCTAATAGAGTTGTCCTTTAGCCACCCCTACCTAGGGGGGAAACACCATTGTGATTTCAAGGCCCTAATTTTAGAATGGAAGCCTTATTTGAAGTATTAAATAGCCCTTTGCATTCAGTCTTCATTCACATAGATGAAAATATTATTTTTTTCTTTGATAACTAGTTGTTTTCACTAGAATTTATGTTGTAAATGTCAAATGGCTCAACCCATGACCTGGGAACCTTACCCACAAGTACCCAGGCCTTAGAGAAGAGTATTGACAGCCACAAGTGAAGTTTTGAGAGCCTTGGGTCTCCAATATTTAGCAACACATCATACCTACCCATGGGAAACTCCTTCACCCAAAATGTTATGCCACTTTGCACTACATTTGATGATTCTTAAGGATGATACATTTGGACCCAACATGCACCAAGACTAGCCTAACACCATATCATGGATGCCATCTAATTCAGGGTATAGATGAGGACGGTCTCACCTTTTGAGACATGGGAAGGCTAGTAGCACTTAGAAATCCTCAACATTGGAGTAGAGATGGGCATTTTGAGGAGTTGGAAACCCAGGACACCACCTTTCCACACCCCAAGTGGATTTTGGGGAGCATAGATGGATATTGATGGAGAGTTGAGGCCCAACTCTCAAATGATGATTTTTAAAGGCTTCTATACCACACTCAACGCATGCCACATGGAGCTCATTTATTGGATGACATTATCCTTTTGAGGTCTCATGGCTCACACATGTGGACTCTCATTTGATTTATTGTCTAATCTAGATGGGTTGGCTTGTAGCCCAATGCATCATTATGATTTTACTTGTATTTTAAGGGCTTTTGGACTAAATATTAGAATTTTCCTCCTCATATAATATAGGAGAGGACCTTTTCATTTGTCATCATCATATCTTGGAAAATACAACCTCTCTTAGGATAATTGTTTCCTCTTTTATTCTTTGGTAAGATGTAACCTATGGAGTATATTTGGTTATTGGAGCTCGTTCTTGAATTTGGAGAAGTTTCCTTGGATTGATAAGGGAATGTTTATGCATTTTCATCTTGTAAGTGTGCCTATTTTTGAATTATCTTTATGCTTATGCCTAAAATATGGAATGTAATGGTTATCTAGGGTTTTTCTATTGTTCCCTAATTTGTTGAAAATCAATTGCATAGAATCTAGGTAGCCTCGTTGTGTGCATTACTTATATATGGAATGTGAATGAAAATTTACTTGACGAATCTTGATTATAGCTCTCCCAAGTGACTTTAATCCCTTAAAATGCAATAATTAGGGTTTTTTCTAGGGCATCAAACATACTTACTCATTTGAAAGAATTGGCTAACCTATCACCTCCATAAACTCTGTCAACCCAAGGGATAGGCACTGGCCATGTCTTTTGATGATCAACTCAAACTTCATCCATAAAATTTACTTTTATTTCCCCTCCCTAAATTCAACCTTCTCAAGGCCAAGCAATCAACTAGGGATTAGTGTGAATTAGCTAAGAAAATGATTTTTTCGAGTTTGGAAGGTTTCAACATCTAGGGTTGAGTGGTTTCCTCAAAATAATTCCCCTTTGGTGGCCATTATTTCCATTTTCATCCATAATTTCTCTTTCCCTAGTTGTTTTCCCTAGGATAAAATTCTAGTTTGGCCATAGATTCAACGTGGGGGCTTGTTGAAGGTTTCATGTGCCTTTATCTTGATAATACTCATCATTGGAAATATTTTCTAGGCACCTTGAACTTGGAACATCCCAACTCAAAACATATCAATCAAACCCTAGGTCTTGTGTTACTTCAATTTTGCTTGTACTTGAAAATTGAATTGCCCCTTCCTCATTGTTGGAATCTTGTACCTAAATTGTATCTTTCATCCTAGAAGCCTCTTAGTAACCTTATACCTTTATGCATATAAAATATCTTAGTTTACCAACCTACCTAGACTCCTCCCATTAGTGAAAATCTATAAAGAGTAGGGGGTAGTAGTTTTGTGTTGGAAATCCGTCAACCAAGGGGGTATCCCAGATAAGTGGTCCCAATTAGACCTCACACAATTTGGGATAGGATACCCATCTAGAATATGACCCAGTTATCATTTTCTCATAGATTTTCCTTGACTCTAACTGTCAACAAGAGAGAGGAATGCACATGTGACTTCAAAAAGAAAGTGAGTGTGCCCGGTGAGTGTTTGGTTGTAGGTGTGTCAAGGTTATTCTACTGCAGAGGGAGAGAGTAAAGTGAGACTCTAAGAGAGAGGTAATAATACCACCATATCAAAGACACATGCAACCAAGAAGGATCCATCTAACATCCAACGAAATGGTCCACGAAATATGTGTCGGTCATTATGTTAGTGTCTCGTGATTTGGCAGATTGGTAGACCAAATGCACAAGGTAACATGAAACCAGTCTTTGGAGTCTAAGGACCTAGCCTTGCTGGACTCAGAGAGGGCTCTCTTTATTGTATGTAAAGGATTTGAACTTTTTTCTATTTAGGGTTTGATTTTAGGCTAGTTTTTAAATGTAGGGTTTGTTTATTATTTTGGTTGGGTAAGATGAATAGGTAGAATAGGTGGAGTGAGAGGTCTTTAAATAATTGGGCTATGGAGTCAATGAAGGTCATGAGTATCTCAATAATGAATCAGATTTCACTACAAGGCCAATCTAGCAAGGTTAATGGATCCTTAAGGTTATGTGTGAAGTGGGGTGGACATCAAGTTGGGGAAAAAATAAGGTAGAGCAAAGGGTAGTGAAGTATCCTTTGTCATTTAACCATAAACAGGAAGGTCTCAAATATGATAAGAAAAAGATACTAATCATGAGATAGGGCAAACCATTTACTCAATGACAATACTTAAACAAATAAATATCCAAGATAAACATTTTGATGAAATAACGAAAGCAAGAAAAGCTTATCTAACTTTAGTAATTTCACCTTCAGAATTGGAAAACATATAATATGACACAATAAATTTTATCAATCAAAGAGGGAAATCCTAAACATTGTTGATAAAGCTATAAATAAATTTGAGGAAAACTGATAGGCATGGACAAAGGGAAAGATCAGAACAAGACCTCTTTGACTTAACCTAGCAAGCAGTACTTCAAAGAGAGGTTTCAAGACAGAGTTTAGATAGTTTCAAATAAGAAAGGCTTACCATGAATCATATTTGTAAACTAGAATATTAATCCATAGATGAAACAAACAAGCATAAGGAGGCTTAAAGAGCAGCTAATAATTCTTTAAACACACCCAGTAGAGGAAAACATCAAGGCCATAGAAAACAAGAGGACTAAGGTGCTTTAAGGATCATTTCTCAACCTATACTTTTCTTCTCTATAGCAAAAAATAAGGATGAAACATAATTATAACAAGAAAACATAAAAAAATTAAGAATACATCACCATTAACCAAGCTTAGGAATCCTGCAAACAAGCTTCTCCATCATCAATCCAAGCAAGCCATTCATAAACTTCACAACACCAATTTCTTCTCCAAGCTCATAAAAACCATGTATTGCTCTCAAAGCTCATCAAATGCCAACATTTACAATGAAGCCCTTATGCTCTATTTAACTCAGCAAAGGAGGGAAAAAACCCTAGATAGGGTTGGAAAATGTCAAAATCACTCATAAATTCCATTTATGCCTAGGAGACCATGCAAGGCCCAAGGCACAAAATATCTCATGAAATAAATGCCAAAATAACTTCTAGCACCTAATTCTAGAGTGATTTTCCTTAAAAAACACTAAAATATGATTTTAAAATAAATGAGTGTGTTTTGTTGACTTTTGGCCAAAAACACACTACACAGTCCATTTGCGCAGTGCCACCTCAGGCAGAAAATAGGTGCTTTTGTAACCAAGTTTTGGACCTCTCCCCGATGTCGGATTTTGCTCCGTGATGGCTCGTTGGAAATATTGTTGAGTCCTCTTTCCATATATGATTTTTTTTTTCTGATTGGGCCCCTATAACCTATTCAAAAAGTTAATTTCCAAATACTTCTATTAGCGCAGCGCCACCTCTAGTAGAAAATAGGCTCTGTTGTAGCCAAGTTTTGGACCACTTCCTGATGTCAGATTTTGCTCCGTGATGGCTCGTTGGAAAGCTTGATGAGTCTATTTCCAAAAATGTTTATATGTTCCTGATCCAGCTCCTGTAGTCTATCCAAATTTCCAAAATCCCAACACTGTACTACATAGTCCATTTGCGTAGTGCCAAAAATAGGTACTTTTGCAACCAAGTTTTGGACCCCTTCCTGATGTTGAATTTTTCTCTGTGATGGCCCGTCGGAAACCTTGATGAGTCTACTTTCCAAAAATACTCTTGGTTTTATGATCCAGCCTCTATAACCTATCCAAAATGTAAAAATTCCAATGCTTCTTATTAGCACAGCGCCAGGCCTGAAATAGTGGTAGAATGGTGAAAAAAAGAGGATTTTTTTGACCTTTTGAGGGGTCAAACCTGCTCCAAATCATCTGAAACTTGGTGATAAAAGTGTACTAGTGATGAGAATTTCAAACATGTTGAGTTCTCCTCCTGAGGATGCTCCATGTATTAGCGTAGCACTAGTGGTGATGCGCTAATGTGCCTTAAAAATCACAAAAAACAAAAAGTGCTCCAAATTTTCTCAAAATTGGTGGATTTCTTCCTCATGGGGTTTAAGAAGCCTGTAGAAAATATTGAGGTAAGATTTCAAGGCTTACTTTGCCTTTTCCTATTTTTAGTGTTTTTTGAATTTCAATGAGGGCATCTTTGTCATTGTGGTTTTTCTCATTAGTATCCGTGTTGCCTTTGGTTTCTGCATTCTCCTTACTGTCTTCATATTTGTGCTTGTCCTATTCTGCATTTTCTATCTCTACATCCTCACTTTCCTCTTCATTTTATTCTATATTGGCACTGTTTTCAAATCTATTACTATCATGCTCACTGCCTTTACCTCCATCACTGTCATGCTCTCTACCCCTTTCTTCATTATCATTATTCCCTTCTTCTTCTTCAAATTCTGCCTCTGTCTCTTCTTGCTAGCTTGAATCACTATCATTGCTTAGACTGTCTCCTCTGTCTTCTTGTTCATTTGTTTCATGGTCATCATCCTCCTCTATTTATGTGTATTCTTCCTCTTGTTGATTTAACTCACCACCACCTTTTTCATCATCATCACTTTGTCTTATTTCCATATCTTCTAGCCCTTGGGCTAAGTTATTGGCACCATTACCTTCACTGTCATCACTTTGTTCATTATTTCCACTTTGATCCTCTTTACTTGATACATCAAGAGAAGGGGAAGAAGGGAGGTTTCATTGAGGTGAGGGCACTTGTGTAGATGAGGAGGGAAAGTTTGGTTGATGAGGAGGCTGTGGATTTGCAAATGACTGCCTTTCCCTTGAGCTTGATGAGGTTTAACTTGAACATGAAGTGTAACTACTCTAAGTCACTTTCCCTCAACTGATAATAAATTTGGTCATGGAGACCAAGAACAAAGGTGAAATATGAATTTGATACCTAGGGTTTGCTAAACTAAGGTTCAATCATTTTATAGACACCAAATTATGAAAATTTCTTGGAGGACAAGGGGGAGAGGCCACCTACCATCTTTAACTCTTCTGCAACCCTTTGAATGCAACTTGGAGGATGAATTTTAGCCTTGGGGCAAGTTATTTCCTTGTTTGAGGAGCCTCTACATTAGTGCAGTGCCAGGCAGTCCTTACCATGGCTTAGTGCATCGTCGGGCAGTCCTGCTCGTGGATTAGCGCAGAGTCGGTTAGTCCTGCCCATGGATTAGCATAGTGCCAATTATTTGCGCAATGCTAAAAAAGGGTAAACTTACAGACAAGTTTTGATGACCTTCCCGAAACCAGATTTGGGCTCGTGATATCTTTTTGGAAATATTAAACTATCTACTTTCCAAATATATCATTTTTTCATTGATTGGAGTTTATTTTCCCTGTCAAAAGTTGAGTTTCCCAAGACTGGTAAAAAAGTGCTGAGTGATGGTGTAGAAATGTAGAGTGCTAGTGCAGACAACTTTTTGAGGCCTTACTTAACTCCAAATTGAGCTCATGATAGCTCATTGGAAATATATTCAAGTCTAGTTGTCGTTTGACCCATCAATAAAGTTATTTGGACACTCTAGCTATGAGAAAACCTGATTTTACCAAGGTCACTCCAGCAGTGCAGAAATTCTCCTGCGACACCTGTATTTTTGACATTTCTCCCAAACCATGATACCTGTGTAAAAATTGAAGGAGGTTTTTCTTCTTGGCCCTATTATGGAAAAAAAAATCTGTCACTTTTCCAAATTCATCTTTTTTTGGTTAGAAACATATTTTTAAACAAAACTGGCCCTAGGTGTGGCAAATGACTTGGCCCTTGGAATGAATTCTTGGAAAATGATGGAGGCATGATGTTTATGAGTTGGTTTGGACTTATGATTGCTGATATGATCTATAAAATGGATACTTTTCTGTTATGCCTCCTTTTCATAGCAAACCCTAGCTTAGTTGGAAGTGGAAATTAGGGTTTGGTGTAGGGGATTTAGGACTGCCTTGTAGAAGGAGGGGAATGAAGGGGTTAATGGTTGTCTAAATTCTTGGGGAAATTTTGGGCAATAGGGATAGATGTTAGAGAGTAGGGGAAAGTGGAATTTAAATAATTGAGTGAGGGGAAAGGGTCCAAAAGGGAAAAACACAGGCCTAGTCTCGAAAAGTGTCAAATTGTAGCAATAGGCTAGGTTTTGTAAAACAAAATGATGAGTTTGAGGGATAGGAGTGATGGGAAGTGTTTATGAAGGTATATTAAGGATAGGAGGAGGTGTAAGAGCATCAAGATACAATCATTGTTGATGTTTAACCATCGAGGTCATGAAACCAAGAAAAATGCCCTTAAAAACCCTAGATTGACAATGGAGGAGTTAGGAAAAAAAAATAGAGGGCTGAGGCCAAAGGTGGAAAAAAATAGCGATAATGAGTGGCATGAGCCCATGATGGGTCCTTATGGAGTAGTGAGCTGACATTGACATGATGGGATGATGAAATATTGACAATTTATCCTAAGGATAATGAAGGCAGTGAGATTTCTAGAACTCACAATGTTCATGAACTTTGTTTCTAGAAATCTAGGATAAGTATTTAGTCATCCATGAGAAGCAAAAAGTATTGATGACTAATAGTGGCTCCACTTGGGGAGGGCATCTCCTTTTCAGGAGGTATCCAAAACTTCAGATCTCTTGGTTTTATGAAGACCAGTGCCTCATCCATTGGGCAGATTTTTACTTCTTTTTCATTTGCTGATGCTTCTTTTAAGTTGTGGTCTCAATAATCTAAAAACATGGTTAGATCAACTTAATCTCTACCTACCCAACCTACTTTTCTAACATTTTTTTCACTTGGGTGCACTTGGACTGGCAAACCCTTGACATAATTTTATTTTGAAAGCATAAAAGACTATCTATTTCTACCCTTATTACTTCCAATGGTTCAGATTAGGCTAATGAACTCTCTTATTCTCTACCTAGTCTAATAATTTTTCAAGATTAAGTTTTTCGACAAACTTTATTCTCTATTCTATTAACATGAAATTCAAAACATGATCAAACCAGGATTAGGCAATCTGATTTTCCATGGGCTGTGGCATTCGGACAAGCTACACACACACATTATTTTTGTATAATGAAAAACTAGAAAGCATGAGGGCTATGATTCAGAATTTGTTAGGCATCCCTAGCTTTTCTCTTTGGTTCAGTTTTGAGCATACGGAACCAATCTCTTTCATTCATAATCTATCATTTTTGACAAGTCAAGTTTGAATGATTTGACAAGCTCTCTTTCACTAACTTATCGACAATAAATTGAAAACATGTTCAGCAATGATTAGGATAGATGAATGAACAAGAATTTTTGGCACAAGTAGTGGCATTTAGGCTTGCACACTTTTAATATTACTATTTTTTGGGTATGGGGTTGTACCTCTTTTCAAAGCTGCCCTCTTTTTTCACCTTTTCTCTGTTTTTGTGTTTTCATTTTCAAAACAATCTATAACTAAAATATGCTCGAAGGCTGAGCTTATTTGCATGCCTGTCTATCCTAATCTAATTTTTACATGATATACATTCAGCTGGTGAACTCTCTTTTCCAATACAACCAATCAAGCATATGATTGCATGAGGGATCTTGGTTCAACTCTTTGAGGATGCTGACAAAATTAAAAAGCCACTCCCACCTTACTTGTGTTTGAACAGTAGTGCCTAAAATGTTCTAGAAATTTTGTATTGAACTGCTCTTGACATGTTTTACTCCCTCTTCAAATGTCTCTAACAAATCAGCAAAGGTATCTTGAAACAATACCTGAATGTGAAGATTCGGGAGATAAGCTTGATCTAGGACTACTTCTTTCTCCACTTGGCTGAACTTGGTACTTTTTTGGGAAAGAAACTTTTCCTCTTCCTCATGATCATCTAAACTGGTAGACTCATCATAGATTGCGATGTTATCCTCTAGAAAACCTGATGGGTTCGGATAGAGTGGGTTGAGTTCTGTGTGAAAACCACCATGTTGATGAGTAGGAGCACTCCTTGGCAACAAATCTTCTTGAGAAAGAAGTGCAACAAACTTCTTGTGATCATCAATTTCCATGCCTTCATCTGCAATTTGTAATTCAAAGGAACTTCGTGGCTGAAAATATGGAGTTAAGGAGGATTCCATGTCCCAAATGATTTCCTCAACCATTTCAGGAAAAGGCTTCTCATTGACACCTTGCTCAAGAAGTTCATCATCCCCCACAATTTCGACATCAAAACTGAAAGACTACTGATTTCCAATTATATGAAAGTTATTTCTGATGGACTGAAGTGAAGGAGAGTAAAGATTCAGAGACTCCTCACTTACTTGTAAACTCTCAAAGCTTTCATCATCAATGTCATAGGTGACTTGTATTGGCTGCTTACTTTTTTCAAGCTGATGATAGTGAACTTCATCCCACAAATCAATTATTGATTGCTCTGCAATATTAGTTTCTGTTTGGAGGAAATCATCATCAGACTGATCAGACTTTGGAAAATTATCAACATAAGTAACATCATCAATCAAACATATTGAATTGTCAGTTTGTTCTTCTTTGAGTTGATCTAAAAGTTGACTTTCTAATGTATGGTAGATGGGATTGGTAGGAGAATGAACATAAATGTTTTGTTCACATAAAGGCTTAGAGGCTGGCTGCATGTTTATAATTTGATTTATTTCTTCTTCAGTTAAAAGAGGAGGCATTTTTCTCTTTCTTTAGATATAAGTACAACAATTCTCTATCTCTTTTGAAGGCTTATTTTGAGGCTGGATGTCTTCTTGAGCTTCACTTAGAAGGGGTGATAAATCATCACTTGTGCTTTCTGAGAGATCTTGTGGGTTTCTTCTATTCCTTTATTGATTTCTTCCTCAACCAACTCTTCTAGGATGTCATGATAGCTATCTTGAGAATGAAATTGATGAATGGCTTCTAATAGATCCTCAGGATGCCAATTTCCCAAATTTGCATCAATGGTATTGTATGAGGTCTTCGGATTGATCACAAAAAGTTTCAGCTAATGATAGAGATGGATAATTTTCTTTATAATGCTAAAAAAATATCTTGTGGAGATATTTTAAGGAAAAAAAACTACCAGGCTTTAGCCATTCATACCATTCTCTTGCCTTACCTTCTAATGTTTCCATAAACATTTTCATGAGGCAGTCTTCATGCCATTCAACCTTTAACCTCTATACATGTATATGAAATTTGATGAGATGTAGCAAGGGGTCATCACATTTTTCATCTTGAAATATAGGAAGGTTTTTTAACCAATTTATCTCAGGCATTTTATGTGGAAATCCAGGGATATGATCTCTGTTCATCGGAGCATATATCCTTTGTATCTTTGGATCCATGTTTGTAAATTAGAAAGGGCCACTGTATATTTTCAACCAGTCTACAGTTCTCTACAAGTGGAGTTGTCAGGTGGAAGATTTCAACTTTGTTGTCCACCATCAACATGATTGGGATTGCTTAATGCATTCCCAGGGAAGTTTGTGAGAACTAGTGGGGTCAACAAGGCTACTGAAGACCAGTGGAGTCGCCAAGTGGATGATGTTTACTGTTTGTAAGGATGTTCTTGTTGTCCACCATCAACAACTAAATACCAATCTAAGGATGTTTGTGGGTTTTCTGAGGTCCTAAGGTATACTTAGATTGTCACTGACTCAAAAGGTCCCACCGTGATCGCCAAAATGTTAGTGTCCCGTGATTTGGCAGATTGGTAGACCAAATGCACAGGGTAACATGAAACTAGTCTTTGGAGTCTAAGGACCTAGCCTTCTTGGACTCAGAGAGGGCTCTCTCTATTGTATGCAGAGGATTTGAACTTTTTTCTATTTAGGGTTTGATTTTAGGCTAGTTGTTAAATGTAGGGTTTGTTGATTGTTTTGGTTGGGTAAGATGAACAGGTAGAATAGTTGGAGTGAGAGGTCTTTAAATCATTAGGCTATGGAGTCAATGAAGGTCATTAGTATCTCAATAATGAGTCAGAGTGAACTACAGGGACAATCTAGCAAGGTTAATGGATCCTTAAGGTTATGTGTGAAGTGGGGTGGACATCAAGTTGGGGTAAAAACAAGGTAGGGAAAAGGGCAGTGAAGTATCCTTTGTCATTTACCCATAAACAAGAAGGTCTCAAATATGATAAGAAAAAGATACTAATCATGAGATAGGGAAAAAAATTTACTTAATGACAATACTTAAACAAATAAATATCCAAGATAAACATTTCGATGAAATAACGAAAGCAAGAAAAGCTTATCTAACTTTAGTAATTTCACCTTCAGAATTGGAAAACATATAAGATGACATGATAAATTTTATTAATCAAAGAGGGAAATCCTAAACATTGTTGATAAAGCTATAAATAACCTTGAGGAAAATTGATAGGCATGGACAAAGTTCAAGATCAGAACAAGACCTCTTTGACTTAACCTAGCAAGCAGTACTTCAAAGAGAGGTTTCAAGACATAATTTAGATAGTTTCAAATAAGCAGGGCTTACCGTGAATCATATTTATAAACTAGAATATTAATCCATAGATGAAACAAACAAGCATAAGGAGGCTTAAAGAGAAGCTAAGAATTCTTTAAACACACCCAGCAGAGGAAAATATCAAGGCCATAGAAGACAAGAGGACTAAGGTGCTTCAAGGAGCATTTCTCAACCTATACTTTTCTGTTCTATAGAAAAAAAGAAGGATGAAACATAATGATAACAAGAAAGCATAAAAAAATTAAGAATACATCACCATTAACCAAGCTTAGGAATCCTACAAACAAGCTTCTCCATCATCAATCCAAGCAAGCCATTCATAAACTTCACAACACCAATTTCTTCTCCAAGCTCATAAAAACCATGTATTGCTCTCAAAGCTCATAAAATGCCAACATTTAAAATGAAGCCCTCATGCTCTATTTAACTCAGCAAAGGAGGGAAAAAACCATAGATAGGGTTGGAAAATGTCAAAATCACTCATAAATGCTATATATGCCTAGGAGACCATGCAAGGCCCAAGGCACAAAATATCTCATGAAATAATGCCAAAATAACTTCTAGCACCTAATTATAGAGTGATTTGCCTTAAAAAACAATAAAATATGATTTTACAATAAATGAGTGTGTTTTTTTGACTTTTGGCCAAAAACACACTACACAATCCATTTGCGCAGCGCCACCTCAGGCAGAAAATATGTGCTTTTGCAACCATGTTTTGGACCTCTTACCGATGTCCGATTTTGCTCCGTGATGGCTCATTCGAAATATTGTTGAGTTCTATTTCCAGATATGACTCTAGTTTTCTGATTGGGCCCATTTAACCAATTAAAAAATTTAATTTCAAGACATTGTTATTAGCGCAATGCCACCTCCAACAGAAAATAGGCTCTGTTGTAGCCAAGTTTTGGACCACTTCCCGATGTCAGATTTTGCTCCGTGATGGCTCGTTGGAAAGCTTGATGAGTCTAATTTCCAAAAATGCTTATATTTTCCTGATCTAGATCCTGTAGCCTATCTAAAATTCCAAAATCCCAACATTGTACTACACAGCCCATTTGCGCAGCGCCAAAAATAGGTACTTTTGCAACCAAGTTTTGGACCCCTTCCTGATGTCGGCTTTTGCTCCGTGATGGCCTGTTAGAAAGCTTGATGAGTCTACTATCCAAAAATACTCTTGGGTTTCTATTATAGACTTTTTAACCTGTCAAAAATGTCAAAATTCCAACGATTTTTATTAGCGCAACGCCAAGCCTGAAATAGTGGCAGAATGGTGAAAAAAAGAGGGGTTTTTTGACCTTTTGAGGGGTCAAACCTGCTCCAAATCATCTGAAACTTGGTGAGAAAAGTGTACTAGTGATGAGAAGTTCAAAAATGTTGAGTTATCCTCCTGAAGATGCTCCATGTATTAGCATAGCGCCAATGGTGATGCGCTAATGTGCCTTAAAAATCACAAAAAACAAAAAGTTCTCCAAATTTTCTCAAAATTGGTGGATGTCTTCCTCATGGGGTTTAAGAAGCTTGTAGAAAATCTCGAGGAAATATTTCAAGGTTTACTTGGCCTTTTCCTCTTTTTAGTGTTTTTTGAATTTCAATGAGGGCCTCTTTGTCACTGTGGTTTGTCTCATTAGTATCAGTGTCGCCTTTGGTTTCTGCATTCTCCTTACTGTCTTCATCTTTGTCCTTGTCTTCTTCTTCATTTTATATCTTTGCCTCCTCACTTTCCTCTTCATTTTATTCTATATTGGCACTATTTTGTTCACTATCTTGTTCACTGTTTTCACCTCTATTACTATCATGCTTACTGCTTTTACCTCCATCACTTTCATGCTCACTGCCTTTACCTCCATCACTGTGAAGCTCACTGCCCCTTTCTTCATTATCATCATTCCCTTTCTCTTCTTCTTCAAATTATGCCTTTGTCTCTTCTCGCTGGCTTGAATAACCATCATTTCTTAGATTGTATGCTCTATCCTCTTGTTCATTTGTTTCATGGTCATCATCATCCTCCATTTCTCTGTCTTCTTCCTCTTGCTAATTTAACTCACCACCACCTTGTTCATCATCATCACTTTGTCCTATTTCCATATCTTCTACCCCTTGGGCTAAGTTATTGGCACCATTACCTTCACTGTCATCACTTTGTTCATTATTTCCACTTTGATCCTCTTTACTTGATACATAAAGAGAAGGGGAAGAAGGGAGGTTTCCTTGAGGTGAGGGAACTTGTGTAGATGAGGAGGGAATGTTTGGTTGATGAGGAGGCTATGGATTTGCGAATGACTGCCTTGCCCTTGAGCTTGATGAGGTTTAACTTGAACATGAAGTGTAACTACTCTAAGTCAATTTCCCTCAACTAATAATCAATTTGGTCACAGAGGTCAAGAACAGAGGTGAAATATTCATTTCAGGCCTAAGGTTTGCTCAACTAGCATTTAATCATTTCATAGACACCAAATTATGAAAATTGCTTGGAGGACAAGGGAGAGAGGCCACCTACCAGCTTTAACTCTTATGTAGCCCTTTGGATGCAACTTGGAGGATGAATTTTAGCCTTGGGGAAAGTTCTTTACTTGTTTGAGGAGTCTCTGCATTAGTGCAGTGCTGGGTAGTCCTGCCTATGGATTAGCGCATTGCTGGGTAGTCCTGCCCATGGATTAGTGCAACGCCACTTATTTGTGCAGCGCGAAAAAAGGGTAAACTTGCAGACAAGTTTTGATTACCTTCCCGAAGTCGGATTTGGGCCCGTGATATCTCATTGGAAATTTTAACCTGCCTAATTTCCAAATATACCATGTTTTCCCTGATTGGAGTTTATCTGCCCTGTCAAAAGTTGAGTTTCCAAAGACTAGTAAAAAAGTGTTGAGTGATGGTGCAGACAACTTTTGGAGGCCTTACTTAACTCCAAATTGAGCTCATGATAGCTCATTAGAAATATATTCAAGTCTAGTTGTATTTTGAACCATAAAGCAAGTCATTTGGACACTCTAGCTATGAGAAAATCTGATTTTCCCAAGGTCACTCCAACAGTGCAGAAATTCTCTTGTGACACCTATATATTTGACATTGCTCCCAAACCATGATACCAGTGTAAAAAATGAAGGAGGTTTTTCTTCTTGGCCCCATAATGGACAAAAACCTCCAATAGTGGAGCATTGGAGCCACAAATTGCTCCCCCACAAGTACTAGCTCTATCTCTTTGATGCCCTATGGGAGAATCAAAGGTGAAAAGTAATTTTCTCATACAATGAGGGTGTATATATAACCAATGGGATAATTCTTCACCTCCTTGTGACTCTTTAAATACCCTCATGATTGTTTGACTTCCTATGAATTTTCAACTTTACATAACTCTTCATATTTTGTATGTGCCCTTTGGACTTCCACTTCACAATACATTTTGAGTAGATAATTACATAATCCACAGTAATGATGTGGCAAATGATGACTCGTGATAGGACATGACATGGTGCTGATGAAATGTGACTACATGATGATGTGGTAGTGCCAAGTTGTCCTTGTTGTTTTTTTATTTATATATTTAATAAGAGATGTATACAATGTTTCATCTTCATGAGAGATATATGCTTTATTATTCATATCTACCCTCGAAAGGGTTGTGAATTAGATGGAGTCTTCATGTGGTTCTAATATTTGATATTATGTTGTAATCCAATGTTCCTTCGTCTTCTTGCCTGATGAACATCTTATTTATTCAACTCCATATGTGTCTTCTAGCATGTTCTCCTTATCCATCCCCTTGAGTCATCATCTTGCCATAGAATGATAGAGTACCTGCATCTACAATCCACTCATGTCAAGACGAAATTATTTCAATAAACCCCTAGTATAAGATGGTTCCTATTGATCCATTGGTTGAGCCGGAACCGGGTGATAGTCTATGAAAGAGGCTCAGTAACTGCACCATTGTGAAACTCAGGTAGTCAGGGGTGAAGCTTGAGCCTTAAGACTGTGCAATACACAGTTCAAGCTGGGTTGAGGAAGAAAATTATGCAATCTGGGAGCTCAATGTGACAGGATGAGGGGATGGGCACTCGATTAGCTTAATGCATAGTTTTGGAAGGCAGAGGAGGTTGTTCCATTGCACAATTGCACAAATCAAGAGCCCAAGGGTTGAGCTTGAGGCCAAAGATTGTGCAATGCATAATTAAGGTCAGGTTGAAGGGACGGATTGCACAATTCTAGAGGCCAAGGTCTGGGGTTTGAGAATTTGAATCAATAAATTCACAATAGTGAAAGGACAAGAGGTCAAGTGATTGCACAATTTTTCAATTTAGGAGCTCAAGGCTGAGGCTTTAGGATTGGACTGTGCAATGCGTAGTGCTGGCTTGGATAGAGAGAAAGATTGCATAGTTCTGGGACTTAGGGGTTGGGCTTGATCATTGAGGTTGCAAAATGCACAGTTCTTGGAGGCAGATACTGCACACTGCGCAATGTCAAGAGACAAGGTTGCTTCTTGAGGTATGGGATTGAAAAATGCACAAATCAGGACAACCAGGAATTAGGGGAGTTTTGAGGTCTAAAATGGGCCTCCTAAGGAAATCATAAAATAAGAGTAGAAATCATAAAATAATATTTGATGACATCATCAAAATTTACAGGGAAAAAGGAAAAAACTACTTTTTCAACTCGTATTTTCAACTTATCTCCCAAAGTGTTTACTCAAATTTCGAGTGGGAGTACTCGTTGGATGCAAAATTTAATTCCTCATCCAAGGAGTACCCATGTTGCATACTTTCGATGGACCCTGCTACACGAAAAATGAGAAATACATGAAAAACATGATCGCAATCACATTTTTTCATGTATTTCTCATTTTTCTCATAGCAGGGTCCATCGAAAGTGTGGACCATCGGTACTCCTTGGATGAGGAACTAAATTTTTCATCCAATGATTACTCCCGCTCAAAATGTGAGTAAAAGCTTTGGGAGATAAGTTGAAAATACGAGTTGAAAAAGTAGTTTTATTATTTTATTAATTTTTTAATCTTTTTACCCTTTTACTTAAAATTGGTGAATCATCCCCCATGGTTGACATCATCATCTTGAATCCTATTGTTTCTTATAAATTTTATTTTGGTTGTACATTTTTCTTAGGAGGCCCATTTTAGACCTCAAAATTCCCCTAATGATGAGGTTAAGTTGCTGGGAATTTTCAGAAATTTGGCTAAGTGTGGGATGAGTGAAACTGATGTGAACAGTGATAAGAATTGACTGTGATCACACACTTAGACACTTGAAGACACAACATAGATCATATGGAGCACATGAACACATAATTCCCTTAGTGTGACAACCTTTGTGACAACTTATGACAAGTGCAACATTAAAGATACACATTGCGACGATAATGACGACACTTGTGCAATAGTGCGTAAAAATTTGGAAAAAGTGCGACGAATGTATACATGGTAATATTACCTCATTTTCACAAATATAACCCTATTGAAATCACCAACACAAGCTTATGTACATTGTGTGACACTTAACACGCGAAAATACGACGATTTCTACAATGCGACGACACTTGCGATATGTGAACGAAAATGAAAGTAACACATGCAAAAGAAAATATAAAATGAAAATGAAACTAATTAGAGTGAAAGGATGCGAAAGAGACAACAAAAAACATGAAAACAACACTTGCGAAAATAAAGGTGTGTTGAAGTGACAATTTTCAAAACTCACTGAAATAGAAGTACAAACATAGCTATAAGTGATAACTGTCAATATCAATGTGCATTGACTGTCGACGTGGATTAGACATCGCATAGGTACAATATTAATGGGATGTTCCATGCTAATTAAAGCTTGCATAAAAGAATGCATTGATGCACTTGTTACAGACTGAACATGTGTGAACAAGTGACTTTGACACTTCCAATTCAAGAAGGGAGCCCAAAAGAATTAATTGACCAAGAAGTGAATACAGAATGACTAATCACAGGATCCACAGTAGGATCCAAAACTTAGGTATAGGAAACATTTTGGAGGCTGTTTTTTCATAGCAACAACACTATGGTGATAATGGACTTCTACCTTATTTTTGTCACTTGCTCTAGTGATAGCCTTGTAGGGTACCCCTCTCCAAGGTGTGCTAGATTCTGCGGCAATACTCTTTATTGGGGTATTCGTATCATTTTGTGTTGAACTTAAATAATGGAAAATATGATTTGTTATTTCACATATATTTTTTCCTGGAAGTTTGATAATATCCTCTACTTTTGATATAATCATTCATTGAATAGGTTTTGCAATCCCTTGCTTCATGTCTAAATCTTGTTGATGCACCAACATCCGGCTCAACAATTTCATTTAATTAAATTAAATTAGGGGGTCTTGTATTTCTATGAAATTGGAATGATTTGAGTGATTTTAATAGGATTAATTAAATATTGAGAGGATTTTTGTAAATTTTCTCGAAAGAGAATATGAGAGATTTGAGAATTAATTTTATTTTCTAAATTAGAATTAGTTTCACGAATCTGGGGATTATAAGAGTCCTTAGGGATTAAGTAGAGATTTTAGGATTAAAGAGGATTCTTAGGAATTTGTTGAGGAAATAGAGAATCTGAAACCAGAATTGGTTTCAGAAACATTTGTATAAATTATAAGCCTCAAAGGCATAGAAATATATAGAGAGAAATTCAGTATTTAGATAGATAGGAGTTGTTTTGTAAGCGTATGGGCAATTTAGAGAAAAGGCCACTGATACAAAAGATCAGGCCAGAGCAATAATTCCTATGTAAATATTGGATTTAATACAGAAAACTCAATTTTTGAGTTTGTGTTTTGAGTGTATATTGTGTGCAGGTGAAATTGACAGGATCAAGGGAAATTCCGTCATTTTATATTCAAGCTACAATTTTAAGAGATTGTGTGGTTTTTAAGAGATCGAATATCTTTTTATTGGTTCTGTGTGATTTGCAAATGTTGATAAATTAGCATCGATCATAGAATGGATCGATGCCATTAAAAAAATTACTTGGACTGCTAAATTGAGGTATAAAATCTGCCTGGATGCATTTCTCAATTGGGGCTGACATCGTATAAAGCATTTCAAGGAGATATTACACATTCTGTTGGGTATACACAGTGAAGTGAGATCCAGAGGTTGAAGTCACATTTGGGGTTTTATTGTATTTAGAAAACAATGGATAAGAACCATAGAAGATGAATAATAGAGATTAAACCATGCGTTGACTGAATGCCGGAGTGGGTTTGAAGACTGGTAAGTAATTTATGCAATTTGGAAATGTACTTAGTCATTTTCATAATTAGCATAATTTCCTGAATTCTGGAACTATGTATTTATGGAACCCTACATAAAGTTTGGCATCATTAAAACAGTGAAGATGTATGGCATAGTTGTTGTGAAATTCTTCAGGGTGGAAACATAGTTCTGTTCAGAAACTCGAGTCAAATGAAAGCAGAAACGATGGAGTAAAGGAGAGATCGTAGTGCAGTGAATAAAAATTGAAGTTTGTATGAACATGCATATAGAGGAGCTATACTGAAAATTTGGATGCAGAATTATGAGTCAACGGTAAAGGAGAATGGTGGATGGTTTCAGAAAACAAGTGGTGGGTTTTCGCGTGGAATGAAACTTGTAAACGGTATTTTATGAATGCGATAGTGTCAAAGAGATGACACATAGCACCTCAATACCGCCTATTTTGCGTAGTCTTGAAAACCTTAAACATCATCTTTGTTGGAATGCGATTTCCATCGGATTGGGATCATAAAGAGATCAAACGCAATCGTTTAGTCGAAGGTGCGGCATTAATAAAAGTGCTGGACTGATGTGCAACTTCTGTCGAATGATGTTGGAGCATACAATCTATGGTAAAAAGGTGCGTTGTAAATGCTATGGGTCCAAATATATTATTTTTGGAAAATGAGTTTTAACCGAAGTCAAATATATGGGTATGAATTTCCATAAGATGGATATTATTTTTTATGGGTTGAAAACGCGGGTTTTAATAATGAAGCAATGCTTCCTTATAAAGAGAGAAGGTAGAAAGGTTTTAGGAATGTGGATGTCACCATGCTAAAGCATATTTCAAAACTTGGTTTGAATAGAATTTCATTAATTATAGTAATGAAATTTCCTGGGCAAATGAGAATTGCATTTTATATGCAAATATTGTTAAACGCAACTTTTGGCTGCATCAAGTGGTATCAGAGGTGGAAAAGCTCTTTTGAAGGTTAAAGTATTTTTTTTAATTCATGTGTGATGGGAAAAATAAGAGGATATCGGATTATAAATCTGATAAGCATCATATATACAGAGTTGGTGTGTAACAAGCAATTGCAGAAATACATGAGTACAAGTGAATGAAGAGGACAAAGTCATGCAGAGATTTTGAAGGTGAGATAATGTGTTTTATTTAATCTGGTTTGAATATTGTGATTGCAGAATTCTGGTTGCAGACAAGATGAAGACAAAGGTTTTGATGATGATGGCAATGAACCTATCCAATTAGGAATTGGAAGAAAGAAGGAAGGTGACTGAGTGCAGCAGCTAAAGGAACAACAGGTTCAAGAGAGTGAACCAAAATAATACTAGGAAGAATTCAAGCTCATAAAGGAAGCTTGATAGGGTATTGAGTAGCAAAATTAGAGAGAAGGCTATGTTGCAGATCAACAATCGAGCATTGATGAGCTCATGAAGAATATGGTCATGGAGGATCAGAGAAGAGGTTCTAAAGAATTCCACAAAGATAATATAAGTGATGAGGATCAAGAGAGAGATATTGCAGTGATGAAAGTACAACTGGAGGTACTACCAAGATGGTTGCAAGAGTCAGGGAATGAATGTCGAAGACATGGATGGAAAATGAGGAAATGGGTTAGATGGAACTTATTGCAAAATAAATGGAATGATAAGCTGGCGAACGAGTTCAGAAGACTTGAACATATACATATTTATTTGTTGGAAAATGAAAGACTCAAAGGAGTTGAGTCATAGCAAATAGGATCTGTAAAAAACCAGAAAGTACATTGTGGAAGATTGATGCTTGAGGAAGAAAATGAGACTGAAAAGTCTTGTGGTTTTAAAACTAATGATTTGTGTGTGATTGCAGGTACATCATAGGATGATAAACAAAATTTAAAGTTTTTTAAGGAGAAGGAACTGAATCTGAAATCTGTTCAGATTAATGTTGAGAAAGCAATATCTTAGAAAGAAATGAAGATAGAGGGGTCTCATGGAAATATTCAGCAGAATATTGAAACAAGGGAAGAAGGACCATTTGATGATTGGTCAAAAACAAGTGAAGGTATGGAAAGTCGTGTAAAGTTTCCAAATTCCACTCCAATCGAAATTGTTGAGCTATATAGAAAGTTAGATCTTCAAATAAGAGAATTGGAAAAGTAGAGGATCTATACTCATGATGAATTGCTGAAAGAGAAAGACAAAGACTTTGTCATGAATGAGAGTCAGGAAACAGAGGATAAGGATGTAAGAATAATTTAGAAAATCAAAGGAGTCCATTATGGTGAACGAGAACAGGGAAACATTCTTGAAATATATGATATGAAGGAGAGACTAGCTAACAGTCTCATGGAGAATTTAAATCGGCATACTAATGTGATGACAAAGCAGTTAAATGAAAACTCAAAGAAACATACTAAGATGTTTCCAGAGAACGAAGAGGCATTGAAGTCTTGTATTTTTAATACTGATAATTCATGTGTTAATTATGCAGGTAAAAGAGGACAACAAATGGAAAATGTTAGAGAATCCAATGAAAAGGAAACTATGTTAGTTGAAAACATAGCGAAGGATCATCATTCTATCATGGTGATTGGCACAATGGAGATAACATTGGAAGCTGGAAAGAAAGATAGTGAAGATTTCCTGAGTCCTGAAAGAGACTTAGGACTACAAAAAGAAGATTTTGTGACTGGATCATCAAATGAGACCATTGGGTATTGGGATTTTGAAATTGATAATTTGACTGTGTTTATAGGTATTGCAGAAGACAACCCATCTCTTGGAGTTGTCTTGAAAGAATATGAATTTTTTGAAAAGAAGGAACTCATAAATTCCAAGGAAGATGAGACAATCATGTCTCATATGAAGGAACTTGTTATTGTTGATGACAAGGAGGAGTTGGCTTGTCTGATTAGCCAAGAGAAGACTGTGGGATAGACTGTTAGAACTGCCACAATGGTGAAGAATCAGAATTCTATTCTGATAAAGGATGAAGATACAAAGTTTGAAGAAGGTGAATTGACTGTCAGAATCAGTCAAGGAGGTGAAGGACAATCAGTGAAGGTTGTCAAGGAAGAAGAAGAAGGATCTGTTGAAACTAAATTGCAGCATATTGATGATGTGTTTGAGAGAAAACACGTACAAAGGGAATGGATGAAATGCTTGCTGGAAACAATTGTGCCAGAGAAAGAAATTGCAGACATTGAAGTAAAAATGCCTGAATTTGTGGAAGAGGCAGGAGCAAATACTAGTTTGTCAAATTTGATTATGCTTACTAGTATACAAGGAACAATGAATGATTAGGTTGTTGTGGTTAAAGAATCAGAAGATACTTTAATTTCAGGTGGTAAGCAGAAGAGGGATGTTGCAAAGGGAGATATCTTAAGAGATATTCAGGAAGTCTGGGAGGTAGCAACATCTACAACAATGTCCAAAACAACTTTATTTGGATCAATATCTACAATAATATTTGCAGTAGACATTGGAAGCAACAAAAAAAGGTAGAGTGATTTTCGGACTAAAGATAAACTGGAAATAGAGATTGAGAGTATAAAAAGGTTAATGATGAAGGTGTATCAGAAGAAGACATCAACAAAAAAGCAAAGAAATTACAACAAGGAACAAACAAGAACAGAATGTGAAAGCATAGCTAGCGGAAAGATGCAGAATAAAATATGGAAACCTAGAAAAATGCAGTTGAAGAATAATGTAGCTATTGGATAGCAGAAAAACAGAGTATGGGATCTAGGAGACAAAGTTTGGAAGCACATGGTCAGGAGATCATTATAAATTTCTACTTTGGGAGTCTGATGCAAGAGCATCCAGCTCATCAATTTCATTTAATTAAATTAAATTAGGGGGTCTTGTATTTCTATGAAATTGGAATGATTTGAGTGATTTTAATAGGATTAATTAAATATTGAGAGGATTTTTGTAAATGTTCTCGAAAGAGAATATGAGAGATTTGAGAATTAATTATATTTTCTAAATTAGAATTAGTTTCATGAATCTGGGGATTATGAGAGTCCTTAGGAATTAAGTAGATATTTTAGGATTAAAGAGGATTCTTAGGAATTTGTTGAGGAAATAGAGAATCTAAAACCAGAATTGGTTTCAGAAACATTTGTATAAATTATAAGCCTCAAAGGCATAGAAAGATATAGAGAGAAATTCAGGATTTAGATAGATAGGAGTTGTTTTGTAAGCCTACGGGAAATTTAGAGAAAAGGTCGTTGATGCAGAAGATCAGGCCAAAGCAATAATTCCTATGTAAATATTGGATTTAATATAGAAAACTCAATTTCTGAGTTTGTTTTTTGAGTGATATTGTGTGCAGGTGAAATTGACAAGATCAAGGGAAATTCCGTCATTTTATATTCAAGCTACAATTTTAAGAGATTGTGTGTTTTTTAAGAGATCTAATATCTTTTTATTGGTTCTGTGTGATTTGTAAATGTTGAGAAATTAGCATCGATCATAGAATGGATCGATGCCATTAAAAAATTTACTTGGACTGCTAAATTGAGGTATAAAATCTACCTGGATGCATTTCATAATTGGGGTTGACATCGTATAAAGCATTTCAAGGAGATATTACACATTCTGTTGTGTATACACAATGAAGTGAGATCCAGAGGTTGAAGTCACATTTGGGGTTTTATTGTATTTATAAACAATTGATAAGAACCACAAAAGATGACTAATAGAGATTAAATCATGCGTTGACTAAATGTCGGAGTGGGTTTGAAGACTGGTAAGTAATTTACGCAATTTGGAAATGTACTTAGTCATTTTCGTAATTGGAAGAATTTCCTGAATTCTAGAACTATATATTTATGGAACCTTGCATAAAGGTTGGCATCATTAAAACAGTGAAGATGTATGGCGTAGTTTTTGTGAAATTCTTCAGGGTGGAACCATAGTTCCGTTTAGAAACTCGAGTCAAATGAAAGCAGAAATGATGGAGTAAAGGAGAGATTGTAGTGCAGTGAAGTTTGTTTGAACATGCCTACGGAGGAGCTATACTGAAAATTTGGATGCAGAATTATGAGTCAATGGTAAAGGAGAATGGTGGACGGTTTCAGAAAACAAGTGATGGGTTTTCGCATGGAATGAAACTTGTAAATGGTATTTTTTTAATGAATGTGATAGTGTCAAAGAGATGACACGTAGCACCTCAATATCGTCTATTTCCCATAGTCTTGAAAACCTTAAACATCATCTTTGTTGGAATTCGATTTCCATCAGATTAGGATCATAAAGAGATCAACAACAATCGTTTAGTCGAAGATGCGACATTAATAAAAGTGCTGGACAGATGTGCAACTTCCGTCGAATGATGTTGGAGCATACAATATATGGTAAAAAGGTGCATTGTAAATGTTGTGGGTCCAAATATATTATGTTTGGAAAATGAGTTTTAACCAAAGTCGAATATATGGATATGAATTTCCATAAGATGGATATTATTTTTTATGGGTTGAAAACATGGATTTTAATAATGAAGTAATGCTTCCTTATAAAGAGAGAAGGTAGAAAGGTTTTAGGAATGTGGATGTCACCATGCTAAAGAAGATTTCAAAACTTGGTTTGAATAGAATTTCATTAAATATAGTAATGAAATTTCCTAGGCAAATGAGAACTGCATTTTATATGAAAATATTGTTAAATGTAGCTTTTGGCTCCGTCACTTGTGCATGAGAAACAATGACCAAAAAACATATCTTGGTATCTAGCTAGATGGAGTTATCTTGATGAAGCCTATATTTTGAATAAGTCCCTTGGAAGAGATTCATCTCCTTGCTAATATTTGAATCCTACTCCACTGCTACTTGTAGATCCCTTGAGAGGATTTTCTGTTATAATGGTTCTTATACCATCATCATGGTTTCCTTCCCTTCTTAGGCTAGTTTTATCTTGTTGATTCCTAGTTCCTTTTTTAGTGTCACTTGAGATGTTGAAGTGAACATGTTTAGGCTTATCCTTTACTTGACTAGAGTCTTCAATTTTGTTGTTCTTAGATCATATGAAGGTATCAACATAGCTCTTAATTTATTCCCCATTTTCCTTGAGGGAGCTTCATTTTTGGGTGCCTTGTGATATTCTTGATAATTGAGGCTTGTTTCGATAAGGGGATATATTTGTAGGCTGAGGATGAAATCTAATGAATCTGAACCTTTAAGGAGCTTCAAGTTTTGATTGAGATGACATGAGGTATTTTCTACTTCCTCTCTCAAAAGAACAATTTATTATTCCAATTTTTCACAGTATTCTTCCTTTTCTATAACTTCGTTGATAGGATCTCATTTATCCTCTTAGTTACTTCCAGTTCAATTTTGAGAAATATGGTAGAATCTGTATCACAATATTTATATTTATATTCGTCATGTTGTTGTTCTAGTTGTTATACCCTCTTTCGTAGAGATCTTAGTTCTTCTAAGAAACTTATGGGTTCTCCTTCATAGTCTAATTCTACTTCAATCTCTTCTTCAGTTATGAACAATATCTATCCTCTTTCAATATCTCACATCCTTTTCATTTCATCTTATTTTACAATAATTATATTTGAAGTTTACTTCATCATCATTATCATTTACTTTTGGAATAAGGAAATTTAGAAGCATAGTTTCCTATTCGTCCACATTCAAAACATTTAAAAGGAATCTTACCTTTGAACTTTCCAATTCCCTTATTTAGATTTCTTGCAAATTTGGCTTCCTCATATTATTCATGACTAGAGTCTTCTTGAGTCCCATGCTTGTGTCCTTCCTTGGTTATTTTGAATGTGGATTCTATGGATCTTGTCTTCTCCTTTTCTGTCCTTAATTCATATGTAGCAATAATTCCATGTAGGGTATCCATGTTTAACTTTTGAATGTCGTATCGTTCCTCAATGGTTGATACTTTAATATCAAACCTCGAGGGAAGTGATATCAATCATTTACGAACAATATCAACTTCTTTGACCGTTTCACTAAGATCTATGATTGTATTGGAAATACCATGCACTCGAAGGAAATATGAGGAAATGTTTTCATCTTCTTCCATTTTCAAACTTTCAAACTATCTTCTATATGTTTGCAACTTTACTCCTTTATTTTGTCATACCCTTCATAAAAACTTCTAACCTTGTCCCACAATTGTTTGGATGAATAGAAATGCATTACTTTGACAAATTCAGTATCTAATAAACCACTTAAGATGGAATATTTTTCCAATGAATTAAATGTATAGAGAAATTTACCAGTTGCATCAGTATGAGGAGTTGCAGTTGCATGTATCTGATTCTCAACAACCGTCCATACATCAATACTTAAAGATGTAATGTAGGTTTCTTATTTTCCAGAAAGCATATTTTTTCCATCAAAGTGAGGAGGCTTTCCTGAAGATTTAAGATCGACCACGATCCTTGTGATTAACCTTATGATAATTAACTTTTCCTGAAGGAACCTACTCTGGTAAAAATTGTTAGAATTAGTGTTGCAAGCATCCCAATTTTATTGTGATAAAATAGTGAAATTGAAATTTTTTGGACTAGCCAATGTTTTCTAATTTTTAATGAAATTTTGGTATTATATTAATTTTGGAAATGTTTGCCAACTTTTATCGATATTTTCTTGATTTTGATGATATTTTGGTTTTTTGAATCCTTGTTGATTTTAGCTCGATGCCCATGTTTGCAATATTGGTTAGAATAATTATTACACTGGGAGGTGTGGAAGAGGAGAGGGGGGGGGGGGGTGCTACATCGGTGAAATGACCAATTTGACCAATTTAAACAATTTCACAACTAATCATAACTATACACATAACAATGCATCAATAGATACCATCATCACATCAACACATTAGAACACCATATGTACGTGGAAACACTTGCATGAGAAAACCACAAATATTTTATTTTCTTCAATCTTTAATGACATCAATTCGCAGGCACCAACTCCAATTTTTTTTTGTAGAAACTAGCTTGTTGGAGGCACCAAACCCCAAATATACGAAAGCATCATATTTATATAGGATACAATGTGATCGAGGCACCAACCTATAAAATATGCAAGCACAAACTTGTTGTAGGCACCAAACTCTAAAATATGCAAGCACCAACTTGTTGTAGGCTCCAACCTTATTAAGGCACCCACCTCCTTCACCAAAACATAGTCGACCTCTTTTCATAATATTTCAAATTGGATCTATTAGCCCCCCTATGAAATTCTTGACAAGCAAGCTGGGGGCTATGTCATTTTGGAGACCTTCAAGGAATGCATCTCCCCTGAAGACACATCATCCTTGAGGTCTCTCTGTGCTTTGCCTTATACAAATGCCCTCTGCCGTTTTCCCATCTAAGGCCTCACTGGTTATAAATGTTGCTCCTAAAATACCAACATTGCCCCTCATACCCCTGAAAAACACCACATTTTCTCCTCCCTTCCCCTTTTTCAAAGTCCCTTTTGTTCCCCTATCAACCCTCTAAACCCCTCCAAAATCCCCTTTGATCCTTACCCCCCCTTTGTTTTCTCAAATTCCCCCTCCATCTCCCTATTGTTACCCTTTGGGCCTCAAAATACATTAAAAATGGGTTAAAAACCCACATCGGACCTTATAATAGGCCTCAGCCCCTTCTCCTCTAGCCCTGCGCCTTTTCTCTCCATACAACCTCGCGCCGTGACCGAGCACTAGGCGGAAAGGCGCTTCTGCGGGGGGTCGCTCCAAGTTTTTCATGTCCGTATACCTTGGTCCCTCGCATTTCATCTCCGCCATCCATCTAAATCCGCGAAATCGACGGTCTGCAGTTAATTCATATCGAGCGCATTTTCCACCGTTGATCTATATAGATCCGACAGTGTGGAATCCGCCCGCCACGGGGGTCCCCCCTGCTTTCACTGTTCATAAACCACACTGCTTCCATCGCACCGCCTTTGGGTGGTAGGCAGTTTTTCCCTGACGTCCAGTGATTCCATACACCTTTCGACACCTGTCCTCTTGTATGATTTCGAAACCGCTGGCCCCGCCCGTTAACTCTATCCATCGTGCGTTATTGTTCGGACACAGATGCCCAGCGAAATTCCTGTAGACCGTCCGATTTGGAGCGATCCATCCAACGGTTATCGCTTGTTGAAGGTGCACGGTGTTTAATGTAGTTGCACGCGCGATAACCCATGTTATGGCCCACCATTCATCGTCCTCCACCGTTGATCTCCGCCACGATTGACAGCCCAGATTTGTTCGCCCACCGCTGACTTTTCCACTGTCTCCCGGTCCCACCACGTCATCTCCACATGCACCCTCCGTACATTCTCCCTTTCCATTACGTATAATTGGTTCATTTTCGTGTTTTTTCATGATTTTCATTCATTTTTCCTTCTCCGCTACGCTCACATCCTCCAACCATATTTCGTCGTTCCGCTACATTTTTTGCCATCAACCTGCACAATTCCACCGTCTATTCGTTCTGCATGGCTGGTCCCATCGTATCCATCGTGTCCACCACCCCCATGTATGTTTTCTCAACCAGTTTGCCTATTTTATAGGGTTTTCAACAGTAAATGACCGCCATGAAGCGCGATCTCTGTTACAGTGATAGAGAGATTGGAGAAGACCGTGTGTAGAGGCTATTTTCAGAGCCTGATGTTACAGGAAATGTCTAGAGGGGTGTGTGCACCATAAATGCATCAGAGGACAGAGTTTTAAACTCTACCAACCCTCTGGCGCCATTGAAGCTCGAAAATGCACAGGTAGAGACAGTACAGGAACAACATAGAGCTCGAGGCAAGAAGTAGAAGAATTTTGAGCTTCTGCAGGGATTTTTAGAAGGCAAAGGCACAAATGTGAAGACCCTGAGGATCGAATAGGAGATCCTATGCACAGAGATATTATATTATCAGGGTTTCCGTATCAGCAGAGCGTTCTTCCATGAAAGGACACGGTACACATCAATTTTTCAGTCTACATTGTGCCCAAATAAAGATCTACGCCCTTTCAGCAGTCCTACACTATCAGAAGCATTTGTTACACCGTATGGTCGAACCTAGCATCATTATTTCACCATTTTTGTTCAGTCACAGAGAATGGCAGTAGTACTGCAGCCAAAGTGCCAGAAGTAAATGCACAGATTTAAAGCAGTATGGGTTGCAACTTTCCTCCTCTTCTGAGCGTTAATTCTTCATTTAGTCCTTCACCTACCATCTTCTGCTCTGTTTTCCCCTATAAGAATCCAAAAGAACATATTGTAAAGGTTGTTGTTCGGTTGTTCGGCTGTTGCGGTTAGAGGGATTCAGTTTGACTGTTAGAATAGTCTTGGGAGGGAGTTATAGAGTAGTTTGTATGTAATAGGCTGGGGAAAAGGTCTTGTTGGTATTTAGCCATTGGGCTTATTGTACATGACTGGTTTTGCATCAATTAACCAAAGCACATTTCACAGGATCCTAGTCTATTACTATTGGTGATGTTTTTCCTAACTCTGTTTATTGCATTTTCATATTGTTTCATGTTCTTCTGGTAGGCAACATAAGTATAACATAGGATTCACCCTTGTTAGGTGCCCTATGTTTCCCGCTCTCCCTACCTTTAATTTTTTCTGCTTTATGTGCTATCTGAGAATTGTCTTCAATTGATTTAACCAGTGTAGTGGATGATATTTCCTACTCTCTGATGTATGAATTAAATGAATCAGTTCTTAGATGTTCTTGTTGGGTTCAAGCTGGAAGATTTGGGAACACTGGGGATTAGAGTTAGCCCTGTCCACTAGGATCCTTGTGCAACCAGCTGACCTTCCTAAGATCCCTTTGTTAATCTTATCTCTGTTTTCCCTTGGAGCATGCTAAAGCTGACCTGAAGTTAAATGACCTCTGGTCAAATCTATAAGCAGCTCCTTTGTCCCTCTTTGAGAGCTGCCTTTGAGTATGTCCAAGCAGGTCTGGAGTTAAATGACCTCTGACCTGATCTATAGACAGGAATTGGGCTGCTTTCCTTCTTTCACCTTCTCTCCTTAATGTTCCATTCCATCATCTATCTAAAAGATCCTTTAGTATAGATGAATTTCCCTCTGAAAGCCTTGGCTATTTGTTGCAAGTAATTCTCCTTTCGTGACTCCATAGCCCAATGGATGGCACTGTCTTGACTTATCCTCTTTGCTGAAACATCCTGCTGTTTTGTTCCTTTTCTCTCATTACTTCTCAGTTCATGATCTCATGACCAAACCACCAACCAACCAACCAAATCATTTTAAAACACCCCTTTGTGCTTCATACCTAGCCTAATATCTCAATTTCGAGCTTCAAAGATATATTATTCTTTGTGTTATTGGAGAGATCCCTCTCCGGGTCCAGGAGGGCTAGATCCTAGGGCCCAAAAGTGGTTCTGATGTTGTCTCATCTTTTGGTCTTTCCAATCTGGCCAAAACATGGGAACTCCAACATAATGGCGACTCCGCTGGGGAATAGACCATTCAGCCTTGATTTGGTAAACCACTGTGGTGGACAGTAAAGCTGTAACTCATCCACCTGGCGACTCCACAATTCCTAAAATGACAAAAAGACTCCACTGGTGATCAGCAGGCCACTGATTATCTGTGTTTTCACATAAGACTCCACTGGGAGACTAGTCGCAATACAACACCAACCCCACCAATGGAAGACTCCGAGTTTAGTCCCCTTGAAGAGTTTTGTTGCAGAATATCAGATATACTGGCTAAACTCCAAAGCAAGGACCTTCCACAGGTTTTTCGTTCCAGCTCAAGATTCAATGATCAACCTGAGCTGAAGAAATTTTTTTTTAGAAGTGCTGGCAGAGAGATATGAAGCTGAGATCGAACTTTTGAACTCACAAGAGATATCATATGAGTTCAGAGACCCGAGGGCATTTTCGGAAAGTCTTCCACCCCCTAAAAATGAAGAAATTCCACTACCTGCTGAAATACAAGAAGAAGATGATTGGGTTTTCAAGAGCCACACTGAAGATGCAGTGGAAGACACAGTAATCAAAGCTGCCCAGGACGTAGACAACCTACAAGTCAGGGCAGGCCAGAAGGAAGAAAATTTACATCATCTGTTTATTGACCCAGTGGCAGAGTACATGGAGGCCCTGATTAGCTCAAATTCTCCAGCGTTGATCCTTAGCACGGGCCAGATTCATCAGGAGTGGTCACTACTGATGGTGACCTCAATTTTGAAGAACCACATGCAGAGCACCCTGTAGTTATCTCTGACAGGCAATCAGTGCTCATATCCTTTTTTGTTACTGCTTGACTGGCTGCATTGGCATTATCGTATCACCTAGAACATCAGAGATTTCCAATTAGAGTAGGGTAGGTAGGAAAAGCTCAATAAAGCTCAGTCTATGAGCATGTAGTTAGTTGTTTCAAATTCTGTCTTAGAATGTAGAGAAGAAACCTGCTAGACAGTCGAATCCTAGCAGGTAGTAGTGTAGGTAGAGAAACATATGAGACCAACAGTCTAATCTGGTCTCATTGAGCAATAAGGGTAGAAGTAGAATAGGTTTAGTTTCTTGTTTGTAAATAAAATGATGTAAAGGATCTGCTAGCTCAAATGCACCCTGAAGGGAAAATGGTTAGGATTGTAGTGAGGGTAGGTAGACTGGTTGGGAAAATGTTTCTTCTGATGTAACATATTCATATTGTGGCAGCTGATCAAAGAAATGGATGTGCCAAGCAGCAGGCAACTGGCCTACTCCAAAAATCATTTTTGGTTTCTTGCCTCCTTCAAGAAGAAGCCATCCCCATGTGGAGCCACTGTTAGCCCCCCTATGAAATTCTTGACAAGCAAGCTGGAGGCTATGTCATTTTTGAGACCTTCAAGGAATGCATCTCCCTTGAAGACACATCATCCTTGAGGTCTCTCTGTGCTTTGCCTTATACAAATCCCCTCTGCCATTTTCCCATCTAAGGCCTCACTGGTTATAAATGCTGCTCCTAAAAGACCAACATTGCCCCTCATACCCCTGCAAAACACCACATTTTCGCCTCCCTTCCCCTTTGTCAAAGTCCCTTTTGTTCCCCTCTATTTCCCCCCTATCAACCCTCTAAACCCCTCCAAAATCCCCTTTGATCCTTACCCACCCTTTGTTTTCTCAAATTCCCCCTCCATCTCCCTATCGTTACCCTTTGGGCCTCAAAATACATTAAAAATGGGTTAAAAACCCACTTCGGACCTTATAATAGGCCTCAGCCCCTTCTCCGCTAGCCCTGCGCCTTTTCTCTCCATACAACCCCGCGCCGTGACCGAGCCCTAGGCGGAAAGGCACTTCTGCGGGGGGTCGCTCCAAGTTTTTTATGTCCATACACCTTGGTCCCCCGCAGTTCATCTCTGCCATCCATCTAAATCCACAAAATCGACGGTCCACAGTTAATTCATATCGGGCGCATTTTCCATTGTTGATCTATATAGATCCGATGGCGCGGAATCCGCCCGCCACGGTGGTCCCCCCCCGCTTTCACTGTTCATAAACCACGCTATTTCCATCGCATCGCCTTTGGGCGGTAAGCGGTTTTTCCCCGACGGCCAGCGATTCCATACACCTTTTGACACTTGTCCTCTTGTACGATTTCGAAACCGCCGGCCCCGCCCGTTAACTCTATCCATCGCGCGTTATTGTTCGGACACGGATGCCCAGCGAAATTCCTGTAGACCGTCCGATTTGGAGCGGGCCATTCGACGGCTATCGCTCGTCGAAGGTGCACGGTGTTTAATGTAGTTGCACGTGCGATAACCCATGTTATGGCCCGCCGTCCATCGTCCTCTGCCGTTGATCTCCGCCACGATCGACGGCCCAGATTTGTTCGCCCGCTGTTGACTTTTCCACTATCTCCCGGTCCCACCACGTCATCTCCACGTGCGCCCTCCGTACATTCTCCCTTTCCATTACGTATAATTGGTTCATTTTCGTGTTTTTTCATGATTTTCATTCGTTTTTCCTGCTCCGCTACGTTCATGTCCTCCAACCATATTTCGTTGTTCCGCTACGTTTTTTGCCATCAACCTGCACAATTCCACCGTCTGTTCATTCTGCATGGCTGGTCCCATCGTCTCCATCATGTCCGCCACCCCCATGTATGTTTTCTCAACCAGTTTGCCTATTTTGCAGGGTTTTCAACAGTAAATGACCGCCATGATGCGCGATCTCTGTTACAATGACAGAGAGATCGGAGAAGACCGTGTGCAGAGGCTATTTTCAGAGCCTGATGTTACAGGAAATGTCTGGAGGGGTGTGTGCACCATAAATGCATCAGAGGACAGAGTTTTAAACTCTACCAACCCTCCGGCGCCATTGAAGCTCGAAAATGCACAGGCAGAGACAGTACAGGAACAACAGAGAGCTCGAGGCAAGAAGTAGAAGACTTTTGAGCTTCTGCAGGGATTTTTAGAAGGCAAAGGCACAAATGTGAAGACCCCGAGGATCGAACAGGAGATCCTATGCACAGAGATATTATATTATCAGGGTTTCCGTATCAGCAGAGCGTTCTTCCATGAAAGGACACGGTACACATCAATTTTTCAGTCTACATTGTGCCCAAATAAAGATCTACGCCCTTTCAGCAGTCCTACACTATCAGAAGCATTTGTTACATGGTATGGTCGACCCTAGAATCGATATTTGATTGATTTTTGTTCGCCACAGAGAAGGAGATTAGGGGAGCTGACAGCCCAGAGAGCGCGCCGGCGGAATGCAACAGGACGGGCAGGCAGACCAAAATCCTTCCCTTCTGTTTGATCTGCTGAATTTTCACCACCATCTTCCCCGCCCGTAGTCAGTTCTAGAATCCAAAAGAACATATTGTAAAGGTTGTTGTTCGGTTGTTCGACTATTGTTGTTAGAGGGATTCAGTTTGACTTTTAGAACAATCTTGGGAGGGAGTTACAGAGTAGTTTGTATGTAATAGGCTGGGGAAAAGGTCTTGATCGTATTCAGCCATTGGGCTTATTGTACATGACTGGTTTTGCATCAATTAACCAAAGCACATTTCACAGGATCCTGGTCTATTACTATTGGTGATGTTTTTCCTAACTCTGTTTATTGCATTTTCATATTGTTTCATGTTCTTTTGGTAGGCAACAGAAGTATAACATAGGATTCACCCTTGTTAGGTGCCCTATGTTTCCCGCTCTCCCTACCTTTAATGTTTTCTACTTTATGTGCTATCTGAGAATTGTCTTCAATTGATTTAACCAGTGTAGTGGATGATATTGCCTACTCTCTGATGTATGAATTAAATGAATAAGTTCTTAGATGTTCTTGTTGGGTTCAAGCTGGAAGATTTGGGAACACTGGGGATTAGAGTTAGCCCTGTCCACTAGGATCCTTGTGCAACCAGCTGACCTTCCTAAGATCCCTTTGTTAATCTTATCTCTGTTTTCCCTTGGAGCATGCTAAAGCTGACCTGGAGTTAAATGACCTCTGGTCCGATCTATAAGCAGCTCCTTTGTTCCTCTTTGAGAGCTGCCTTTGAGTATGTCCAAGCAGGTCTGGAGTTAAATGACCTCTGACCTGATCTATAGACAGGAATTGGGCTGCTTTCCTTCTTTCACCTTCTCTCCTTAATGTTCCATTCCATCATCTATCTAAAAGATCCTTTAGTATAGATAACTTGCCCTATAAAAGCCTTGGCTAGTTGTTGCAAGTAATTCTCCTTTCGTGACTCCATAGCCCAATGGATGGCACTGTCTTGACTTATCCTCTTTACTGAAACATCATGTTGTTTTGTTCATTTTCTCTCATTACTTTCTCATTTCATGATCTCATGACCAACCCACCAACCAACCAACCAAATCATTTTAAAACACCCCTTTGTGCTTCATACCTAGCCTAATATCTCAATTTCGAGCTTCAAAGATATATTATTCTTTGTTTTATTGGAGAGATCCCTCTCCGGGTCCAGGAGGGCTAGATCCTAGGGCCCAAAAGTGGTTCTGATGTTGTCTCATATTTTTGTCTTTCCAATCTGGCCAAAACATGGGAACTCCAATAGGATCCATAAGCACAAAACACAATAAATTCCCCCAACAAATCTGATCACATCAATACAACTTCAACCTGTTGCTCAATCATAAATTTGTAGCCTCTTCTTCAATATACCAGGATAAAAATGTCCATGGCCTCCAAAATTTTTTGAAAACAACAAAATAAATATGGCCTCATATCCTCAAAAATCTGTCTTCATGACTTTTAATGTCTCTCCCTTTCAGATCACAAAAAAATTCTTGCCATTGCTCCTTTTTCAAAAATTAATTTGGGCCTCAATATAACCCACTAAACATTATAAAATTTAATTTTTTGATAGAATAACCCTATCTAGGTCGACATAATGTAACTTTTAGATCCATCATCTACAAAATCCACGTTCCATTGTGCTCTCTACAAAACATACCCCACCAATTCGACAAATTGCACCAATCTGTTTCAACAAAAGGTTCTTTTCCACTGGGTAGTTCCAAATTCAAAAACAAAAATCTTTAACCTTTGATTCTAACCCATGACCACTACAAAGCAATATCGGCCTCATAAAAACTCGACCACATGCTATGTTCACATAGCTAGCCTTTGAAAATTATATATATGCCAATGCTCAGTCCACAAAATATTGCCAACTAGACCACTACAAGCCAAAACATGGCCAATACCAACTCACCAACATAGCCAGGCCCTACAATAAAAGTGTTATCAAATGACATACCTCAAGCTTGATCACCACAAAATTTCCAACCAAACTCAAACATGTGATCACCGCAAAACAAAATGGGCACAACACCAACTCGCCCATGCGCTAGTTCACATAACTCAGCCTTGTAATACAAGTGTTGTCAAATGATAAACCTCAAGCTTGATTACCACAAAACTACCAACCAAACTCGAAATTATGACCACTGTGAACCAAAATATGGGCTCTCCAATATAAATGTTATCACACAACATACCTCAAACTTGATTACCACAAAACTTCCAACCAAACTCGAATCTATGACCATTGCAAACCAAAATACAAGCTATGCAATATAAACATTATCACACGATAGACCTCAAGCTCGATCACCAAAAAACTACAACCAACTATCAAAGTACGAATCCACACACATATATTTGTTACCATGTTAGAACACAATACAACAGTTCTATAAATTTCATGTGGATATAGTATATAAACATAAGTTTGAAACCAATGGTCCATTGTGCTGACGGAGGTTATGTGACCATAGTTTTTGGAGCCAACCCGTATGACCATAATGTGACGAGGAGGCCCTAGGGACTTGGGGTCTACAATTTTATTCTCAATATGACTAGTACATGTGACTAATACCTTAGTTTCCAATTTTCAGCTATATTCAAATGTAGGTATGATGTCATCGTTCCCATGTGGCATGCTTTGGGTGGTGCCATGTGTCACCCAAATTCGGCCCTATTGGACACTCAAAACAACCTATCTCACATGCAACATGTCCACATCACCAAGGTGACACATGTCAGGAATTTTCCACATCACACATCTTTGCTTTTGGCACATTAACCATTTCTACCATTTCTTCCTTGTTAAAAACCTCAACCACATCAACCATCTCCACCACGTCAACCATATCTGTTTATGCCACATCAACTTTCTCTCCGACATCAACCATCTCTGCCACGTCACCTAGGTCATCATAAAAAATGTTTTATATCGGATCCGCCATGTGTTCTGCCACATCAACCATCTCTGCTTGTGCCACATCAACCAATTAGTACTTTAGACCTGCCACATCACACATGTAGACACATCACACAGGTGTTGCGCTGGACCCACCACATCGCACTGGTATACCGTCTTATACAACACATGGTTATGTTGGTCCCAATATAAATGGCCCCATAATACAATTTTTATTGTATGTGGGATGGGGTTAGATCCTTCTTGATTCATGTGTGGAACCACATCACCATCCAAAACACCTTGTCATTAAATGTTGTGCAACTTCATCTCCTTGATTACCCAAACCATACCCTAACCACATGATCCTCTGGAAGAGTTGTGCACCGGTTAAAAAAATTTGGGTTTGACCCCTTTTACTCTAGTCCCTTATAAACATGTTTGACTTCAAATCAATGTTTCTCCTTAACTGGTGGAATTTTTACCAAGTGACATATATCGACAAAAAATTCTTAGAGAGCATTATCCAACTAAATTATTTGCAATTTTTTTTATCAAAATAATTCTAAAAAATTCTGTGTAACATTTAGGCTATGATTTCAAAGGTGTCATGTTTAAACTATCCTTCTTCTTATTTCGGAGAAGTTTGACTGAGTGTAGTATACCGTTGAAATATTTTTGAGAGGACTCTCCCAACTAGACCTTCTACGCACTTTTTTGATCATCATAACTTCAACAAATTCTCAATAATATTTCTAAGACATCGTACTTCCTTTGACATCTAAGGTATCATACTTCCTTTGACATAAATTACAACACTATGCCCATAAAAATGAAAAAAAAATCCTCTATTTCACCTATGTGTCTCTTATAGTGTTACATTTATCATTATTGGAAATTTATCATTGGGGGTCCAAAATTTAAATTATTGGTGATATCGGGGAAATTATAAAAAATTATTGGGAAAATTAAAAGATACAAAAATAGTTATTTATTTCATATTTGTAAACTTCTAAAGCAACATCAACATTAAGAAAACATGTTCTCACATAAATATGAAGATACAATTTCTATATAAAATGTGTAAGATGTCCAGTGCTACATCAAATATCAAAAACAAGATATTTGTCCTCTCACAAGTCCTAATAAGATAGAATAAAGCTGCATAAAACAAAGGTGTATCTCATGAGATGATCATCATGAGGCATGTAGATACTACAAGGATAACCATGATGCACTAAGATATCAACAATTCCCTCTACCCCTTTTATGGGAAAAGTTCATCGATGTCATTCTTGCACTACAAGAAGTGGGTGGATGTGTTGAGCCCGAGCTTGAGGTGGAAGGTAAAATCTAAGGGAAAATGTGGAAGATAAAGTGGGATATCTTTGTCCTCTTCGCCTAATTGGTAGTCTCTGTGGAGGTGGTGACATTGCCTGCAACACACTTTTGATACCCCCCTACTCCAAATTTGTCTCCCCTATAAGTGGAGCATCCTCCTCCTCATCCAACTCCTCATTGTCTTTCTCTAACCACTTAGGTGCTTCCTCCATAATAGGCATGTTGTTCTCCACCCTCATGTACTCATGGTTTCAAGTGCATCAAATCAAATGTTATTCATATAAGGTACTTTGTTTGTATACCATAGTTTTCCCACCAAACATCTACAACAAATAAATGGAAATGATTCAAATTTCAAAGGAAATACACTCAGATATATTTAAATTTTCCATTGAGTAATAAATATATAGAAAGGAAATATGTTGAAATTTGAAAGTTTTAAAATTGAAACAAATTTTACTTGTAGCTTACCTGGTATCCTAGCTGTCCTATATTAGATAGCCATATGATAAAAAAATGTCCCATAAATCAACATATATAACTCAAGTTGTTTGGAAATCTCATTATGTTCAAAAAAATTCAACACCATTCTCTAAATACATTGGTAAAATCCATCCACAATCTTTGCATCAAACATAAATCCACATGTGTAAGAGAATGCAGGGTTGTGGTAGAGCCCTACTGCATGAATAAGATGATGGAGTGATGTTACATTGCTCATCAATAACACCCCATATTTTGTCTCACATAGTGAATCCATATTCCCCCTTTTCCCACAATATTGATAGAGAGCTTCCTTGGCCCTATCCATGGCCTCATTGAAGTAACTCATTCTGGGCTCCTTGTTGGAAAATCATAAAGGCATAAATATTTTCTTAACTTGATAATTACTTGTGATATTTTAGTTATCTTCTTATATTTATTATTTAATTTCTTTATGTATTCTTATTATCAAGAAACTACCAAAATGAAACATGAAGGTAAATGACACAAGATGTAGGCTCTCGGCGAGGGAAAAACCCCTCCTTTAGGGGAAAATCCAAAAATATCTTATCTTCTTCAAGAACCAAATCAAATGAGACAACCACGACCTTTAGACCAAGACAAGGACATTCCTTGAACTATCAAGACAACCTATCAAGTTGATTAGTCAAACAATAACCCATTTCTTCATAAGTCAACAAAAAACTATTCTAAAAAATGAGTCAATGAGGTCTTGACCTTCTCTTTCATACTGAATCTTATATTGTACCTTTGGTCATGCAACTCGCATATTGTACCTTCATCTCTCCAAATATCATACTGTATCTTTGGTACCTTTAACTTCGTTTTTCCATTACATACTTCTTCACTAGGCTTATATATTCCTTCACTTGGATTTATTTTACTTCTCCCAATAGGATATACCCTTCTTTTATGTATCTCACACTTTTCATCTTCACTTGTTGCTGCAAATAAAATATTTTCTTTTCATGCTTCCAAGCTATTTCAAGTTCATTTTCTATATATAGTGGTTGGAGTTTGTTCTTTGAGGATGAAATGAACAGTAGGCAGGCTGACTTGATGGTGGAGGAATAGATGACTCAATTACATCAAAATAATTTCATTTCTTTGATATAAAATGCCCAATAAGGGTCTAGAACATAATGACAAGGATATAGAATTGCGACTCAACCCTAAAAGACTTCAATGCAGGCTTTGACCTAGAAATAACATAGTAAATCATGAAACCCATGCTAATAAATAATTTTCTTTTTATAATAAAATTACATCATGACATAAATACAATTATGAAGAGTGATACTAGTTACATTTCTCAACACTCCTCACCATCAACCAAGCAAAGAATGTTTACCAAAGGTTCACTCATAATACACAACTCCTCCACTCCCATCCAAAAATTCTAATTGTGTCTAACAATTTGGGTTGTGGCTTTTCCACCCACATTGGTGCTATAAACACAAGCATTCCAATCATCTGATAGAAACATCCTCTACAAGTCCAACATAGAATTGTGGAGATATTGAAGGGAAATGAAGCTAGTCATGAACCATGTGATAGTAGGATGGAACAACTTTTGCTCCCTATGAACTATCTCAAGAGTGTCAGTACAAATCTATGATTGTAAAAATATTTTTCAACACTCCTAACTGACTCAAAAATTTCCTTGATCCAAGGAATTTTTCCCATATCCTCTAGCATCAAATCAATTCAATGAGTGATGCAAGGAATCCAATATAAGTTTTAATACCTCTCCATGATAAAGTTTCCAACAAAAAAATAGTTAGAAACATTTTCCATAATGACTTAGACAACATACTACAAACTTATCTCCTAGATGAAATTATCCAATAAGTCACATAATAATTATGCATCCTTAACATATACAAATGCATCAATAGATTTGATAAAAAATTTGCCAATGGGACAATTAACTAAGAAATTAAAATTGGACTTGCTCTTCCTATATGTCCAATCATTTGACATAATGGTTCATCCTATGATCTCCCATGATTCTTTCATCTCAACTAATCTCCTTGTTCAATTAACATTTTCCATTTGAAGGAGATGACATCTTAAGTCATTATAAGAAGGTCCCTTGTAGCCCGAACCAACAATGGTCATATATTCAAACATGGAATTCTATAATGGGTTGTTCTTGGAAATCTTGAATGATAAGTCACTCCATAGAAAACATCCTGCCACAATTTTGTCAGTCTCCTCCTTCTCCTTCAATTTCACCATAGATCGAATGTAAGGTTTCCCACTGAGCATAGATCTCGACACGAAGAAAGGTGAGGGCACTGATGGGAAAGGCATTGCATAATGTGAGCTCAAGGATTGGCTTTCTCTTACTCTTGAGAATCTTGTAGATCTATATGCAAGCTCAAGCCTCACTTATTTCTTTTGATCTCTCTTATTATGCATATGATAAATGGATTTTTTTGCAATGTGGGAAATTTTTGGGGTGTATGCTAGGAAAATATCCACTTCATTCTGAATTATTCTAGGAAGGTGGTATTTCAAATGGTTGATTCTACCAAAAATTCCCATGCCACATAAAATGCAATTCAACCTCATTCTATTATGGCCCTCATAGGGTATAACATACTCCCACATTGGATGTACTGGATTTTTCATTTTGATTCTTGAAATGTGTAGACTCTAGAGAATTGATTAAATTTTTAAACTTATGGGAAAAAAAAGGAGGGGAGATTAGAATACAAATCCAAAAAAACATTGTTACATAGTAATTTGTCACCCCGTTCACTTCTCGTCCCTGATCCTGAAGTGAACTAAGATGATAATTGTGAAATATATCCGCCATGGGAAATACATCAAGATATCCCTTCAAGACCAACAAAAATTTTCCTTGAATATTTTCTGTAGAAGCTCAACTTAAAACCTAAATTTCTAGGTCAACACTCTTTGCTAGTTGCCTGCCCATGCTAATGGCATGCTGCAACACTTTGACGTAGCGCCATTAGTGTGATTTTTATGGGAAAAAAATGCATTGAACCCTTTCTGGCAGTGTTTCCTCAAATGGAGAAGAAGCTTTGTACACTAGAAGCTTCCAAAACAACGAGCTAGATATGGTTCGATCTAGATATGCTCGAGCTCTCTCATTTGGAGCTCTTGATCTTATCATTACAGAATTTTCCCTTGAGAAGTGGATCCATAACTCCTTCCACTACTAGTTTTTCTTGCATGATCATTAATCCTTTGCATCCCTATACTGTGATTATGCTCAATTTTCTACTTGGGAGAAGGATTGCTTGAAGAGCCTCGGTTTGGACTTGGACATCAGCAAAGGGAGGTATCCAACATCAAGGCCATGGTTGTATGCTTCCTCTTTCTATCATTAATAATACATCTGATGTTTCACTTTCCATATTTTTGTATATATCTATGCAAGTAGCCTAATGCTCCTTGATCTGTTAGGTAATTTGTGTTTGATGTATGCTATGTATCTTGTCACGTTCCTTGTTTTTGTCTCTTGATCTCTTAGAGGTATTCGAACACCAAAAGATACGAGGAGTGAGCCTGAAAGAATTTGGAATCAAGGTCTTCACCAAAGGACTAGATGATAGCATCAGGAAGAGGTAGGTTCTTATTCTTCTTCTTCCACTTTGAATACAAACTAAGAAAATGTTCATTAGTTAGTCTCGTGCATTGATAGAGCCTCTCTAGGGCTAGAGAGATTGCCTCTTTCCACAGAGGGCATTGTATTCACAAAAAATATTCACCATGGAAAATACATCAAAATATCCCTTGAAGACCAACATAAAGTTGCCTTGAATATTTTCTGGAGAAGCTCAACTAAAAACCTAAATTTCTTGGTCAGCACTCTTTTCCAGTTGTGTGCCCATGCTGATGGCATGTTGCAACACTTTGACCTAGTTCTGCCACCACACTTTTGATGGGAAAAAATGCACCGATCGCTTTCTAGTAGTGTTTCCTCAAATGGAGAAGAATATTCGTACACTAGAAGCTTTCATAACGACGAGCTAGATATGGTTTGATGAAGATATGCTAGAGCTCTCTCATTTGGATATATTGATCTTATCATTAGGGAATTTTCACTTGAGAAGTGGGTCTTCCTCCTCCTTTTATGGATCCCTAAAAACCTCTCCCTACCTATAAATTGAATCCCATCCTTCCACTATTTTTTGGTCTTTCCTGATCATTAATCCTTTGCATCCCTATACTGTGATTATGCTCAATTTTCCACTTGGGAGAAGGATTGATTGAAGAGCCTTGGTTTGGACTTGGACATCACCAAAGGGAGGTCTCCAACATCAAGCCCATGGTTTTTTTCTTCCTCTTTCTATCATTTATAATACATATGATGTTTCACTTTCCATGTTTATCTAGATATCTATGTAATTAGCATAATGCTCCTTGATATGTTAGGTAGTTTGTATTTGATGTATGCTATGTATCTTGTCACGTCCCTTATTTTTTTCTCTTGATATCTGGCAGGTATTCGAATGCCAAAAGTTGCTAGGAGCGAGCTTGAAGGATATTGGAATTAAGGTCTTCACCAAAGGACTAGACGATAGTATCAGGAAGAGGTTGGTTCTTCTTCTTATTCTTGATCTGCTTTGAATACAAACTAGGAAAGCATTGATTAGTTAGTCTCATGCATTGCTAGAACCACTCTAGGGCTAGAGAGATCACCTCTATCCACAGAGGGGATTTTATTCACAACTAAATTTGCAACTCCACTGGGGAGGTATAACCTCTTTTCCTCTCCTTTTCTGATTTGGTTTTATGATCAGTTTGACCGATCATCAATATTTGATTATATTTAGGTCTCTATGGGTCTAAATATTTCTTTATTTTTTATTTAGGGTGTCAAGTCTGGTTTGTTTGTTAAAGTTATTTTTATCTTTTCTTTTATTTCTCTCATAGCGCGTTTTCGGTTCTCACTGAAGCGTCGACAATGTTGTTTTATATAAAACAATCACGTCGATCCACCTTTCAACATAAGTTTTCCTTTCACAAGCGCATTGATCTGAGATATTATAAGTAATTAGGATTTCCCTTCAGTTTCCAGTGTGTCTTGGCCTATCGGGTGTCTTTCTAGTCTGATATGATCTGGTACCATTGTGTTTAGTTTGATTGCTTTGCTTGAGTGATGAATTTGTCTCTTTGACCCAGTTGTGTTTGAGTGAAGTTTAATCATCTTATAGGGTTTCTAGGTCAATTTTCCTTCACTTGTCACTTGTGTGTGTCATAAAGAGATTGGTTGGATCTTTCTAAGGGCTCTGATGCAATAATTCAAAACACTATTTCATATTTCCTTTGGCTTGTATTTGCAAAGTTGCTTTCATTTGCACTAAATCATTATTGCACTTTGAAATCGCCTTTGATTGACTTTCAAACATAAATCACAGTTGTTTGATTTTCAAGTTTGAGAGTATATGTTTTTTTCGATTTCCCACTTCGAAAGAGAAAAGTGAAAGTCATTTTCATTTAGAGCTTTTGAATTGGTTCGTTCTCTTTCATTTTGAAAAGAAAAAGTGAAAGTCATTTTCATTCAACTACTTTTGGAATGATTTGTTTTCCATTCGAAAAAGATAAAGTGAAAGGGAGTTTTCATTTCAATTCCTTGTCCATTTGGTTAATTTTTCTTTGATTGGTTCATTAATTGCATTAGTTTTCATTTGAGCATCCAAAGTGAAAAGAAAAAAAAAACAAAGTATGTATGGTGCATCTTAGTGAAGGAGAAGTGATTTCGTTTTCAGTGAGATTGCATTTGGGATGGTGAAAGTGAATTAATTTTAGAGTTTCATTTCAATAATTTTGAGCTAGCTGGGGGGCATCATTGCTTGTTGCATTGCTTGTTTTCACTTTCGCCCTCATTAGTTTAGGGTTCATCGAAATGAAACAAATTCTTTTTTGCATTTAATTGCATTGTAAGGATTCAAGTGGCATCATTATTGAGCCCAAAATTAAAACATAATCAAAGATAAACTTTAAAATTTATTCAATTAACCTTAAGGATCATTTGGAATTAACGCAAACATCTAGAGGTCTAGGCTAGAGACATGTTCTGACATCGTTAAGCATAACAGCTATCACTAACAGCCTGTGTTGCATCCTAGGGGTGATATCTCGTCCCACGTATGGAAGTATATTGGACTATGATCCACGTATGAAAAGTATAAGGGAATGCTCTCACCGAACTATTAAACATTAGACAATGCTACTACGGAATGAGCTCCCTTGTAACGTCGAGTACATTTTTGGAGACCCCACTATGTTGTAAACTTTCTATGGGTAACTGAGTCGGTTTCCTTGTAGATGTGATACACTGAACACAAAATTTGAGGATATTGGCTGTCATACATTAAGTTATTGGTAATTTAGTTTGCCTAGATTACCCTTTTTTTATTTATTTGTTTAATTCTAAAATTTAGTGCCCACGATAACATCCTACCTGTGCATTACTCTTGGCCTTATCTTTCCTGGTTAATTTTAAAAATATTAATTTCTCAATAAGGGATTCAATTTTCCCTTTGTTGATATTTTTATAAAGGTCATCGTGGTTGAATCTTTTAATTCTCCTCACTCCTCCTCTGAAGGAAATCAAGAGCCTCCTCCTGATATTTCGCAATTTCCACCTGGGCCTCTTGAAGCTCAAGGTGTTGAACTTGTAATTTTCATATGTCCAATCGATCTCATCTCGACCACCACCTGATGACTCGCTTTCATCGTCATCTAAGGATCTCGTGCCAGAAATTCCTGAACCTTCTACACATTTTACAATCTTTCCTCAAAATATGCCCTACGATCCGTTTGTGATATCTCTTGAGCATTCAAATAGTCATTTTGGCGGTCCCGTTGTTACTTTTGGTGCTTCTCCTGTAGCATCGCACATTACTTCTCGTCATTTGTTTCCACCACCCATGGCGTCAAATTTCGACGATACTCCATTTGTGAGTACTCTTCAGAGTATTTCTCCGGAAACTTCTGTGACCCATATCCTAGAAGATGACATCGAGTCTATGTTCCCTCTGGAAGGTTTTCCTTATGTTTCCATTCCTCATGATATAAGAAGTGGGACGAGTATGACCTCTATTCAAGTCATGCCTTCACTTCCACCTGGGTATAATTCTCTTGGAAACCTTGTTTCAGGGGCTTATGGGGCCACATCTCTGTTTCACAACCCTATTTTGTCAACGAGTGTTTCACCATATTTTGGCCCATTTGTTTTAGATGTGGCTACCATTTAACAAACTATTGCTCAACCTATGGTTTATGTAGGTAAAATGACCATGTCGTTAGGATCATCTAATGTTGTGTCACTATCCATGATCACTGTCGTTCCACATTTGAGTGGACCATCTACAATTTTTTCGTGCTTGGGGAGAAATCACATCCTTTATGCGTACCTCCCCTTTCGGGTGGGGGAAATTTGAACTTTGGAACTATATCAGAGGCAGGACAACCCATATTTAGTCTTAGTGGAACTTTTATTTCACACACAGCAAGTTCCGTCGTAGGAACCTCTTCGGCTCAGCTTGTTTATCAACAACCCCACGTTTAGTACCCTCAAGTTCAACACCCCCATGTTCAAAAAATGAATGTACAATATCAGTATTTTCAACAACCAAACGTACAATATCAGTATTTTCAACGACTGATTGTCTCACAAAACTATATCCAATAGCCCAAAACCCATTATGTGTTGTTGTAATTAATCCTCAATTTGGTCCTCAAATTCGAACTGGTACGAACCTCCCTCTGGGTCAAATTGGAAATTACCCTAATTAGCCTGGTGTCCAATACTATAAAATTCCTTAAGGTTAGTTCCAACCACCCCAGCAAGGAATTTACACCCAGCATGGGCCTTATCAACAGCCCCAGCATGGTGCTTATGTTTAACAGGGGTCGTATCAACAACCCTATCAAGGACCCTACGTTCAGCAAAAACTACAACAAGGTACCTATCAGTAACCCCAACCACAACAAGGTCCCTATCAACAATATACATCTTATCAATAGTAGTGGGGACAATATGGTTAGAATGAACCCCCGTGGGTGAAAAATCCTTACCAACAAGGTTGGAAACCAGAAATGAGTAACTTCCAGAGGCCTTTTTCTCCTTATAACCCTCCTTTTCCATTCCTGGATATGTTGGAACTGTCGGATGCGTCTAAATTGACAATGACCCCATCCAACACATGTTTCATTGGCCTCCAGTTCCAACTAAAATTCCCGGAGATTGTCCAAAGTTTGAAGGAAAATTTGGGGAAGACCCCCAAGCCCATGTCATGACGTACCATTTATGGTGCTCTTCCAACTCTTGGGTTAACGATTCGATTCGTCTACGTCTTTTCCAACGCCCTTTGACGAGTGTCGCTGCAAAGTGCTACATTGAGCTTCCTCGTGGTGTCTTCCATGATTTCAATACCTTTTCCATGGCCTTCCTCACCCATTTCCAACTTCCTATCTGGTATGAGATTGGCACCCATCTCTTGACATATTTGGAGCAGTCAATTGGTACTCATATTTCAGATCATTTTCATGAGTGGAGGCATAGGCGCCACCTTATGAAATTAGAGATCCTTGATGAATTTTTTATTGAGTGGTTCACAAAATATTTTATTCGTAAAATCACCAAAGATATTTCCATGGGTGGTTGTGTGACGGAAGATAAAGTCATCGCCCATGCTTAGTATCTAGACCTGGTATATTCCCAATCTGGAACTCTATATGAGCTTTTACCTGATGCACCACGAACTTCAACGGATCCATTATTATCAAAATCTACTGATATGACTCATGTTGATGGCATCAATGGGACAATGGCCCATAATGATAACAATATAGTGAAGGCTTCTTCGAAGTCTAAGTCTAATTCTGCCACTGCACCCTTCGCTCCTTATAACAATTTGAATAATCTTGGTAAAATCTTTGAGCTTAATTCTGTTCAATATGTCGCAGCAGACAAATCCTCAAAATGTTAAAAGAAGGGGAAAGGTAAAGCCAAATTCGACACCCAAAAATAGGATTTCGCTAAGTCATATGTCGATGATGCTTCCAAGCGTAAGCTAAGGTATCCTTTCCTGATATGTGATGAGGATCATTACACCAAGGATTTTCCTCGACGTGCCGAAGTATCCCGTATTCTTAAGGGTGCAAACGAGACACTGGATATCTTGAAAGAACCTTTTCCCTCTGTTGATTGAAAGAAAATGCCCGACCAATAGTAGGGGATCTCCCCGATATAAAGTCCCAATTAGACTATAAACCGTTTGTTATAGGGATCCCGTCCGGGGCGTGGGTCCGGCTACCGCTGAATATTCCTTTTCTCGAACGAAGAATGAGCATTGTAGACCTATGAATACACGGTTACTTGAACAATACAAGACAAAAGGTTGACGAGTCTTAATGAAAATAAAACATTACAAATAGCAGAGTGAGTTAAAGCATGCGGGCAAAGGAAATGCTGTTAGTAGCACATCATTAGGGTCATGCTTCTAAAAGTTGTTCGAACCACAAAAGAAATAGTTCTCTATGGTCAAAAACACCCTTTAATTCCCTAAGCTTTTTCCGAAAGATAATATCATGTTAGTAACTAAGTTTCCAACATCTCTCAATTAAATATACCCATACCATTAACACATAGAGTGGGCTTAAATGTATAAATGACATGAGCAGGAAACACAGACGAGTCAATCATAAAAAGATATCCAATACATAAGACAAAATATTGATAATGTTAACAAACACGAGTCCTCATCAAATCCAGTAGTGGAAAAAAAACACTTGTTTGTATTCATTCACAGAAATAGGCATTCAATGCTATACAATTCTCTCTGCTCCTTTTGGAGTCCAAAAAAAAGGTCATTTACAATTCCTCGGAGGGAATAATTATAGAAAACAATTGACCCTTGGGTGTCCCTGACTCTTCACATTCTTGACTGTTGGCATACTCTGTGACCTAGGAGGGATTTGTGACTTGCGACCCAGCTCTGGATGCGACCTGCGACCTCCTGTCTGTTGCGACCTATGACCTGTGCCATTTCCTTGGTCAAGGAAGAAATTGGGTGATTGAGAGGTCTGGTACATCTATCTGTTGTTGCTATTTGAGGTACTTTTTCCATGCTTGATAATCTGTAGCAACTGGAGTGACCTGGGGAGTATCTTCTTTTAATATATGAAGGTACTCAAGAGCATCTGGGACCAAGCCGCGCCTCTTTACCGTGATCTAATTGGATAGAGAATCCAGCTTGGTATAGATCTAGACTGGTGTAACGATGAAATGAATAAGATTTTCTTGTGATGCCGAAAGATCTTGGGAAGCAACTGCTTGCTTCATGGGTTGTAGGAATGCTTGAATGTCCTGGGCAACCTCATCCCTTGTTTTTTCCTTGTCCAATGCACCCAAAGAAGGAATGTGGTGTACTTCGGCCATTGAATCAATGCCACTAATCAGATGTTCATATGCGAACATCACTTTATCTAGATCCTTGACCAGTTTATCTTTGGATTATATTTTCATTCGGATCTGAACTTTTTCGTTCTGGGTGCAAATCCAATCCTTCCTAGGTAGGGTGTCAGTGGCCTGTAGATATATGTTTGACCATTCTAGCATGTTGTCTAAAGTAGTGGAGGCTTCCTTCAGGTTTGTAGTTCTCCTCTTGGTTTCTGCTTGTGCTTTCAGCAGAGGCGCGACTGTCTACTTTATCGTAAACATATCCTCGTACACTTGCTTCATGGTGGCTTCCAAAGTGAGTGTTTGGTCAATTTAGTGTATCCTAAATTGCTGCATTTAATTTGTCAATCCGGGATTCGTAAGCTGATGAAGTGCGGCGCACTATATGTGCAAGATAACCTATTTCTTAACTTTTTGTCATTTTTGGTTTTCTAAGGTGAAATGGAAATTCTAAAATGAAAACAAGTATGGTTATATTTGTTCAAGGAAATGATATCCCCTATAATTATTTACCAACTTGAAACTTAAAAAGGAATTTGAAATTTTCAATGAAAAAACTTGAAAGGAAATGAAAATGTACTGCTGAAATGAAAAGATGTTGTAAGTCTAATAAATCAAAAACAGTGAACTAGTGAGCATGAAACTAAACTATTCTTGCTGCTGTCTAAACAAAAAGAAACTATGCTAAAGAAATTCAAAATTGCAACAAAGTAAATCTAAATCAGATTACATCAATTTATCTTCTGATCCTTCATCATTAGTCCAGCTATGATTTTCGGAAGTAACCATAAACAACTTGAGTAACTGATATCTAACTTGCAGAAAGTAAACTAATATCAAACCATACATTCATAATTCAATCCCTCACCATCAGTCAAACTGTGGCTTTCGGAGGTAACTGAAGATGTCATGCATAATTTAACATTTCTAACTTGCAGAAAGGAAACTAATACTAAACTACACACTTCATAATACAATCCCTCACCATCAGTCCAGCTGTGGCTTTCGGAGGCAACTGAAGACGTTATGGGCAGTTTAATATATTTAAATTTGCAGAAGGAAAACTAATACTAAACTACACATTTCATAATACAATCCATCACCATCAGTCCAGCTGTGGCTTTCAGAGGCAACTGAAGATGCTATGAGTAGTTTAATATATCTAAATTTGCAGAAAGAAAACTAATACTAAACTACACATTTCATAATACAATCCCTCACCGTCAGTCCAGCTGTCGCTTTCGGAGGCAACTGAAGATGCTATGAGAAGTTCAACCTATAAATTTATTCTTGAAACAATTAATGGCCCAGAGTTAAACAACTGATCTTTGAAATGAAGCAGGCAAAGAAAAACACATTAGCAGCAGAACAATGTTAATTCCATGTCATTAGTCAAAAAGCTATGAAAATGCCCGGGCTGCCTATCTATAACCTGAAACAAGAACACCGATCAGTGATTAACAACATAAAACATGAAAGACAGAAGTGAAATGGAAAGAAATGAAATGGAAAGCATGAAAGTTTATAAACAAAAATGAAGCATATATACCATGAAAGATGCGTATAAACATGTGAATGGATTATGGCACGATGAGCTTTAAAGAAATGAAATAAGAACTATACACTAATGCACAAAACCTTAGCTGAGCAGGGGCCCTCTACACCAGCCTTGGCAACGATCTTCAAGTACGAATTACGTTGGAAAACAGAGTCTTCTTATATTAAAATGCAGTCATAACAGTATGGTAGTATTACGGCACTAAGGCAGCGTAATTACATTACAGAGCAGACTAATAAAAGATAACAGAGACTAATCGAGACTAACTCTATATGCGTATGCAAACGCGTTATTTATAACAAGAGAAACATAACTAATTCCTAAAGTTTATGCTGGTGGAGAACACGTAGACCATTACATCCACGGATCTAGGATCATGGCCGTATTGAAAAGTAAATCTATGAGGAGTGGATGTTTGAATTCGGCTAAGGAGCCATGTACAGATGTTGATTTATCCTCCGCAACTCAGAAAC
>CM076575.1:554536123-554722885 GCA_034641835.2 Pinus albicaulis | reverse complement strand
TTGTCATAGAAAACTCAAGATAAAGAGGAACCCAAAGCGAGCTCACAAAGAATAATGTAGAATGTGACCAAGTGTATAGATCCAGTAGGATCAATAGGCAAAAAGGTATGGAATGGTAGTGTGGAAAAAACCTCTCCTATTTATAACAAAATATAAAGGTTGGGTCATTCTAGATCTTGGTGCATGATTAAAATAACATTAACCAAATCTAGATCCACCTTTTATGGAATATTTTATTATATTCGTTGGAGGGAAAAAGTATTTGACTTGGGTCAAATCCCTTTATTTGTAAATAATAAATAAATAAATGATTTATTTTATCATTTTAAGGAAGTGGTTGAAAGATAATCAAATAAATAATGATTTATTTAATTATTTATGGGTGATTTAGTCATATTTAACAAGGAATATTATTTAAATAAGATTTAAATAATTATTCCTAGAAAATAATAAGATAAATAAAGATTTATCTAATTAATTTCTTTGTTTTGGTTTAAACATGACCAGGAATAATAATTAAATTATTGTTTAATTAATTATTCCTTGAGGAAAATCAAACAAATATAGGTTTGTTTAATATTTCCTTTTGGGGTTTCCCGTTTAGACCATAAACAACCTAATAAATGTGTTTTATTAAGTTATTTTACATAGTGAAAGCAATTTTACTTAGGGTAAAATTGGTCTTACATGGTGTACTTGGTTCCATCTAATGATAATAGGTTAGATGACCAAAAAATGGTGTAACAGATTGCCCCCCAGCGTGCGAGTGTTAGGAGAAAATCGTATGACCGAAGTACGTTGTAAGAACTCAATCACCAAACATCAAAAGGGAAGTCAGAGAGAGAAATGTAAGGTAGACTAATGTGCTGAAGAACTAGACCCTGAGGAGACGAGACTTACAGGTGCAACAAGTCTCTTTTTATGAGAGGGTACCTGTGCTAAAGGCGGCGGGGAGGCATACCTATGCCCGCCGAGACAAAGTACAAAAGAATAGTGTGTCCAGTAAACAAGGGACCGAACCATAAAGTACAGCCGGCATAAACATGAGCCAGATAAAAATACAATGAAGGATCCCACATACATGCTGTGCCTGGGATAACAGCCAGGACTTATACAATAATATCTGAGTACATGAGATACAAATACAACCCAAATGCCCCCTACAAGCGGGGAAGGGCTCACAAAATCTGACTGATACATGCAAATCAAAGAGGCGCTGCAAGCGGCTAAGGCCGACATCATCAAATATATGGAGTTGCATCGAAGGTTGCAATGAAGAGGTCATCCGGGCATGTGGGGGGCTACCTGCAGGGCCACCCCCTCATGAGGGCTGAGACATCTCACACACACCCGGGCATCACCAATAGCTACTGCTGCATCACTGGACCATCAAGCATACGGATCTCGATCATGCTGAAAGGAGCTGGAGTGGAGAAACAATCAAGTCAAAGGGAAATGAGAGATCCCTTTGCTTGATCCGAGGCACCGAACAAGAGTGGAAGCTGGAACCAAGGTACACCGCCCTCTAGACCTGTCTTCTGGAATGAAGGAGCTGATGTCGACAGAAGGAGGTCCGCCATAGGTGAGGCAATGAGAGATCCTCAACTAAGGCACGAGAGAAAATAGTAGAGCGACGGACATACTAATACCAATGATGATGGTGGAATGGAGGGGACTGAGTAGCGAATGGACGACTTCCCTTGCTAGAGCATAAAGGGCATGAATGACATGGCAGTGACTGACACAATATCATCAGGGATAAGGGACAGTGGGACTGAAGGCCATAATGTGCGACACAAGAGAGAAACTAAGCAATGAGGGATGGAGGACTATAGCGGGGTACAAAGGGACTCGGGATAGACTCCATGAATGCGATGATGACTCCACTTGGATGCTCTAAACAAGGGCGAATCGATGGTGCTGCCACACAGTAAAGGTCCAATGGGGGACCATGAAAACATGAGTACAAGATGGTAACTCACGACGAACATCAACACGAGCATGGATAAGTATGGAGGCCAAATGGTGCCCCTAGTATGAGTGTTGCAAGTGAAGAAATTCGATTTTGAGGAGGGTTATGGTTGAGGGGAATAGGTGCCCCCAAGCATGATGTGGTCATGCCAAAATGTATTTAGAAAAATGGGAATCTAAACACATTTTAATGATGTGGTGTGCCATTTTTTTTCGTTATGGTTATGCAGTTTGAGATAGGGAATGGAGGATTACCAATATCTTTTGGTACTGCATAGAGGAATCAAATGGACTTTAAGTTTTTGGGTTGGCATACCTGGTGTCACTATCCCAAAGAGAGGATTTGGAGATAATGAACTGATGCTCTCTTAGAAAACCCATAGGTTGGTCAACAACAATGTCTAAGAGATTGGGTTACTGATGGAAGATGAGGGAACGATAAGGGGTATCATCCCTAGAGTGATTTGAAGTGATATGGGACTCTAGAGGTTCTTCTAAATGTGGAAGAATAATGGTATTAAAGTCAACACGACTAGATACACTAGGATATTTTTGGAGAGTTTCTTCTCTTGGTCTCTCGAATATGGGTGCCCCCTTACCCAAATATTGGGTTTCAATGTAATGGCCACAAGGTGTATGTGGTGTGAACGCATGGGTTTGATGTAAGGGGGGATAGATAAAGTCAGGGGTGGGGATTTCATCCATAATGTCGTCATCGTGATAGAAGATGGGGTGACGGGTGGAAGAAAGACCACCTGACGTGGAAAAGCTACCTGAATCATCATCATGAGAAGAGAGGTTCATATGCGCGTCGTCACAAGGGGTGACAGAAGAGTAAGAAGATAAAGGATCTACCGATGTTGAGCCCAAGGTGATCGCTGAAGGAAGGTCAAGCGAAACAACAAGGGAAGATTCAGATGGAATGTTCCCCGAGGGTCTCATGGATGATGATAGGTAGAAAATGTTGGACGAAGGCTCCGTCATCTCGACATCAGGAGGGGGAATGTCAATGGGAGCAGTCATGTCTGGTAGTTTTTCCAAAGAGAAATGCGCAAATAGGGGAGAAGTGGACTCATTGCGCTTGGCCTCGAATTGGTGGACCGTGGCTAGAAAGGGGTGGAAGTCCGCGAGGTGGGGACAAAGGTGGGTGTAATGGCCATGGAGATCACACAAAGCATAGGGGTGGTTGGTGTGAATAGTCATGGGGTTCTTGGCCATGGTCGCGGAAGGAACAAAGGCTTCCGGGACCGTGGACTCAAGGAATGCGACATTAACCATGGGCTTGAGATGAAGCAATTCAGGACAGGTATGGGTGGCGTGACCGACAACATCATACAAAGCACACTGGATGGTATGCTGTGAAGGTCGAGGAGGGTCCGGGTTTGTCATGGCAGCCTTGTCCTTTGATGCCCCCTTGCAAGCTTTGCCCTTCTTAACCGAAGCGGTCGCAACAGGAGGTGGTTCCTATTGAGGTGACTGAGGCACTGCTGCAACGGGAGAATTCATGGGGACCGGTTGAACCGGGGTCAAAGCAATATAAGGTTTGGGTTGACCAGGTAGGGTTGTGGCTAGAGGATCATGGTACCAGACGGGAATCCTAAGGGTCAGGTTAGGAAGAGAGAGGGTGGCCATGACCGGTACCGTGTACACTCCTGGTGGGGGAGCTAGGAACAGTATCTGACCAGAGGGGTAATGGCCAGGTGGGACGGCTCCTAAATGGCTAAGGCTTGGAGGAACCATGCCAGGAGGATAAAGAGGCTCATGACTACCAACTACAGGTGAAGGGCTAGGAGCAGGTTGCGGAGGGCAAGGTTGCTGACTAGCCGAAGCAGGTTGCTTGAGAGCAGCTCGAGACGATTGCATCATGCAAACATTCGATGAGCTGGGGTCAGAGATAGGAGGAGGGGGAAGATTAGGAAAAGTTCCAAGCAGGGAGGAATCTTTGTAAACGCCGGGGGAGACATTGGTCAAGGAATCGACGGTTTGCTTGTTGGCTACAGAAGAGATGGTCGTCTCAGGTGAGGTCTGAGATTTTGGCTCATGATATGTCAACTGGTCAATGGTGACTATCTTTCCATTATGAGGGAAAGACATCTTGCGGAAAACCGCGGATGGGACAGCAGACATAGCATAGGTGTAGCTCCGCCCCAAGAGAATGTTGTAATCTAGAGGGGCGTCGATGACTTCGACGTCAACGCAAATAGTCTTGCCCGCAAGAGTGATAGGACAATTACGGAAGAGGCCAATGGGCTGGGAGGCGTGGCCATCCCACGCTCGAAGGGTGATCGTGGAAGGGGCCAACTCAGGAGATCCGAGTTGCTTCCAAACCGAAGCGGACATCACGCAGGTGGATGCCCCCTCATCAATTATACACCGGGAAACGTTAGCGTTCCGAATTTTGACTGGGATTTGGAAGGCGACGGAAGCAGGAAGAGGAGGATGTTCTGATTGATGGGCGTCAAAAACAATCATTTGGTCATCAGCAGGATCTACAATGCCCATGTCAGATAGCAGAGCCTTCTTTTGGGAAGGGCACGACTGGAGGAGTTCCAATGTGGAAATGGCAGCAGAAGACTGCGCCAAATCATCTACTATGCTATACGAATGAGCAGCTTGACCAGAAGCAGCATTTCGGCTTAATGGTCCCTTAGGAATCTTGGTATGAACCTCAACTTTGCGCTGAGGGATATGCAAGGGACCATTGGATGTTGAAAGAGGCTCTGTAGAACCTGAAGAAGGGGACTCGGGGGCAGACTGAGCAGAAGGCGTGGGGTACTGGCGAGACCGAGTTTGAAGGTTAAGGTCGACGGTTAGAGGTGGATCAGAGTTCATCATGAGGATTTGGTAATTGGAGGAACCAGAAGGGGAAGGTTGAGTGGCCACCTGTCCGTCAGGTGGTTGGGTAGCCACGAATCCCTGCTGTGCATCCCCCTGCGCTTGAGGGGGCGGTGACTGCTGTTGCAGGGGTTGAGAAGGCAAGGGAGGCAGAGGTGCTGAGAAGGCAAGGGAGGCGGAGGTGCTGATGTTGGAGGAGCAGGAGCACCAAACTTCGGATACGAATAATAAGGGGGTTGGGTAACAGTATGGTGAACAGGAGGTTGGGCCAAAAGAGGAGGCATGCTGTATCCTGGATACGTGCTACCAGGAGGGGAACAAGTGCGGGAGGTGCTGCCCCCTCCCCCAGGAAAACCATAACCCATGGGAGGTTGGGCATATGGATGAGAGAGAGCTCCAACGATACCGTCGGCGGCATGAGGTGCCCCCTGTGCGTTGACACCACCGGGTCTGGGGAGATCAGGTAGAACGGTATAAACATAACCTGTCTGAGCATAGATCAAGTCATATTTTAACGCCAGTTGGAGGGCGGCTTCTTCGGTTTGGGGAAAATGCGATGCGAAATCTTTCCCGATAGGGAGCAAGAGAGATCTAAGGAACCAGTCCATGTAGAAATGGTCTTCGAAAGTAGGGGATTGACATAGGCTCTTTCGTCTCCGCCATTCCTGGACATGATCGGATAGGCGGGTTGCAGATGATTGACAGAAAGAAGTCAAAAGTTTGATACCAGTGTCATAACGAAGGCGAAGCTGGAAGTAAGATAAAAAAGCCTGGGCAAGAGTCGCAAAGGTGGTATGAGAGGAAGTGGGTTGATCAACATACCACTTAGAAGCCGCACCAGTAAGCGTTCGTTGGAACAACCGAAGACGGACAGAGTCATCGGTAATTGAGGTAGAGGAACACCACATGTGGAAAGATCGAACATGATTTGAAGGATCTTCTCCAGCAAGGCCTTCAAACTTTGGGATGTCAGAAGGGAACTTTGTCGGCATAGCAGGCCAACTAGCATCATGGTGTATAGGGTCGTTTATCAACCGGTCCAAATCAGGGAGGCTGAGGCTGGCCATGAAGGGGAGAAAGGGCGCGACCGAGGTAGTTCCTGTGGTGGTTCCGCTAGTAGTAGTCCTGGCATTAGGGCCGGGATTACCGCTAGCGTTAGGCCCTGGACCAGACATAGTGAAGGTGATAGGGGGAGAACCAAAAGTAAAAGGAGAACCCAATGAATTAGAAGGAGAGTCGGAGTGCGGACTCGGAGGAGGACTAACTCGATGACGGCGGGACGGATTAGGTCGACCGATCGGAAACTAAGGGTGAAGGCCAAGAAGTCTCTGGGAGGTGCGCCTTGGGGGCGCAATGATGACAAAACAAACACGGCACAAGGGGAAGAAGAATGACCAACAAGGGCAGGGAGGTGCAGAATCAAGAGAGTACAATGTCGAAACAAGGGCAGATAGGTGCAGTGTCAATTTATTTTAAAGTCTTTGCCTGGTGGTGTAAACCAGGCTCTTCTTCACTTAGGGTGAGTGTGTGGCGTGCGTTAATTTTAATATTTAAACCCTTTTCGTTTTGAGAGAAAGAGAAAAAGTGTGCTGCGTAATTGAAAATAAATCTGCAGAGAACAATATATAATGCTGAAATAACAGAAAATTAACAGCTAACAATGCATCAATCTAACCCAAAAAGGCGGGTCTCTCAAAACTAGTCTAACAGAGGGAAAAAATCTAGTCAAAACACACTACAAAGAGGCCAATAGATCTAGGGTCGGAAGGGACAGGGATCTAAAGGAGAAACCTGCTGAAAAGAGGTGCAGAATCACAGCCAAGAGGCAGAGGCAAGGTGGCTGGAAAAAAGGGGGAAATCAGCAAAACGCAGAAGGGACAAGGAGGAGGCCCTAAAGGTAGATCCAAAAAAAACTTCAGGAGGTGATTTGAAAGGGAGAAGAGCTGATTAAAAGGGATCTGAAAAGGAGGTATCAGATCTGAAAAAGGGATGGCTGAAAACTCTGAAAAATTAGACACTTACAGCAGCTAAAACTCTTCCACAAAAAGTGGAGGGTACTGAAGCCCTAGGGGGCTAGATTCCCACTTATTTGAGTAAAACAGAGCAAGAATAGGTCTAAACGGGCGGAGACAGAGGCTGGAAAGCCCTGACAGAAGCTTCAGAAAAACCCAGAAAAATTTCGGAAACATTCCAGAAAAAAGTCCAGGTCGCAGTTTTTTACTTGTTTTTTGCTCAGGTCGCAGTTTTTGGGCTTTTTTCTGTGACCTGAAGCTCCAGGACGCAGTTTTTGGGCCAAAAAGTGTGACCTGCACTTCCGGCACTCTCGGCGGCAGATTTCAGAAGAAAAAAAAATGTCGTCTCAGCTGCGGCTGATGTCTGTCACCTGCGCAATAGGGCCAGAAACACACGGAAGTTAAAAATTTTAATGTTTTGAGGGTTTTAGAGAGTTTTAAAGGTGAAAGGCACCATAAAAATAGGAAAAATAAAAAGCTGAAGAGAAACCCTAGGGTTTGAAGTAGTTGGATATGTAGGAATATGAAAAACGACAGTGGTTGTAATTGAAAACCCGTGTGGAGTCGCCAATTGTTAGTATGAATCCTTTGTCGAAGTGTACGAAAAAAGACCACTTTAGCTACGCATAACTAATAGCCCTAACATCAAAAGTGGCTGCCAATATCTTTAGATCTGCAGTTAGTTGATCAAGAAAAGAGCTGCAAAAAACCAGATCTATGCATAGAAAGACATTAAGCAATAAAAAGAAGGGTTTGCTCCATATATCCAATAGACAAGACAAGAACAATTTTTGAAAGAATTTTTTGTATTAAGGGCACCTGGGAGGAAAACAAGAAGATGTTTCCAATTCTCCTCAATGGGATCGGTTCTTGGAAGTCCTCAGCACTTCAGATCTAGCATTTCTTTCTCCTGTTGGTGTAGAAAACCCAGACAAAGATAGAACTCAAAGGGAGCTCACACAGCAAATAATGGAAAATATGACAACGATAATGGCTCAAAGTCAGACCAAGAGTTTAGATCCAGAGTGATCTAATAGGAAACAAAAGGTGAAGAATGGTAGGAAAAACCCTCCTATTTATAACAAAATATTGGGTCATTCTAGATCTTGGTGCATGATTAAAATAATGTTAACCAAATCTAGATCCACCTTTTATGGAATATTTTATTATATTTGTTGGAGGGAAAAGGTATTTTACTTGGGTCAAATCCCTTTATTTGTAAATAATAAATAAATAAATGATTTATTTATCATTTTAAGGAAGTGGTTGAATGATAATCAAATAAATAATGATTTATTTAATTATTTATAAGTGATTTAGTCATATTTAACAAGGAATATTATTTAAATAAGATTTAAATAATTATTCCTAGAAAATAATAAGATAAATAAAGATTTATCTAATTAATTTCTTTGTTTTGGGTTAAACATGATGAGGAATAATAATTAAATTATTGTTTAATTAATTATTCCATGAGGAAAATCAAACAAATATAGATTTGTTTAATATTTCCTTTTGGGGTTTCCTGTTTATACCATAAACAACCTAATAAATGTGGTTTATTAAGTTATTTGACATAGTGAGAGCAATTTTACTTAGGGTAAAATTGGTCTTACATGGTGTACTTGGGTCCATCTAATGATAGTAGGTTAGATGACTAAAAAATGGTGTAACATTTAGAGTTCTCCATTATTTCTCAATAATAAATAGGCCCTCGAGCCTCATTAGAACACAGTTCATAGGGTTGTAGCCGCCACATCACTCTTCAGAGATACACTACCAGCACCCTAGCTATTTTTATTTCCATTATGTCTGTAAGCATATTTTAGTCTTTTGATTTAAATAAAATGAAGTATTGTTTCCATTGCATCTCTGTGTTTACGTCTACTTCTATATTTTATTATGTTCCTGCATAAATCTGGGTCAGTGGTATCGCAGCCTAGGTTCAGCCGACCTTTAGTGTGTGAGACTAACGTTTGCTCTTTCTCTGCTTTTTTCTTGCATGTCCCCAACGCGGTCCGGTATAAGGAGCAGGCTTGATTTGATTTCTGAACCTCGGTAAGATCAGCCTCGCAAACCCCGACGACCTCCCATGGCGGAAGAAAAGAAAGACGAGGGAGCAGGAGATCCTATCAAAATACTGCTCGAGGAGGCCCTCGAGAAACAAAAGAACGCGATGATGGATAACTTTGCTCAAATCCTTCAACGACTGCCCACATATGGCGCATCTGCATCCAACAGCCACTCTGGAGGCGCCACTCCCTTCAAGGTACAGGTAAACTTTGACATTCCTATATTTGAAGGAAAAATAGATGCAGACGCTGTAGACAGATGGTTAAATTTTCTGGAAGGGTATTTCTCAGTCCATGACTTCTCTGACCGAGAAAAGATTATTTTTGCACTCCTCAAAGCCGCCCCCCATGTCAAAGACTGGTGGGAAACCTACCGTGAGCAAGAGGGCGAAGGGGAACCCTCTCTGTTCTCGGCCACACCCACTTGGAATTCATTCCGAGATGGCATCAAGGAACAATATAACCCCATGGGGAGCTATCAGGACAAATACATCCAATGGACCACACTACGACAACAAAAGGATCAAGATGTGCATGAACTGACGAATCTGTTCCATACCCTGCGCACAAAGTTGGGTATTAAAGATTCAGAGAGACATTTGGTGCTCAAGTACCGCGGCTGTCTGCACAAACACATTCAGGAGGAAATGGAGTTCCTCAACATTACATCGCTTGGCACGGCATATCGCTATGCCGCCAAGATCGAGCAGAAATTTAAGCAAAAGAAGCGAGACTTTGGATCTGCGAATCCGAAAGGTGCCCCCGAACCAAAGAACAAGGGGCAAGGCCAAAGCAATGCGACTCAAAACAACACCACAAATCCAAAGAAGGACACAGGGAAGTGGTGTGAATTTCATAACAGCCCCACTCACAGCACAAACGAGTGTCGGGCCAAACAGTCTTTGGTGGCCGAACTAAAGGCACCCGAATCAGATGCATTTTCTGATCCTGAGTTAGAACCAGAAAAAGGAAATGAAAAAGGGAAGCAGATCATTGATGCAGATCCCAGTGCCATTGTTGCCACCACCAAGATCCAGAGGGAGGGTCCAGAGGATTCAGAGGAGGGGGAGCGCCTCTTCCATTCACAGATGTGGGTGAAGGGTTCTCCACTACAATTCATTGTTGATAGCATAAGCCAAAAGAACCTCATTTCAGCAGAGGTCATGAAGCGGCTTGGCCTACCAACCATAGCACACCCGCAACCATATACCATTGGGTGGCTTCACCCAGGGAGAGATATCCGCATCCGCCAACAGTGTCGCCTTCCGTACAACATCAAGCCATTCACGGATGAGGTATTATGTGATGTTGCTCCTCTTGATGTATCTGATGTATTATTGGGCCAACCATACTTGTGGAGGCGACATGCTGTGTATGATTCTAGGCCTCGTGCTATTATTATTACTTTGGGAAATAACTTGTACAAGATACCGGAGGCAGTACCGCCTCCTGTCATCTCTTTGACTACTGCAAAACAACGTAGTAAGATTGTTTCCCAAACTAGGAAATTTATTTTCCTTACAACTCGCTCATAGGGAAAGAAGAATATTGTGGCCACAACCTCGAAACAGGGCTCCCCTGCATGGCTGCAGCAGAAGGACAAAGTCATGAAGGAATACGAGGACATTTTCTCCTCACTCACAGAGGTTCCTCTACACTGTTAGGACAAGCACTCCATTGATATGACCCCCGATGCACCATTGCCTGATGTTGCCATACCTCTTGCAACTACACATACAGAATCCACACATGTACTGTCTGAGGCTGATAAAGAAACCAAAATTACTAAACGCATCCAGCATCTTCGCCCACATGTCCATGACATCTTCGACAAATCTAATACCCAATTCAACAGAATTTGCCTCATCTCATGGAGGATATCAACGAAATGGGGACCATTGCTTCCTAAGGAGGGAGGAATGATCCAGGTGGATATTGGTGGCCACCCACATATTCCATTTAGACCTGCACCATCAATTCTTGCAGCTTTTCACATTCAACACAACTTACTATTTTTAGTAGGTTTTCGGGTCCTGCACTCCCGGAGCCGTTTTGGGGCCTTAATGGTATAGGTGGATATTGGTGGCCACCCACCTATTCCATTTGAACCCCTACCATCAGTTCTTTCAGTTTTTAAGTTGCAGCACAACTTATTGTTTTTAGCAGTTTTTCAGGTCTTGAACTTTCGGAGCCGTTTTGAGGCCCTAAACGACTTTTTTTGGGAAAACTGAGAGCAACATCCGTCCATGGACCAATGTTGCTCACACTAAAAGTTGTACTCATTCGATAGATATTTCTAATGAGGTATGATACGCGTCAAACAAAGATCATATGCCGGTTATCGCTTCTGTAGTTGAAACACCAATTTACCCAAACGGGGCCCATAGTTTTGGCGTTTCATCTCCTAGGGTTAGGTTTTTGGATGTTTCGATTTCTCCATTGTTTCTCAATAATAAATAGGCCCTCAAGCCTCATTGTAACTCAGTTTAGAGGCCTGTAGCTGCCACATCTCTTCTCAGAGATAGCTACCAACGCCTTAGCTAGTTTTATTTCCATTCTGTCTGTAAGCAAATTTCAGTCGTTCTTTTTAATAAAATGAAGCATTGTTTCCGATGCATCTCGTGTTTATGTCTATTTCTCGTATTTTGTCATGCTCCTACATAGATACAGATCAACAAAGAGAAGCAAGATAAGGATCAATTAGATTGATTCATTCGATGTCGGGAGGACATAAATCAAAGTGATAGGTGTCAGATACTGGAGCACAGATCAGATTTGGCAGCAGTGGAGAGTGCATGGATGAAAATTTCAACAACGCAGAGAATCCAGTAGACATGTGTAGTAGCTAGCAACAGTCAGAAGAGTTTGATGATAGATGCATTATATTGATTCAGTTGTTTGGAGGCTATTCTCTTTCGAAAGTGTTCCATGCAAAAGTTGTATGTGCGAGAAACACTAGAGAAGTGTTGCATGTGTGAGAAACACTAGAGAAGTTTTGCATGCAAGAGTTGCATGTGTGAGAAACACTAGAGAAGTTTTGCATGCAAGAGTTGCATGTCGCATGAAATAGGTGCATGTCGCATGCAAGGAATTCCTTTCTCGTTGATAGGGAGTGTTGAAGTTTGCAACAAGAAACATTGAAATTGGCATCCGAAAACAACATGACAACACCTACACTAGTGTGGGACCAAGAGGTCCAAGAAACACCTACACTAGGGTGGGACCAGGAGGTCTAAGCAGCACCTACACTAGGGTGGGAACAAGAGGTCCAAGCAGCACCTACACTAGGGTGGGACTAGGAGGTCCAAGCAGCACCTACACTAGTGTGGGACCACAGATCCTAGCAGCACCTACACTAGTGTGGGCTAAATTTGGTGCATGTATATTTTAATCATCCCTTAATTAAATTGGACAGTAAAATGTAATCTTATCACATAATCACTTATAATAGTTAACTGAGTGTGATAAACTCAGTTAGCTCATGAATTTCGTGTTGAGGGTAGTTGGTGAGGCATGCATAGTAATTCTAGTTGTAACAAAGTTCGAAGTGCAGTGGTGCATTAATTTAATGCATGTTGTAATTAGTTAACTCATTTAAGTGAGTTAAAGTCAGTTGTGCTAGTTATAACTGTTTTTTTCACTAATGAGAGATCAAGTGAATTAAATATTATTTAATTCACAATTAGTGATCTTCCATGCAACTGATGATTTACTATTATTAGCTGCATGCATGTCAGTTCCAGTGGAGACCCAGTTGAGACAAAGGTTAAAGGGAAGTTAAATATCAGTTGTGGTATTAGCAGGTTGCCCAGATGTAGTTAAAACACCACAGGATGCCCATGATAATCAACGCAATTGAGGAAGGCTGAAATTCCTAAAGAATAGGGATTGCATTCATTAGGGATTACGTGAGCAAGGCAGGCTGAAGACAGACTGAGAATTTTCTAAGTGTTGGCCCCATAGGAGTCAAGATCTTCATCCCTCCGCGAGATCAAATTTCGTTGCATTTCATTTTAGGTGTCTCATTCGGGCCTACTAACCGCATTCCATTAGGGGCATGGATCATATGACGGTAGGGTATTGTCACTTATATCCCTCATGTCATGTACCTATTGGTCTAGTTATGTTCATCAAAATCATTTACAGTCATGTTTGGTCTCCTGGTTGGCAAAGAGTCATTTTAGGGTTTTTAGGTTCATTAGGTCTAGGGTTTCGTTAATTTGGTCTTCAGAGTGTCTAATAATGTCAGCAGGCACATGAGGAAGCTTCAAATAATGTTTCACTGCAAAAATTTCATCATCATAATGCTTGATAATGATTTTTCTTCAAAACTCTGTTTTGAAGGAAAATTGTCTATTTTGTCCTTTTGTAACAAACGCAATGTAATTTTTAAGTTCTTCAGTTGTAATAATGCTTCATTCGTAGCCTTGGTCGCTTTTTCCAAAACTCCATGCCATCCATCCCTGCAAAACAGACAAGAAATTCATCATTAAGTCCAAAAATAAAAAAGCAAGCAAAACAGAGTTCTTTTGAAAAAGTGCCAAAGTTTTTAGACATTGTAAAGTGGGTTTTTTCAAATCAAAAATTAAAATATTTGGTATATATAAGATATTTCCAAATTCAAAACTCCATTTGCATGCCAAAGACATCAATGAGCCAAGAGAAATCGTGGAGGAGTGAAGAAATAAGTTTGGAGGCCGAACTGTGGTGAAATTGACTGTCGCGGTGCATTGGGCAACTGTCGCAGTGCATAGACTGAGTGCGGCGCATAGGGACGCTCTTCTCCACGTGTTTTTGAATTGTCACGGCGCATTGAAGGGGCGCAACGCAGTGGGTAGTGGTCGCGGCGCATTGAGCCGACACCCAAATTTTTGTCATTGCTTCCAAAAACTCCAATTGATTCGTTCAATCTTGCTCCAAGTAAGTTCATGTGACTTTTTAGTTGCCATTTACAAATGTTTGAAGATGGATTATGAGAGTTTAAATGAAAAATCCAAAACTTATCATCTTGTTGAGAGTTTCTCCCTTAGGGTTTTGAAGTTGGAGTTTTAAAATTGATTTTGGTGCCAAACTTTTTCATTCCCCATCTTGTTTATTCCTCCCTCTCACTTTTATACTATCACTACAGTCCATCCCCTATTCCCCTACATCCCTAAAGCCACTCATACTCATCTCATTCCCATTATCCCTATTCCATTTGCAAAAATTTCCCCAAATCCCAAAAAATCAAGTGGCTGTCCCTTGTTCCTAAATTTGTCAAATCACAAGTTTTCAAAAGGCAAATTGCACTTGAAAAAACTTCATTGTCCCCACTGCCCTATTTCCCCACAGTCCCTCCCACACTACCATACATTTGTAAATTACGAAAAAAACACCCAAATTCTCATTTTCATCTCATACAAGCCAACATACACCTTGCATAGAATTTGGACATCATGGAGACAGATACTAATACATCATATGACCGAGATAGTGATTCCACCACTGAGCTACATGCACCTAGAAGGCCTCGTAAAGGTGGCAGACATGTGAGAGAGGAGCCCACCTCATTGACTGAATTGCAGGCTTGTCCACTTGCCATGGCATGTTTTCGAGAACAGTCATGCTATCAGTTTTGTGAAATGATTGCTAGGATCCATCATCATCAGGAGTTGGCTCGTTTGTTTGTATTGCATTTACATGATAGTCAGGTAACTCTTGCTGGTGTAAATTTCACTTTGACACCGGAAACTATTTCTCAAGCAACCGGAATACCAAATGTGAGTGAATAGTGGAACAAAAGACAGCAGGTGGACAGAGTGCATTATGAACCATACATTAGGCCTAGCTTTGTGAGGCAACTCAGCAGGGTGTTCCCATTCCGGTTCCTAAAGGAATCCTATGCGCCTCTGATGAAACTCATTATCAGATATTTCAGTTGTGAGGGCCGGTTTTCACGCCTCTATGCCTACCACATCAGGTTATTGATGCATTTCACCAGAGTGAGGATGATGAACATACCTTATTTCATGTACTGGAACATTGAGAGAATGACCACACTTTTGCAGAGGAAAAATCTCGAGCAGCAGTACAACAGTATTTATCACTATGTACTCATCAAGATCGTGGTTGTACATCAGCTTGGATTGCAGGGTATTTCATGGGAGGATTTCATTTCCCATGATTTCTTCACAGCTCCTCAGGTTCCTCTGGAGGTTGTCCATGATGCAGGTGAACCTTCACATCAGTATGGAGGTCAGGAGGCAGAGACTACTAGTGTGCCGACATATGTCACTTATCAGAGAGGCACTAGAGGATTATTTGCAGCAGCCCGGCGAGTACTATCTCCACCTGGGGTGGAAGGGGTCTTTTTGTCGTCAATAGCAGTACAGTACAGGTATAAGATAGAGGTAAGAGGCCTATGCAGGATGAGGGCCCTTCAGGAGGCCAAGACACAGGTTTCATACTGATTGATGAGGATTTGAGCTCTCCAAGCTCAAAGTTGAGAGAGACTATTTAGGAGCAGAACATAGAGATAGAAACATTGACCGTCAAGTTGTAGAGAGCCCAATGGATCATAAAATACCTAGAGTAGTGAAACAAACAGTTGGAAGATCAGCAAACAATCATGGAGTTGCAAAACATCCGTGAGAATCGGCAAGCTACCCAAAGAAGCCAAACCGAGATGACATCCATTGAGCGGGAGATTGAAGTTGATAGACAGACTTGGCTTGAGAGGGTCAATATTCATCTTGAGAAGCTGTTGGAAAAGGTAAACAAGGAAAATAACATGCTAAGGCACATGAAGAACCATTATTGGGCGCGAAATCATGTTTGCAAAGTGAGGATCAAGATCATGAAAGCAAGACTAAAGAAGGCACTAAAGCGTCGCAAAAGGCATGATAGACTCCAAATTTTGGCTGAAGCTTCTTTAGCCTAGCATAGCACTTGATGGTGGACATTCAGCCCAAATTTCAAGAAATTTGGGAGAATTTTTGTCAATTTTGAAATTTTTGGCCTTAAAACAGATTTTCCTTCCTGACGCGTAGCGCCACTTGGCGCGCGCTTATAATTGGCAGCTCCTCTTGAAGAAAACTTTGCATTTATGGATTTTTCATCAAAATTTATGCATGCCTATCCATTACCTAAGGATTTTGAGAAGTTTTGGGTTGCCTAAAGGGTCAAAAACACCCTAAAAATGACCTTTCTGCCACTTTTTGGACACACAAGAAGCAGTGTTGGGAGATTTGATTTTTGGAGGGGAAAATGGAAACCAAATTAAGAAATTCCACTTGGGTTGGAAATTAGACAGGTATAAATTTCCAAAAATCTATCCTACACTCAATTTTGACTTTGGGAAGGCCCTCAAAATCAACCTCAAATTTGCGCTACGCATAGAGATTTCAAGCGCGGCGCATTGGGAAATTTGGCCTAATTTTCACTCAGCAGTTCAGATTTTCGCCTAGTTTTGGCCAGTTTGACTTTTTTATCCACATATGTACAGGTATTGATGTAACTTGATGTAATTTCATGACTTTGATTTAATTTTGGCACATTTTTACTCATTCAAGTAGATTCATTTACCAAAAAGTGAAATGTAACTGAATGAATCAGTTTCCTATCTTATAGAGGCAAGTTGTTTCATTGCCTATTTTCCAGTTATTAGTTTAGATCTTGTTGAAATAGCTCCTATAATGGTGAGCTCTACCCCTAGAGGCATGGGGATGAGTTAGGCTGGTCTATATCTTGTATTTCTTCAGTCATTTTCAGGGTTGGACACTTGGGATTGCTTGGCACTTCATTGTACATTTCATCTCTGCAATTTTGGCAAAGGAATAGACCAGGGTTTGCAGCACTCTTTGGGATCCATGTGGCTCTATGTTTTGATGGTGTTTTTCTCTCAGTGATTGTAATTTTACTGATGTTTCATGTGTACCATTTCTCTTCCTATTTTCTTCTTAAATTAAACAAATGAGTGATAAAGGTGGAATTCATTAGATTGATTTGCTCTGCCTTGAGTTTTGTTTAATTTTCCATGTTTTCATATGTTTGAAGAGGATTCTTGAAAGCCTCTTTCCCTCTTTAGCTCCTCACCGATCTGAACTATCCATTCATTCAATCCAAAGCATCAAAACAATTGCCTTCCTTGCCCCATTCAGAACTCTGCAAAAACTAGGCCTCATCCCCGAACCCAAAACTGCCTTTCCCTTTGATTCCAACAAAACCCCCAAAATCAAAATCAAACTCCTTTACTTATATACCTAGCCTAAAATTAGCCTTTATTTCAATTCATCTCAAGCCTTATTGATTATATTTGCTGAGATTCACCTGGAGAGAGCCCTCTCCTGATCTGGTAGGGCTAGCTACCAGACTGAGCATGGTTTGATGTTACCCTGAACTCTGCCTTCTTTCAGCCTTAGGTAGATTTAGGAAATAATGTGCCCAAGCTTTTTTGTCTCTGGATCAGTGTGAGACCAATAGGCAGATTGCAGGAGACTCTTGTGAGAAGAGTGCATTGTAATTGTTTCATGATTCCTTGTGGAATATACAATTGAAGATAGTGGGGTTTTGAGCTGCAAGCTTTCCCAGGGAAACTATCTGCATTGTGGTTTGATTGATTCTTCTTTGCTTCATGTGATTGGCGATTGTGTTTAATTTCCGCAATTGATTTGTAGAAGTGATTCAGTATCTAGCTTTAGTAAATTGCTTAGATCAGATTGAATCCAAGATATACATATTGTTTGTATAATTTTTACAATTAGATATTGAAAAATACAAACAATTTCTCAAGCCTCATGCTACAGAGGAGCCAGACTATCTATTTCCTTTCAGACACCTCAGAAACAAGTATGCTCCTTTTATGATGTTCATAATGAAGTACTTCACATGTGAAGGAATATTCTAAAGGTTGTATAGGTATCACATTAGGCTTTTGATGCATTTCATCTCTGTCAAAATACTTGATTTGTCATATTATTTGTACAAGAGTTTGATTAATATGACTGAGAAGGTTCAGAGTAGAAGAGAAGACCATCACATTAGTCTTTTTTGTCATGGGCTAAGCAAACTCATTGTGTTGCATCACAAGTCTTCCATCAACATGACTTGGGAAAATTCCTTGGAGAGATTGTCAATAGTGCCTACTATTAGCTCTTCTATCTTTCCTAATACATCATCAGCACAACCAATGGAGGTTGGCTCTTCTTGCATGCCCACTCAGCCTTCAGATGCTCCTAGAATTTTTGAGTTTACTCACACATATGATAAGGGGAAGAGACAAGTATTTGCGCCTAATCCATCCAGAAGTGTTTTTACACTTGACACCATTGTGGGACAATGTGAGATAGAGGTGAAACCTCTTTTGCATCCGCATAGTGAGTCAGCGCCATTGGAGGTTGAGGTAGAAAAGCATGAGGATTTCATATCAGTAGAAGAGATCATCAAAGAAAAAAATGAGGAAATAGCAGAATTAAGGAAGAAGTTTTCTATTGCTAACTCTCAAATAACTTTCTTACAGCAGGAAAATTTTCAGTTGAAAGTGAATCAACTCCTACAAAGAAAGCCCAAGTTAGAACTAAAGGAAAACATAGGTAAAGGTAAATAGGTTATTATTGTTTACCTAATTCAAGACATGGAGGTTGAAACACAAACAAGAAGACCAAAAACAAGAGGCCTCAAAAGGGCATTGGACCGAGAAAGACAATCAACTCATCGACCTGAAGGGTTTACCTTTGATGAGTTTATTTCCATGGAGATTAATGAAGACAAAGAGAATTGGTTGTCAAGAGTAAATGAGCATTTGGAGAAGCTCTTGAAAAGGGCTAAGACAAACAAGAAGTTGCAAAGACACATGGAAAATCACTATCGCACCAGGAACACCATTTCTCAAATAAGGATGAAACAATTGAAGAAAAGGCTAAAAGAGGAAGAAATGAAGCTTAAAGAGAAGGATAGCTTGGATTTATTAGTTGAAACTTCTTTGGATATTTATCCTATCTCTCACAGGTTCTATAGAACCAATTTTGAGAAGTTTTGATCCATTTTGGTATTTTATGTGATTTTTGCAAAATTCTGGAAATTCCTCGTTGTAGAAGGGTAACGAACTTTTGTTACTCTTATTTTGGGGGCATCGAAATGATGATTTATTTACATGGATGGATGTATTTTTATGACTAAATCACATATCAAGAACACCCATGGCATGTAATAATGGAGAAAAATCTCAAAACCCACACATTTTTCTGTTTCTGCCACCTTTTTGAACCCTCCGTTATGTCTTTGGAGTAACCTTGTGAGAATGGATTTTTGAAGGCCTTCTCGTGGTCAATCTTGGAAAATTCAAGATGTTTTGGAAACTAGACACATAGGGTTAGATGACCATTGTTTTATTAGTGGATTTGGACTCTTAAAAGTTCCTAAAAAATTCCTCCAAAGTTATGTTACACTTCTGCAAGTTTTTGTTACCCTTCTGTCAGAAATGTCACAAATCAGCATTGGATTCCTCAAGACACTTGTCAAGTTCAGAAATTGTCACAAATTCGAGGTTTTTCTGTCCTATGAGTTGGAATTAGAGTTATTGAATTGGTTTTTTCCTCTTATCATGAGGGAATATGTAATTAATGTAAGGGACAAACACTCCTAGTTCGTAGCTAAAATTCAGGGAATGGTTTCTAACCTCCCTCGAATCTTGGAAATGACTCATATTGTGTATTTATGATCCATTTTGGATTGGATTTCAACCTGATGAGGTGTAATAGTCTATATTTTCTATAAGTAGATTCTCTTTAGTCTTTTGTTGGGTTGGATAGTCTCTTATTGCAGTGGATCTTTTGTAATCAGCAATTTGGAATGAAATCAGAGACAAATTTACAGGAATTGCGTTGAGATACTTGTGGTATGCATAGGAGCATTTTTTTTCTTATGTATGTTTATCATTTCACGTTTAATACCATGTATTATTCTTCATATATGTTTATCTTGTAAGGTTATGAGAAAAAATCATGTTTATGCATGCTCTGTTTTAGATAAGGTTTACAGTGCTATGTTTATTTGCGTCTAAGATGAATGAATTCACCTCAGTGCTCATTCAAACTCTCTTAAATTTCATCCTATACTCAATTAAATATTAAAATTATTTCAAAATACCTATTTTTCCTCCCATATCCTCTGCAAATTCACCTTGGAGTTCAGACCTAAAAACCTTATACATAGTTTACTCATTGACTTTTCTATCTAGCAATAAAAAAATAAAAAAAACCTATTTATTGAGCTTAAATATCTAGCCTAAGATCATTAGATTCTCAGTCATTCCTTTGACTGCAAAAGTGACAACGAGAGAGGCCTCTCTGGTCCTAGTAGGGCTAGCTACCTGACCTAAACCTTGGTTTGTGGTTACCTTTCTCCAATCCTATTTTCAGCCTTGGGAAGTTGGGAAGAGTGATAACATCGCCCACATGGAATTCCACTTCAATGTCATATTGTCTTTGAACGAGTGCACATCAACATATGATTACGAGGTTATTCCACCATGGCATAATCCACATCACCATATTGTGGCTCCACCGGATTCCCTCCGTGGCCTCGCGAATTGGATTTTTGTCGTTGTGACATATCTTGGCACTCATCCAAATTCTATAGATCCCTTCATTATTACCAGGATAATAGCCCAAGACCAAGATAGGAACATTCACATCAACAGCTGGAGTTACCTTTTCCATCTCAAGACATAAGAACCTCGCCCATTTCATTTTTTTTCCCAGGGGAAACACCTTAGATGACGTCACCGTGAAGGTGGTTTTCATGTTGACTTGCAGGAAACTGTAACATCCCCTAGTTAACATTTCTCTCTAGTCATGGCGATGGGTTTTCTCCCCTGGTTTTCGCACTTGCATTGGATTTGGTTTCCTCCCTTTTTACTATGAAATCGTTATGCATTTGACCTGCGCACTGAGCCTATCGGTCACTCCTTTGATTCAAAAATCCGTTGCTGCTGGGAAATACTCGCTGCACATCCGATTGGGGCCTCTTTTATCGGGCCGTTTTTTTTGTTTTTTTTGTGTTCCATCTGCCTTCCTGCAGGTTATGGGGTAATTTTTCTATGGATTGGTGCATTGAGGTCAAGGAGTGTTTATCTTATTCAGGATCACGGGGTCCTCGTGGTGGGGTTTCTACACTTGTTATCAGTTGGTTGATTATTTTATCTGGTGGGGTTTACCGGTCTGCCAATATGAGCACCTATGAAGAGCTCGTCGACTACTCCGATGACGCTTTGGAGGGAGTAGACATATGGGGACATAAGGATGATGCGGTCGTGGTAGAAATGTTTGACTCAGACCTGGGGCCGATTCTTCCAAACTCTGCTCAGATTGACCATGTAACTGTGGCGGGGGTTTCACCTCCATTTGATTGTGGCTTGGAACCCATCAATTTTGAGGCACCCTCCCTTTCGACAAACAGGTTTTGGGGCCTCCAAATGCCGGGTACACCCTATATACTTGTGGTTGACCTGGGGTCATCATCACCTTTCGAGGAGGCGGTGCTGTCCTACATTGGTGCCATGACTCAGACGCTGGGGAACCTTAACATTAGTGGTATTGGTCCTCCTCATCAGCTGATACGGGGACTCCGGTCGTGGAATCGGGGGTTTTCGTTAACATACCAGAGGATTCCCCTCAAGGAGATAAACCACCTTCATCATCTAATTTGAAAGGCTCGGGTGACCCTATAAAGGTTTTCTCGAATCGCGGAAAGAAACACAAGACAACGAGGAACAAGTTCAGCAGAAACTCAAATTTTGGGCGTGATCGGGGGATGGATGATCTGGAGCTCACAGCTGCCACAATGCTGGTTGGAAAGGTTCGGGGTAGGAAATATTCGACTGCTCGGCTTCAGCAATGGACCAGGGAGATTTGGGGGGGCTCTCTGGAGATCCTTCCACTGGTTTCACTTCTTACTCGTGGTTGGTTTACTCTCACCTTCACCATGCTGGCGCATTTGGACTGGGTCCTAAAGCAGTACTGGCATATTGAATTGCACCGAGTTCTCCTCAAGTAATGGTTGTCGCTCTTCGATCCTAACAAAGAAAATGCGGGGGCTGGTCCCATTTCGATGCGGCTCCCCGGTTTACCAGTTCAGTTCTGGAACGACATCGCCTTCTGGAACATTGGAGAAGACTTCGGCCACTACCTTGATCACGACCGCTCCTATTTGGTCACGGGTAATAAAGTTGTGGCTCTAATTCTGATTTTCCTTGACACTCGGGATGTCCTGCATGAAAATTATAATATGTTCTTTGAGGGCATGATGTGGCAACAGATGCTAGACTACGAGGGTGTCCCCTTCAGGTGCAGGAAGTGTCATGAAGTGGGGCATCTGTTCAAAGACTGCCCAAGACTGGGTTCTGTCAAGCTGAGCCTCAAGATGACCTCTGTTGTAGCCACTCAAACGGAACCTTTTGTTTTCCATTGCCAGGGGTCTGCAGAGTCACCGCTTATCGATTCGAAAAATCCACCTGAATCCGAGGCGATGCAGACTTTTCCTTCATAGCCGACCACTCAAGCGAGATCTCATACTCCGACAGCACTGGCTTCTTTGCATCGTGCCTCTACGGTTCTGGGTACCCCTCCTTCTCCTGACTCTTTATTCATTAATTTAACTCCTATTTCATCTTCTTTTGTAAATCACTCTGCTTTGAGTTTGCCTTCACTTAGTTGCACTATCGCACTGGCGCCTCCCTCCATTTCCCCCACCATTCCCCACACTTCTGCTGACTTATATACTGGTTCCACCTCTCTCACTGACTCATCTTCCGCTCGACACCCCTATTTCCTTCAATTTGTATCCCTACCGCACCCCTTAGTAGGCCTTGGCATTAGCATGGTTCAGGGCTGTCTACAGACCAAATCTAGGGGTAGACCATCGAAGTTGGCAAAGGCTATTAAACGTGCAAACTTTGAGGTTGCTGCAGGCACCCAATCCTCCATTATGCGGGTTCTTAGAGCAAGAATACCCTTGAGCAAAGTTACCTCATGATTTTCCTCTCTTTCAACTGCAGGGGATTATCCAACCCCGTTAAGAGATTGGCTTTGAAATATCTTCTTGCACAACAGCGCTTGGATGTTTTATTTCTACAGGAGACTCTAGCTGATGGTCCTTCTGTTTGTTCCACTCTCAACTCACTCCTACCTAACTGGTCTTTTATTACCATGGATGCTCGAGGCAGATCCGGTGGTTGTGCTATTGGCATAAATAATAAGATAACCCGTATGAACAATTGTTGGAGTAGGGATGGGGTTCTTGGCATGGACATAAATTTTGGTCACATCAATCTCCCTTTCACCCTAATAAACATCTACGGGCCATGCACAAATAGGGATGTTTTCTAGAACTCTTTTTTCACCTGCTCTCTCTTTCAACACCCTCACACCATCATTGGTGGGGACCTAAATTTTTCACTGGGCATCTCTGAATCCTGGGGTATTCAAGTTGTCCTGGATCCTTTGGTGGATTATATCAACACTAGACTGGAATCAGCCGACCTTATTGACATTCAAATGACAAAGTTGCAGCCCACCTGGAGGAACCGTAGAGCTGGAGGGGCTGCTTTGGCTCGAAGACTTGATCGGTTCCTCATAAGGCATCCCTTACTTCAGATCCTGCACAAAGCAAGGCAATGGGTGGGACATGGTGGCATCTCAGATCACTCACCTATATTTCTTGAATTCAAGATTGGTCCTCTGTGTACCTGGCCACCTTTTAATTCAATTCTAGATGGCTTCTCAATCCTGAGTACCACAACGTAGTGGTTCGGGCTTGGAAGCATTGTCATCAATTACCAGATCGCGAGCCGGCTAGAGTGATAAATGACAATCTAAATCACATTAAGGGTTTGACAATCAAATGGATTGGGGAAAAAAATGGAAGGAGCGAGAGAAATTGCAAAGGATTGAACTTGAGCTCGCCCAAATTAATGACTCTGATTTGAGGGGCTACCAATCTAGAGCTTCAAAAGAGCATCTTATTACCCTTGAAGCTACCAGATCCAAGCTCCTACGTCTAAAAGAAGCATATTAGAGACTTAAAAGTAGAGCAATTTGGCTACAAGCTGGGGATGATAATACCAGATTTTCCAACAACATGCAAATGGCCGCAGGATCAGCAACACGATTTGGGAAATTACTGATCAGCACGGTATGGTGGCTCGCACTCACCCACAACTCCTGGATATGGGCATTCAATATTTCTCCAATTTATATAGAGCCCTTTTACAATGTAACCTGCTGGAGATTATGCACATTACCAGAGCTTTCCCCAGGTTTGTGGACCAAGATATGGCGGAGGATCTCATTGCTCCGATCACAAAGGGTAAGATTGAAGGAGTACTTAAATGGTTCAAAAAAGACAAAAGCCCTGGACCGGATTTTTGGCCCATTGAATTTTTCCTTCATTTTTTTGAGTTAATGGGCAATGACCTCCTACTTGCAATTCAAGATTGTCGCACTTAGGGGAAAATATATGATGGTTTCAATTCAACGTTCATTGCCCTCATGCCTAAGACTGATCACCCTAACTCCTTTAAGGACTATCGGCCCATATCCCTCTGCAATTGCATCTACAAGATCATATCAAAAATCATTGCAAATCGTATCAAACCCATCCTATCATCTCACATTGCCAAAGAGAAATTTGCTTTCCTCCATCATAGACAGATTCATGAAGCTATTGGTACAGCATAGGAAGCCCTTCACTCTATCAAATCTAAAAATCTCAAGGCTAACATTCTTAAAATTGACCTGGAAAAAGCTTTTGATCAGGTTAATAGGAGCTATCTCCACTTCATCCTCATTCAAACTGGTTTTCCCCCTTCCTTTATCAACTGGATTATGGGGTGTATCTGTCATGCATCTTTCAGTATTCTCATTAATGGCACGGCTTCAGATTTCTTTCATGCGGGTAGTGGATTGCGGAAGGGATGTCCCCTCTCCCCATTGCTTTTTGTCCTTGTTATGGAAGCCCTCTCTGTGCTTATCAAATGGGCTAAAGTTGATGGGGCTCTCTGCGGTCTTAATATCAATGAGATTATGCACCTCACACATATTTTATTTGTGGATGATGTTCTCATATTTATTGATGGTTCTTGTCATGATTCCACTCAGTTTGGGATTATTCTCCAAAAAAATTTCGAAGCTACGGGGATGGCACCAAATAACCTCAAGTCCACCATCATCATGACTCGTTGCACAGCTCGGGAATGAGATAATGCTTTGGCATTATTTGCTTTCACTCTCCACAATATTGCTGATGGCCTAAAATATCCGGGCTTCCATCTAAAACCAAATGACTGTAAGATCAAATACTGGAACTAGCTCATTGCAAAAGTGGAACGAAGAATCAATGTTTTGTATCACTACTGGCTCTCTAGGGCTGGTCGACTAATTTTAATCAAATCAGTTCTTGAGGCTATTCCTGTCTACTGGATGTCTTTGGCTTGGATTCCAATTGGAGTTACTTATCACATTAAAAAAATCTGCAGACATTTCTTATGGAGGAACAAGGAAAAAGATAGAAATTTTGCTTGGATTTCTTGGGACAAAATCAGCAGACCCAAACAGTGGGGTGGTTGGGGTATCAAGGATTTACACCTCTTTTCGACCGCTCTGGTGGAAAAATTATGTTGGCACCTTGTCTCTGGCCACAACCTTTGGAAAGAGGTTATCATTGCAAAATGCATTACTCCTAGGAACACACTTGAATGGATTAGGGGTAGCATCTTGCCTATCCCTGACGCCTCCATTATATGGAAAGAAATCACAAAGGCTGCTCCTCTTATTCAAAAGGGCCTCTCTTGGCAAGTTGGTTCAGGTGACTATGTTCGGGTGGGATCGGACTCATGGGCTGGCAGCGGTGAACATTATAAATTACCTGTTTGGATCACTGAGCATTTGGCTTTCAGGGGGATTCGATAACTTGCGCAGATTTTTGACCTGGTTCGGATGGATTGGCAATCACAGCACTAGTTATCGGCTTCGGATTTGGCCATTCCTCAGGATGGTTAGCATGACTGGGCTAAGTATATCAGAGCTTTACAAGCATCACATATACGTCTGTCGGATCACGAGGATCAACTGATCTGGGCTCTCTCACCAAAGGGTAGCTACACTCCTAAAATTGGCTATTTGACCCTCTGCCTTTACAAGGAACCACAAGAAAAGCTCTGGTGGTGGCAGACAATCTGGAAACTAAAGGCTACCCATAAATTCCGATTACTATTCTGGTGTATACTTCAGGATTTCCTCCCTACTGTTGAATATTTACATAGACGTGCTTATCATGGACCCTCCAGATGCTGTTACTACCTATCTCATGCGGAGGATGCAATGCACCTATTCTTGGATTTCCCTAATATTCAACGCATCTGGCTGCTTGTCACACAAGATCTGGGATGCTCACAACCCTGGTGGGGATCTACAATCGTGGATGCCTGGACTACTTGGTGGTGGTCGAACGCTACAGTCAAAAAATGCATAACCTTCCTTTGATATTTTCCGGTAAATATGGACACACAGAACCTAACTGGGATTTAAAAACAAATCGGTGAGTGCTGACGTATTAGTACGCCGACAGCTGGCTCACTATAGATTGATACCCGATGATGATAATCATCAACCCGTGCGCATCGCGACTCCCGAAATTATTGATCGCACTCCGGCCTCGTGGGCCTTTTTTAATGGCGCGTATTTCCAACAAAGAGATGCGGGGTGGGGCTATACTCTATATCAATGAGCTCCATCGTTATCACCTAAAAATGGGCTTGGGTCAGGGTACAAATAACTTTGCCGAACTTCAGAGTTTAAGACTTCTTCTGATATTTGCTCGGGAAAAAAATTGCAACACGCTTCAGATTTTTGGCGACTCCCTTATTGTGATTAACTGGTTCAACTCACATGCATAGTGTCACTTGCACACACTATCTGCTTTACTGAGGGAGGTTCATCATCTCAAATCATTATTTGATTCCATCTCTATCACTCATATTACAGGAATCAGAACAAAGTGGCAGACAAACTTTCCAAGGAAGTTGTGGAGCTAAATTGGGGAGATTGGCACATTACAAAACACATTGCTGCACAGGTGTATAGTTACTTCCATCGGCTCTTCATCGAGGCAATACGAGATTTGAATGCAGTTGGCACATGACTGCAATTTTGTTTATAAATTTTGTACTTTAACTATATCTATATTTTGATACATTATTACTCTGAAAGATATTCCACAACCATTGCAAAAAACAGTTTTTTGGTTTGATTTTGGTTTCTTATTACTAGTAAGTTATGCACCGAACTTACTTAGATTACTGAAACTCTCTAAAAATTTTGTACTATCATTGATGATACATGCAGTCAGCTTTTTATTTGCAGCTACTGGATCACATACATGTAAAATGTAACATGTAATTTTTCTATTTTAATGAAAGATTACGAATTTTTCCCTTGTGAAAAAAAAACATTTCTCTTTTGTAAACAATTGTAATTATTTTAAAATGGTTGAGAGAGGGGCACATATACCATTGCTTGAGGAAGGAGGTCGCTTGAGGAAATGGTTTCTTTTAAATATCAATCTTGGTTGGATTAAAAGAATTAAATGTGTTGATTATGCATTAAATTAATTGAAGAAATAGGGACAAGTTCAGGTGTCCTTCAGCTCCCAACACAAGCAAGAAAAGGATAAAATTAAAGACATGCATGGGTTGCGCTATAAGGAATTGGACTGCTCTACAAATTTTGGGAAGCAAGGGACAGTTGGTTGTTGGAGGGATGAGAACATTCATTCATCAATTCATACATGATTTTTCTATCTCTCACATAGGGGCAAGAAGCATTGGTAGAGAACACAACATTTAGATTTTTTGTGTAAGAACACCAAGCTGAAAGGGAGATCAAGTGATCTGTAATGTTGAATTGAATCCTAGAAGAAGGGAACCAATTGAGGAACCCTTTGAGTGAGGATTTTTGGGGGAATTATTTTGGAGAGTGTGGATTGCATGTAAGGCTAAAGAAACCACTAGAAGATGGTGGCTTTTTGGGGCCTTATTTTTTGAAATATTAAAGTATTTTGGGAATGTCTAGAAGGATTATAGGCTGCAGGACAACCATTGGAAAGTTCTGGAAAGGATGGGGAAGAAAGAGTAAGGAATTGGAAGAAAAATGGAAGTTGCGAAGAAGTAGCGGTAAAAAGATAGACATAGTTAAGTGGGAAAAAGTGGTAGCAACCAAGCAGCGGGAATAAATGAGCTAGGAAATAGGTGGAAGAAACTGACAGTTCAGGCGTGCATGGAAAAATAAAAAGGATGGGTATTAGGAGCAAGGGAGGAGAGTACTAAGATGTTATTTCAAAGCGAACATGACTGCTCTGTAGTTGTTCTATTGCATAATTTTGTTGTTACACCATTTTTTGGTCATCTAACCATGTATAAATTGATGGATCGAAATACACCATGTAAGAACAATTTTACTATAGTAAAATTTCTTTCACTAAGAAATAATTTTACTATGGTAAAATTGGTCTTACATGGTGTATTTCGATCCATCTAATTATACATGGTTAGATGACCAAAAATTGGTGTAACATCTGTGATGTTCAGTCTCATTGAAATATACTGTAGAAAAGGGTTGGTGAGCCTGATGTATTGATGTTGTGAGAAGCTTAATAGAGAGAAGACATTTTGGAATCACTATGTTATGATTGAATGATGTCTTAGCTTTTAAAAAATTTTAAATGTGTGTATTCAAGTAGTCTTTTCTTATTAGTGTGCATGATCTGTTGCGGATGAACTTGGACATGTTAGCGTTAATTTTTCTTTAAGTTTTATCTAATCATGGTATTCTTCTAGACTACGGTGGAGCTTTGTTGGACCATGTGCCCGAACTTGGGTCTTAACCATGTTGTTATTTTTTAGCCAACAAATGGTTATGTTTCCGGGACCTAAAATATAAAAGGGGGTTTGAATATGGTATCGAGGATCTTGAAGAAATAATTACAATATTTTTGGTATGAACACATAGATCGGTTCATCTCACAACAAGATCAACTCCAATGACAAGGTGAAGGAAAGTTAAAGGAATAGTTCATGTATGTGGAATCAACTAGTGATTAGTACTCGATATTTTGGTGTAAATTTCCAGAAGATCTCTGAAAATGGTTGCGGAGACTACACATAAAGGAGAAGATTGGTGGACAAATCAAATCTCATTGTGCCTAGACTCAAGCAGATCTTATATAACTACATCGGTTAGACACCGATATGACATGAGATGTGAACTTCTGGGTGCAAACTACACTAGAGGGATATGTTAGTGAGTTTTCCACAAAGAATCATTAGTATTTTTATAAAGCTAAGGACATATTCATATTATGGTTGCAGGGGAAGCTACGAACGGAAATCCCTCTGTGGATTAAGGTTCTAATGGTAGAGGAAAATTTGTTGATGTTTCAGAACCCAAGCATGGAAGCCTAAGCACCTAGTCTTGGGCGAAGGACATAAAAGGAGCGATGCTTTTTAACGAGGAGCTATGAAGGGATCAAAGAAATGGATGCAGATGACTTCAAAATATCTAGGGATCTGAGAGCATAACTACGAGAATAATAGAGAAATGGTGGGAAAGGGCACTGCAAGAAATCAATAGGTGACAGAAGGATATACACCAAGAAGGAGTGGTGTTGAGAAGTCCAACAAAAGAAGGAATAAAAATGGGTCTAGTAGAAGAAGTAGGGACGGCCACAACGACTGAAAATCAAGGGGATAACGGGGGTCCATCCCGATTTGTAGAAGTGGAAATTTAAGATAGAATAGAAGGTGCAGGTTCAAAGAAAGACTTGAATGATGACATGCATGTTTCTTTACGAATTTTATTTGAAGAGAATTATGCGTCCAAATTGAATAACAATACGATATCCCTGTGTTTAGGTAGCATCTCCCCAAACCTTCCCCTGCTGCTTTATCACAACCCTGATAAGTTCTTGTCTAAGTTAATCAAAGTTATTAGAGTTCATAGTGTGCATACCACATATAAAGATAGGGCTAGTGGCAGTGGAATTGGTAATATTGGTAATATCTTGCAAGGATAATCACATCTAGGATCTCAAGGATTTGTACTTCTTCCTCAAGCTTAGTCAAATATGGTAGGATTGTTCACCTGATACCTTGAATTCTATGGAAAAGGAAATGATGATGTAGAACAACACTGTTATTAGTGCAAAGCCATATGGAGGGCCCAAAAAATGCCAGACACAAAAAAACTAATTGATTTAGAACCACACTCAAGGAGAGAGCCTTGATATGGTTCATCAAGTGGTCAGAGCTACACCAAAACCCAACAGTAGATGATGTTAAAAGAGAATTTGTGCAAGAGTTCAAAATTCCTCAGACAAACTAGTAGGGGTTTTCTGAATTATGGGAGATTAAATAGCATGAAGGGGAGACCACTTGGGAGTTGATGCAAATATTTAAAGATTAAATTGGAAAACTAAGCTACCTAATAGACCTAAATCACCAACATGACTGGTTTATCAAAGCATTGTTGCCTCTTAACCGGTACACCACCGAACCACTGAACCAACAAAACATTGATACTTTACAGGAGGCTTTAGAACATGAAACACGTATTGAAGGTATGGCAAGGTACCCACATGAATACTGAGGCAGAAGACCCAGGACCCATCTATATTGGGTCTGTAACATCAAATCACAAGTCTAACAAAAAAATTGAAAGACATGCAACCAACGCGGTCTGCGTGACCAAATGTACGGTGTACTCATTTCTTGGTAGAAGGTCATCTAATAACTGAGTGCCCGAGGTTGCAGGGCTCATGTATTACACTAGAGACTGTGGGGCCATCTGGAACACCACATGTTGTAGGATTTGCGCAGATAGGAACACAAGGTATATATCAAGGCCAAACTCAATTCCATGCATTTCTGAATCAACAAAATACAACACCAATTGATTACTATGAAATTTGTCGAGCATATGGACATATTCCACATCTCTGCCCCATTTTGCAAAAATATTCAAATGTCCCTAACAACAATTATTGTGAATTATGTGTCCCACCGACTCATCACATTGAAGAATGTAGGGCGTTGGATCCCTTGGCTAACCGATTGGACCGAACATTCTATTGAGTCAACGAAACTCCTCGAGGAGGATGAGAAGGAGGAACAATGGGGGGCAGGATGGGAGGTCAAGGCTTAGTGCCATGTTACAATTGTGATCAAGAAGTTCATGTTGCATGAGATTTTCCACTACCCAAACGGTCATGGTGTTCTCAATGCAGGGTCAATACGCATGCAACAGAGGAATACCCAAAATTTACTAAAAGATGTGAGGAGTGCAGTCACCATAAGGGGGGAATTTAATTAATGTGGAACCAAGGGTGCTAGAAACCACCTCGCTCTCAAATATCCATATAGTAACTCGAGGGGGCGAAAAAATTGGGACTAACGCAGGAGAAATAGAGCAACCAAGGATTATAAGACCGACCTTGCTGAAGCGCTCATATGAACTTGAACAACAAAAACAATATTACAAGGAAGAAATAGAAACGTTTATCAAGCTAAACCCAAGTGGAGGGCCATAAAGAGTACAACCAACACCCTTGAAAGAGAATGGCCCAGACCTGTTGTTAGTGTCTCATGATTTAGCAGATTGGTAGACCAAATGCATAGGGTAACATGAAACTAGTCTTTGGACTCCTAGGACCTAGCCTTCCTGGACTCAGAGAGGGCTCTCTCTATTGTATGCAAAGGATGTGAACTTGTTTGCTTTAGATTGTTGATTTTAGGCTATTTGTGAAGTTTAGGGTTTGTTTGTTTGTTTGGGTTGGGTAAAATGATCAAGTAGAATAGGTGGAGTGAGAGGTCATCAAATAATTGGGCTATGGAGTCTATGAAAGTCATGAATATCTCAATAATGAGTCAGAGTGCATCACAGGGAAAATCTCATGTGGTCAATGGATCTTTTAAGGTTATGTGTGAAGTGAAATGGACATTAAGTTGGGGAAACAAGGTAGGGCAAAGGGCAGTTAATAATCCTTTGTTATATACCCATAAACAAGAAGGTATCAAATACTAATAAGAAAAAGATAATAATCATGAGATAGGGAAAATCATTAACTCAATGACAATACTTAAAAAAATATACATTCAAGATGAACAATTCAGTGAAACACAGAAAGCAAGAAAACCTATCTAACTTTAGTGATTTCACCTTGAAAGTTTGGAAACATATAAGATGAAAAATAACTTTAATAAATGAAGAAGGAAATCCTAGACATTGTCAATCAATCTATAAAGAATTTTGAGGCAAACTTACCAAGAATGGACAAAGGGCATGATCAAAACATGGCCTCTTTGGCTAAAACTAGCAAGTAACCCATCAAAGAGAGATTCCATAAACAAAGTTTAGATAGCATCAAGTAAGAATGGCTAACCATAAAACATATTTGGAAAGTACCTTCTTAAACCATTAATGAAACAAACAAGCTTAGGTGGATCTAAGGAGCAGCTAATAATTCCTTAAACTAACCCAACAAAGGACAACATAAAGACAGTAGTAACATGAAGGACTAAGGTGCCTCAAACAACATTTCTTAGCCTATACTTTTTTGATCTACTGCAACATAGAAGGATGGAAACAATGATAAACAAGAAAACATGAAAAAATTAGAGACACATCACCATTCACCAAGCTTAGGGACCTTGCAAGCAAGCTTTCATCATCATCAATCAAAGCAAATCATTCACAAGCTCCATAACACCAAATTTCTCTTCAACCTCAAAGAACCATGTATTGCTCTCAAAACCCGTCAAAATCCAACATTAACAATGAGTCCTCAATGCTCTATTTAACCATCAAGGAGGAGAAAAACCTAATAGAGTATGTAGAATCCTATTGGCTAATCAGAAATGTCACTATTGTCCTTGAGACCTTGCAAGGCCCAAGGCACAAAATATCTAAAAAAAAATATCTTTTCGGGCATTTTTAGCAAAGAAATTGATATTTGAGGTTTGACAAGCCTCCTAAAAATTTCCAAGTGTGCATTTTTTAATTTCCCTCTGCTAAGGGCGCAACACTATGTTTTAGGATGAATTTCCATGCCAAGGGCGTAGCACTGGAGCAGGAAAATTGGGTCAACTTGCAACAGTGTTTTGAAAGCCTTCCCGATGTCAAAAAAGGCTCCGTGATGGCCCGTTGGAAAGCCCTTTGAGTATAAGTTCTCGATATACCCTTGGTTCTATGATTTGACCTCTGAAACTTGTTCAAAAATTAAAAATTCCAAGACTGGTAAAGGCGCAACAGATGTCCTGAAAAGCAGGCAGAATGGTGAAAATTAGGGTGTTTGTGACCCTTTTGGAGGACCAAAACAACTCCAATTGATCTAAAAATTTGTGAGCATGCTATATTTGAGATGAGGATTCCAAAAATGTCAGCATTTCCTCCTGAAGATGCTTTGAGAAAAAGCGTAGCACCATGTGTGCTACCCCTCTGGCCTCAAAATTAGCAAAAAACGAAAACTTATCAAAATTCTCCCAAATTTGGTGAATGAGTGCCTCATGGGTTTTTAGAGACCTATAGGGAGGCTTGTGCCAAGATTCCAAGCCTATCTTGCCTTTTTCTTCTTTTAGTGCTTGAATTTCAATGAGGGCCTCCTTCAGTTTGGCACAAGCAAGTTTGTTTTTCATGGCATAATGCTTGGTCATCTTTTTCTGGAGAGCAAGGCCCCTTTTTATCTTCTTAAAATACTTTTGTTCATTATTGTAGTACTGAATGATACGTTGTGCCATTCAAAGTCTCTCTCCCACTCCCTAATTTGCGCATCTTTTCTTTGGAGTAGTAATCTAGAGGTCATATCCTCATCTTCATTATCACTGTCAAGGTCAATGAATTGGGGTTCTTGTCTAGTTTTCCTGCCTCCCTTACCTTTCTATCCTCTTTCATATTTTATTTGCCCTTGTCAAGCCTTTGAGCTGATGTAGATGGCAAGGTCCCTTGCCTTTTAGAGGCAGCAAACACTTGCCTTGATCTTCTTTGATATGTGAGAGGGAGAAAATCAAATTATTTTACTAGAATGCTCTTACCATGACTGATCTCAAGATTGCCTTTCTTTTCCTCAATGATATTTGCATTTATGTCTCCTGAATTGTGTTCTTGGCTGCCCTCTTGAGAGTCACTTGCATTCTCCTCCATGCTAGCATTACTGTCATGATATTCACCCCTGTCATAAACCTCTTGACTATCCTCTTGGTTCATAATGTCACTACTGTCATCATTATTAGGGCTATCAGTCATCATATTTTCTTCTTCATAATTATCCTCTGTGTTTGCAACATTATCATTGCCATCATCATTTTTTGTGTTGTCACTGTTAGAGGTGTCTTTGTTAGTGTCTTCATTACTGTTTTGTGCATTCTCATCATTTTCATCCTCTTCCATATCTTCTGCATTGTCATTTTGTTCTAAATTGTCCTCTTCATCATTATCATTGTTTTTCTCACTGTCATGCTCACTATTTTCATATTCATCACTGTCATGTTCACTTCCCTTTTCTTCAAATTATGCCTTTGTCTCTTCTTCAAATTCAGCCTCTGTCTCTTCTTCTTTATCACTGCTTTTCTCTTCATAATTTGCCTTTTCATTATATGTTCCTTCTTCATTTGTCTCTTCTTCCTCTTCACTATTGCCTCTGTCTCTTGATTTTCATCATCATCCTCCTCATCATCATTTTATTCCTCATGACTATCATTTTCTGCTTCCTCATGATTGTCATTTCCTGCTTCCTCATGACTGTCACTTTCTTCTTCCTCATGACTGTCACTTTCTTCCTCATGATTTTCACTTTCTGCTTCATCATTTGTTTCTTCTTCCTCACTATCCTTTGTTTCTTCCTCATCATCGCCACTTTCTTAATTTTCATTTTTCTCTTTGTCACTGTTCTCTTCTTGTTCTTCATAATTCTCTTCTTATTCTGATACTTTACGATAAGATGATGGTGAGAAGTTTTCTTGAGGAGAGGATTCATGTGGAGAGGATGATTCATGGTTAGTGAGGGGCGATGGGGGAGTGGAGGAAGGTGGATGACATGATGAGGGTAAAATTTGCAGAAGAAGAGGCTATGGATTTGTGAAAACATCATGGGTGATGAACACTTCCCATGGGATACCTTATTGCTCTAATTGATGCAACACAATCATCTTGATAAGAGAATGGTGGAAAAGACTCTGCATTTGTTGTGAAGGAGGCCTCTTTGCACAATGTATGACATCTTATCAATACTTCTATAAAGGTAATATGGAAAATGTAGTAGCTCTACCCTAGTGAAGTGCATAAGCAGTATTATATGGTAGGAATAAATTCTAGAAAACCTCCCCTCACATGTAAAATACTTCATGATGACTTTCATTAAGGGGGCATATCTTTCCAACAAATGGGAAAAAGGAAAAATAGTTTTGCAATCATCTTGGTATCTTGGTTTCAAGAAAGGTTGATAATGACTCAAGTCCAAACTCACCTACTTGAACCATTTTTCTCCCATACAAGGTATCCCAGTGGCCATAGCAATTGTATTGGTGGATAGCTCAAAATTTACCCCAGCTAGATGCACTTGATGGTCATGGAGGTTGAGGATAAAAAGTCTGGTCAACTCAAGGTGACTTTGGACTCTTTGTACTCTCTCACAGAAATCAAAACAACCCACCTCTTGGAAATATGCAACTTTTGTAGGGGAGGCTATCAACTCCTTGGTGTTCAAAGGTTAAAATCTGTTTACTCTTCCACCCTTTCTTTGATGTCCCCTAGGTCTTTGGCCTCCTCTGCCACTGTCACTACTACCTTCTCTAGACATTTTATCTTTTACCCTCGCTTTGAAGTCAAAACCCTAAAACTATTTGTGAAATGATATGGAGAGGGCAAGTGATATGATAATGAGAAAGGCAGTGATTTGCAAGTGAAGGGGAATGATGAGTGAAGAAGGACAATTTGGGCGTCAGTGTGCCTTTAGTTTGTAGATGGATGGGTTCCCTTTGAACAATAGTGTTGTTAGTAGGGGATTAGGTTTCCTCTTCCTTAGGGTTTTTCTTTTCTTTACATTTCTTGCTAAGTTTCACCTTTAAAATAGCATGAGAAGGGGCAGAGCATCTAATTACCTCTTATAAAGACTCTAGGAAGTGCCAAGCAGAAAATTTGGAGGAGTCTTGAGGCAGTTGGAGGCTTGCACCAGCTTGAAAAGTTTCTTGGCTAAACGCATAGCACAGGAGCATAGCACTCAGGCCCTTGTACGTGCTGTCAGGTCGGCCTGAATGTCCCTGTGCGTAGTGCCGAAAGAGCTGCATGCTGTCGGGTTGGCCTGAACGGCCCTGCGCGTAGCACCCGGGCGGAGCACATGAGCACATAAGTGGAGTTGCATGATTTTTCGGGTCCTTCTGTGCAGTTTCCAAACGGGAAAGAGCGTAGCAGTTTGGGCCTATCGGGTGGCTTGCATGGGCTCTTGGGTCCACACTGCATGCTGCCTGTGCGTAGCGCCTAAGCCAATCGGGCCTTTACACACTGCCAGTTATGCATGCGAGTAAATGTGCAACGAACTTTCTCAGAAACGTAGTGCGCAGTTAAAATTTCTGAAGAACACACACATAGGCGCATAGCGGGGTTTTCCTGGAGCGTAGCGCTGAGTTCTTCTTGCTCGAGGTCTGCCAGAAGCTCAAGAATTTCTCTTGAAGACTTCTCACTCCTTTTTTTGATAGAAAAATGAGATCGAGGAAGACTGAGAGGGCCTTTTATACCGTTTGGAAAATAAATAAAACTTTAAAAACCAACTTTGCTATGTTTTCCTTTGGTCACTTTATAATTTTCACTAATATCTCTTTGACTCTTTTTGCAGATGGCTTGAAATTTGTCAAAGTGATTTTTCTTTGGTGAGGGTGTGCTGGAAGGATGAATAGGTCCCTCTTTAATCTTTGAAGGTCTGGGCACTGCACAAACTGTCCTTTCTTGCACTAATAAATTGAAATTTTCTTTCTTACCCTTTTTGGCATGCTTGAGTGAAAGTGAACTGAAACACATTTTTCTTACTTTTTACTAATATTGATAGTGATATAACTATTTTGGAAAATATTGTACATCATGCCTGCTGTGTTTTTCATTGACCACTTCTGATTTTCTGCAGGTGCCATAACATAGTGTTTTGGTCTTCTTAAACTTTATTTGGAGTTTGACACCTTATTCACTCAATAGTAGAACTCATGCTCAATTTGATTTCTTATTTGACACTTAACCTCATGCTTTCCTTCTTTTGACCATTTTGAAGATATTTGACTGCACTTGAAGGCTTAGACTTCCTCACACTGATACTTTTTACAATTTGTCCCTTTGATGAAGTGAAAACCCCCTATCTTGACAAACCCTAGAAATCACCTTCAAAGGCTTTTGGAAAACCTCTTGTTTTCATGATGGAGGTTTATCATCCTCATTTCACCTGCTTTTCCTACCTTCTCAAAACTTAGGCTTTAGGGATTTTTCCCTTTTTCATTATAATTTCTAGAAACCTTCAACTCATACTTGGTTGGGCTAATGGCCTCTATCCTTGTGATCCTTTGCATTGGCTCCTTGCTTGGAAACACTTTTTAGCCAATAAGTCATAAAAACCCCGATTTTATTTGAAAACAGACATGTTGTCTCTCATTTTCTGTGATTGTCCTTTGTGATGATTTAGCCTCTTACCTTACTTCTTTTCTGCTAATATCCACCTCAATCATTCCTACAGAAATTTTTAAGATGGGCAACTATCTTTTTGTAGAATTTGTGCTTTGAAAAAGGAGACCTTCCTTGGAAGATTTTCTGATCCATTTGGACAATCATATGCTAACCTTCTTCCTCTTTGATTGTAGCCTCTTGGCACAGGAAAAACAAAGATTTATAACACCAAAACAATCCTATGACCTGTGAAACCCTAGGTGACCTAGTGGGAGGCCTTTTTGGACTTGGCTTTTGGCTGAAAACTTGACTTAGGGTTTTTAGGTGTAAAACAGATTTTTTGACAAAAATTATGCATTGAAAACCTAAAAATTGATGATTTTTATTTATCTAAAGAGCCTAGAAAGGTAGCTTGAAACCACCAATGCTTGAGGCACTTGGTGAATAGGGGAAAAGGTTAGGCTACTTGGTAATCCAAGGTGGAAGTAAAAATGTTAGGCAAGTAAAAATAGAGTGGTAAGGTCAGAGGTGGAAAAACATAGTGAAAATGAGTGGCATGAGCCCATGATGGGTCTTTTGGGAGTGATAGGTTGGCCATGACTTGATAGAGTAGTAAAATAGTGAAAAATTTATCCTAAGGATAATGAAGGCAGTGAGATTTCTAAAACTCACAACATTCATGAATTTTGTTTCTAGAAATCTAGGATAAACATTTAGTCATCTATAGAAAGAAAAAAACTACTGATGACTAACATATACATCATGGAAGGCATGACCACCCCTGATTTTCATTTAGATGATATGCACCATTGTGCATACCTCCTTCCGCAGCAGACCCATGACCAACATGCTGTGGAGTCCAAAGACTTCATCCATCATGAGGTCAATTGGTTATATCACCCCTTACTTCGTACCCATGCATGCGAACCACATACCATTACATTGACACCCAATTTTTAGGTAAGGGGGCACCCATTTGTGAGAGTCCAGGATAAGAAATTCTCCACAACCCTCCTAGTGCATCTGGTAGTGTCGACTTTAGTACCATTATTATTCCCCGTTTAGAAGAAAATCTAGAGTCCAGTATCACTACAGATCACTCTAGGGATGATTCACTTAATCATTCCTGCATCTTACATCAACCCATTCCCTTAGATATTGTTGTTGACCAATCTCGGTATTTTCTAGGTGAGCACCAATTCATTTATCTGAAGCCACTCTTTGGAATAGTGACACCATGTATGCGAACCCAAGAATTTAGTCCATTTGCTTCATATATGTAGCTCCAAACGAGATTAGTAATTCTATATTTCTTTTCTCTAACTGCATCTATCCATTCTTCCCACATAATATAACCATAACATAAACAAATGACGAACCACATCATAAAAATGTGTTTAGATTCCACTATTCTAAATACATTTCGCATGTCCATAGCATGCTTGGGGGCACCTATGCCCCTATATATTCACACCACCCTCTTGAGGATTTAGTGACTATGATACTGAATGCTTGAATCCATTATTTCATCACATTGAACTCCATGGCGCTCCAGAAACTCCTCTAGCTAGGGGCATCATTCCCACCTTAGCATAATAGATCACTCCCCTCCACCACATATGTTGGGGGGTAGTATCCCATGATCGGGGGCATGATGGAACCCCTAGATACCTTCTCACTTGATTTTCATAAGTCTCTGCCTAGACTCCACCGATTTATGCCGTATGCTCGATTATCCTCCCATTCCATGGATATTTTGTCCTATCGGCCTCTCCGGCGAGCCATATATCATAGATACTTGATACCATATCTTCAAATATTATAATTTATGTGATACCACACTCACAACTTGGTACCCATTTTTGACTTGGTGGGCAGGGATGATTCTAGACCTTCTCTAGTAGTTCATACATGTATTCCTTTCTTACCTTGAGTCTTCACGAAGAACCATCTTCCAAGAAGCATTAAGGCCATCTTTAGACAAGTAAGGCCACTTACCTGAAAGTCACAGATCCTGATTCTGATTGTCAGTTTTTCTGCTACAATCACTGCAAGATTTAGGGCCTTCTCCTCCTATCCAAACTCACCATGGCTCCACTAGCAAATGAATCAAATTAGAGGGAAATCACCCTATTAAAAGAAAAACCATAATTTTTCTTTTTCCAATTGTGACCAAGCCGTAGCTCAATTTGATGAACCGTCAAAACCATTGGAAATCGCTCACCGAGCTATAAAATGGGTAACTTTTTGTTTTTGGTGATTTATACTTCACTTGGAAGCCATTTTTCCAAGAAGGGTCACTTCTCCGCCTCTCAAAATCGGATTTCTGCACTTGCACTACTTGTACTTGGGGAACCACTTTTCCTTCATACCTGTAAACACATGTGTCAATTTTATTCATGAGTAAATATCATTTTCTCATGCTTTTATGGCCCCCATCGGGCCTATTCTGTGTGTAATATTCCAAAAGTTTAGCTTTCAGCTAAATGGAATATTATAAATTATTTTGTTACTAGGTAGGTGAATAAATGGGTAGGGAGGCCCATAAATCTCCTTAGTAGCAACAAAAATACTTCAAGTGTGAAAGGAGACCCTCTAAGCACCTAAATAAAGCACCTTTGAGTGTGAACAAGGGATGGAACATGTTGAATAGGTCAACTTTGACCAAATCAACAGCACTGTTATGGAGGAGTGGACATTTAATGAGGAATAACGCAGTTTTGGAGGGAGATTGACTGCATGGAAGTAGTGACCTAATTGAGTGGGGCAAAGGGTAAGGAAGCTCATAAATTATATAAGGAAGAGGATGGCAGCCATATAGGGTTATGTTTTTTGGCTTATTATTTTGTATATGGTTTGTTTAGACTTCTTGCATCCTTCAACTATTTAGTTGAGTTTGCAGTGTTGTTTAGCACAGGGTGTTCTCGAGTGGGAATCCCATATCTTTCCTTAAGAGGCCTCTTGGAGGAGTATTGCACTAAATTTCCACACTCAGGCTCAAGGCCAAGCTACATATTTATTCATTAGCGCAGTTTCTGTAGAATATTGTGATGTGTTGTAGGGTGCAGCAATGGAGAATTATATTGGGTGTCTTCAGAGCCAGTTTTGCAGTGGAGGAAGGTTTCCATTGATTAGAAGGCATGTAAAGAAGCCCCTTGGGATTTATTGACATATTTGGCATCATTCCAAGGTGTATTTATCCCCTACAACATAGTTTCAGCCCAGATCTGCGTTATTTTAGGGAGGAGTTGCAGGGGTGGTTGCAGTGGTTGTTTTGGGAGGTGATTTCTTCAGTGGAGGAGTCATTCTTTCATCCAGAGGATCTATTAGAGAAGAGTTGTAGGTTTCTACATCAGATTCAACCATATTTTCTCATTTCTGTTGTTGCAGCATACCTTCAGCCCTAGGGCTGCAACTTAAATTGGCACATTGTGTGCATTTTTCTGAAACCCTCTTGGGTTGTCTTGGAAAGTTGATCTAATACCCAGATATGTATTTATAGAATCTATTGGGTCCTATATCAGTATTTTTATATCATTGTATCATATCCAGCTGTAGCTATGCTTAATATGACTGTGTTGTAGTTGCTCTCCTGCATTTTGTATTGTAACATTAGCTCATATTTGGGAGTGATTGCTTATGGGGAGGCTTGTTTCCTCATTGCATATGATTTATGCCTCACTATTTTGTATTTATTTCCTGTTCTTATACATAATGTTATTACTCCATATTGGTCTCCAATTTTGATTTACACTGTTATTTCCAGTTTTGTGTTCATATATTGCTTCTTTCCCATTTGGGAATATTATAGTGGTATTAGAGCATAATATTGGCTCAGCCTGTGTATTCAGCCAATATGTCACCATAAGGAGAAGCTTCTCACAAGAAGAGGAGATGTACAGAATAAACAAAGAAAGGACTCCATTATTTGGAGGAAGGGAGGAAGAGGGGCTCTCAAAGCTTCTTTTTCAAACTATGTAGAGCATCAATGAAGATATCAGGAAGATGAGAAGGGAGATGTGTAGGGAATCTCCAAGGGGTTTTGAATATAAAGCAACCCCTAGATTTTTACATGATGGGTGTGAGAATTCGGCCACACAATCTGATCCACAGTGCATTAGTATGCCCATATTTACTGCAAGAGAGATGGAAAAAGAAGATGCACCAAAGGAGGAGACTTTGAGTGACTATATTTAGGAGTATGAATCGCAATCATGGAGATTCAAGGAGCACTTGAACTTCCAAGGGTTTTTCCAACTCAAGGAGAATAGAAGGCCCAAAAATCACAACAGAAGTAGAAGAGGTAGATTCTTTCTACCAAATTTTGATGGGTCATCCAAATGCACAACCAAGGATTGGATAGATTAGCTATACTCATATTTGCATCTACATCAAGTTTCAAAAAAGGAAGCCCTTAGGATAGCAGCACTACATATGGAAGGTAAGGCTCATACTTGGTGGTTTTATGAATCATCTTCATTCAATCATGCAAATATATCTACTTATGCAAGATTCACTAAGAAATTAGTGAAGAGATTTGATGAAAAACAACTTGAAACATTTATGATTGAGCTAGCCAAACATAAACATTCAAAACCTTTGCATGAGTTGGAAAGATCCATTGCACCAAATCCACTTCGTATTTTTATTGAGGGGGATTAAAACTTGTATGATACCTTGCCAAGGGAAAGATCCCTATTGCAGGAAGAGCCTTCTTCTCAAAAGGAAGACATGGAGATTCCTCCTTCAAGGGAAGACCAAGATCTAGGGTCTCTCATTTTTTATGAGGTACTCTCAAATATTGATGAGGAGGAAGAGCAGAAAGGAAGTAACAATGTTGTCACTTTGGAAGGAGAACCATCACCACATGTAGATTGGCATGAAGCTATTGTTTCAAGTGGAGGAGCTTTTTAATCTTTGCAAAAATTTCCCAAGGAGCATCATGTGACAGTAGTGATGAGCAATAACACCTTGATCAAAGGAGGAGAAGAAAAGGTGGATCAACATCAAAGGATGGGAAGCATGCACCCTTGTTTGTTTGAAGGGGTTTATATGCAAAAGAAGGAGACTGGTTTGTGCAGTGAAAGGAGGGACAAATTAGTCCACTCACCTATACAGTCTACTTCAGACTTTTATGTCTCATTACATGGGGGAATTCCACCTAGAAGGCCACCAGATCAGGAGTTGAGAGGAATCTCACATTAGGTTGCATAACTCATTGATTTAGGAGGGGTGAGAACCTTGGGAGGATTTGGAATAGTGAAAAAATTATTTGGTAGACTCAAGGAGGAGGGAGACATTCTCCAAATATCATCATTACCCACTTTTATTAGCTATTCTGCGCTGGGAGAAGATGTTTCTGGGATGGAGGATGGCACCATCATGGTGCAAGGAGACCACTCCATGACTTTGGAGGACGGGAGGATACTTCCACATAGGAAGAAATCTTCCCCATTTGGTAGAGTATGGTGGCCACTGATGCATGCATTGGCCAGACTTAAGGGATTTTGGAGAGGTGAAAGCTTCCTATGGAAGACTAACCTCCAAAAGCTTCAACCCTCACTTGAGCATGAGCAACTACAGGAGGGGCAGCAGGAACATGTTTGCAGCATACCAGTGCTTGACTTTGGCATGGGAGATGTCAAGTAAGAGGGCAGCCACATGGTAGGGGCTACACAGTATAGATCAGTAGCGCTGTCATTAGAGAGTTTGGATCCTTATTGGAGATCTCAGCTATTGGTGGAATACTCGAAGGATCTCTTTACATGCAGGATACTTGATGACCAATTTTCATATGGAGGATATATAGTGAGAGATGGGGTCATATTTTATTAGGATAAGATATTATTGGCTAGCGCCTCAAAGCTCAAGGATAAACTATTACATGTAGCCTATGATATCTTTCTTTCCAATCCCATTAGTTTCATAAGAGCATGCCATACTATTTTGGAGGGATTCATGTGGGAATAATTTAAAGAGGAGATGCACTATCATATGAGGAAGTGCATGGATTTTTTGGAGGGTGAGGAGAAACATAACTCTTGGGAAGAGTTATCATCACCACCTCCTTACTCACTGGGTGTGAGAGGGAGCTCATCCATGAGCTACCTCACTAGTTTGAACCAAGTGTATGGTAAGGATTGTATTTCTGAGAATCATGATAAATTTACTATATACTCACATTTTATTACCACTCATGTGCTGGGCATTGCTCCAAGAGGGGGCACTCTTTCTTGTTTGCTTCATGAGCTATTTGGAATCATGAGCGATGATGATGTTGATCACTCCCCAGGATATTTTTGGGAGATGATGTATTCTTCATGGTGTGCTTCGTTTACACCAAAAATCATACACCTTTTCCAAGCATCCAAGAAGAATGGGGCAGAAAACAAGTGGTGGAGGGAACACTTTTTATATCATATTCTATGGCAGTTATGAGTAAAAATGTGTTGGTTGCACTTAAGGGACCATTTCCCTTCCCCATTACTACACATGGCAGCTATCATGACCATGATTGTGATTCCACATTTTGATGATGTTCTTATCTTTGTTGGGAATATGATTGGAGAGAAGGTACATTGGTTGGATGTGTCCATTGGGAATGAAATTTCCCACAGTTTTTATGATTCATACTTCAAGGGGAGTATGGGAGGTGATATGGCCCCTACAGTAAATCACTTGTTTCTTTATGAGGTGAGCCATATGATTGTTTGGAGCACTTGAAATATGCCTCTCATGAATATTTGGGAGGAACTTTTCTATGAATTACCATGCTGGAAGGTGATTCATTTCATTTGGATAATAGCATGGAGATGGGAGTATCTCATTTAGAATGAGATCCCATATGCTTTTCATCACTCCTACCTTGAAGAGGCCATTGGACAGTAAGAAGGTTTCCATATAGACCCTCCATTTTCTCATGATGAGAGCCATTTGGTTTATCCACCAAAGGCCAACTTGCACATTTGAGAGGAACCATTGGGAGACAAAATTGTTGTAGAAAATATGAAGCAGGGGTGGAAATTATTTGATGAGGAGGCCACAAGAGGAGGAGGGGAGAATTTTTCTCAACCCTTATAGTTGCTTGAGGACACACAACATTTTGTAATATTACAAAAATTTAGCTTTCAGCTAAATGGAATATTATAAATTATTTTGTCACTAGGTAGGTGAATAAATGGGCAGGGAGGTCCATAAATCTCCTTAGCAGCAATACAAACACTTCAAGTGTGAAAGGAGACCCTCTAAGAAGCTAAATAAATCACCTTTGAGTGTGAACAGGGGATGGAACATGTTGAATAGGTCAACTTTGACCAAATAAATAGCGTTATTATGGAGGAGTGGACATTTAATGAGGAATAAAACAGTTTTGGAGGGAGATTGATTGCATGGAGGTAGTGACATAATTGAGTGGGGCCAAGGGTAAGGAAGCTCATAACTTATATAAGGAAGAGGATGGACGCTGTAGGGGGTTATGTTTTTGGCTTATTATTTTGTATATGGTTTGTTTAGACTTCTTGCATTCTTCAGTTGTTTAGTTGAGTTTGCAATGTTATTTAGCACAGGGTGTTCTCGAGCGGGTATCCCATCTCTGTCCTTGAGAGGCATCTTGGAGGAGTATTGCACTATATTTCCACACTCAGGTTCAAGGCCAAGCTAGAACTTTCTTCATCAGCGCAGTTTCTGCAGAATATTGTGCTATGTTGCAAGGTGCAGTAGTGGAGAATTATATTGGGTGTCTTCAGAGCTAGTTTTGCATTGGATGAAGGTTTCCATCCATTGGAAGGCCTATAAAGAATCCCCTTGGGATTTATTGACATATTTGGCATCAGGACAAGGTGTATTTATCCCCTACAACGCATTTTTCGCCTAGATCTGCATTATTTTAGGGAGGAGTTGCAGGGGTGGTTGCAGTGGTTGTTTTGGGAGTGATTTCTTCAATGGAGGAGCCATTATTTCATTCGGAGGATTTATTGGAGAAGAGTTGTAAGTTTCTACATCAGATTCAACCATATCTTCTCATTTATTTTGTTGCAGCATACCTTCAGCCCTAAGGATGCAACTTACATTGGCACATTGTGTGCATTTTCCAGAAACCCTCTTGGGTTGTCTTGGAAAGATGATCTAGTGCCCAGATCAGTATGTCTAGAATATATTGGGGTCTATATTAGTATTTTTATATCATTGTATCATCTCCATTTTTAGTTATGCTTAATATGACTGTGTTGTATTTGCTCTCTAGCATTTTGTATTGTAACAACTGCTCATATTTGGGAGTGATTTCTTATGGGAGGCGTGTTTCCTCATTGCATATGATTTATGCCTCACTATTTTGTATTTATTTACTGTTCTTATACATAATGTTATGACTCCATATTGGTCTCCAATGTTGATGTGTTGATTTACATTGCTATTTCCAGTTTTTTGTTCATATATTGTTGCTTCCCCATTTGGGAATATTACACTGTGTGGCAGCCCCATCGAGTTACCCTTGATCAAAGCATCTAAGTTGAGTCACCATCGCATTCATGGAGTTTTTCCTAAGTCCCTTCACCTTCTATTGTAGTATTTCATCCATTTTTTCCTTTTACCTCTATCGTGTAGTCCATTTTGGCCTCTAGGCATACTATCCCCCATCCCCTCAAGAGTTGATTCAGTCGTTGCTAGGTCATCCATGCTTTTTATGCTATGACAAGGGAATTCGTTTGTCCACTACTTAGTATCCCCTCTTCCATCATCATCCATGGGATCAGTTCATCAATGAATTTACTGTGATCCCTCGTGCCTTAGTTGAGGACTCCTCATTCCTCACCTATGGCAGACCTCCTTCTGTCGACATTAGCACATTCATTCCAGAAGATAGGTCTAGAGGGCGGTGTACCTTGGCTCCAGCTTCCATTCTTGTTCAGTGCATCGGATCAGGTAAAGGGACTCCCCATTTCCCTTTGAATTGATTGTTTCTCATCTGCTCCACTTCAGCATGATTGAGATTCGTATACTGGATGGTTCAGTGATTGAGAAGATTGTCCCAGTGATTTGCAGTTGTGTGTGAGATGTTTCAGACCTCATGAGTGGGTGGCCCTTCAGGTAGACCCCCACATGCCCGGATGACCTCATTTTATGCTACAACCTTAGATGTAGCTCCGTAGATTTGAAGGGTTCTGATCTAGCTGCTTGTAGCGCCTATAGCATGCATGTATCACTCAAATGGTCCATTCATATTTTCAGAGCGCTTTCCTATTTATCAGGGCTTCTTCGGTTGTTATTATGTCTCATGTACTCAGATATTATTGTATGCAGTCCTGTTTGTTGTCCCAAGCGCAGTATGTATGTGGGATCCATTATATTTTTGTCTGGCTAATTTTATGTCAGCATGTCATGTACCATTTATCATGTACTTTATAGATCAGCCCCATTTTTCTGGGCGCACCATCATTCTTTGTACTTTTTCATCTCGACGGGCATAAGTCTGCCTCCCCTGCCTCACTAAGAACATGTACCTAAACATTAAATGAGACTTATATCATGTGTAGGTCTTGCCCCCTCAAGTTATTTTCCTCTCTCGCTTCACTCCCTCTATGTATCTCTCTCTTTCTGACTCCCCTTCGGTGTCTAGTGATTGTGATCTTACAACGTACTTCAGTGATACGATTAGCTCTTAACGCTCGCACGTTAGGCAGAAATATGTTACACCAATTTTTGGTCATCTAACCATTTATAATTAGATGGATCGAAGTACATCATGTAAGACCAATTTTACTATGGTAAAATTGCTTTCACTATAAAAAATAATTCAATAAACCATATTTTATTAAGTTATTTTTGGTTCAAACAGGAAATCTAATGAGGAATAATTAAATAAATCATTATATATTTGATTTTCCTCTAGGAATAATTAATTAGACCATTGTTTAAATAATATTCCTAGTCATATTTAACCCAATTCATGAGAAATAATTAGATAAATTATTATTTTTCTTATTTTTCTCTAGGAATAATTAATTAAATCATTATTTAATTATTATTCCTTGTGAAATTTGACTAAATCATCTAGAAATAATTAAACAAATCATTACTTGTTAAATTATTCCTTAACCTCATTCTAGAAATGATAAATAAATCATTTATTTGTTTATTATTTCTAAATAAATGGATTTAACCAATTTAAATTCCTTTTCCCTCCAACAAAATATAATAAAAAATTTCGAGCAGTTAGATCTAGATCTTGGTTAATAATATTTTATTATTCGCCATTATCAAGGATAACTCAATATTTTTTTATAAATAGGAGGGTTTTCCATTCATTATTCACTTTGATCACTTTCATTGTCGTGCTTTGATCATTATCATAGTTGCTACTATTTTCTTGCTTCTTGAGCTCTCATAGAGTTCAACACGTCTTGGGTTTTCTACACCATTGAGAGAGAGAAAATTTTGGATCTGAAGCATTGAGGACATCCAAGAACCCATCCCATTGAGGGGGACTGGTAACATCATTATGCGTTCCCTTCCCAAGTGTTAATACATATAAAATTCTTTATATATCTTGTCTTGTCCAATGGATATTTGGAGAAACTCTTATTTCTTTTTACTGTTTAACTACTTTTACTGCATAGATATGGGTTTTTACTGCATTTGTTTTGACTATCTAATGCAGATCGAAGGAAGTTAAACAACCATCTTTGTGTTAGGGTTGTTTTTCACACACAACTAAAGTGATCTCTTTTCGTACACTTGCGTTAAGAAATTATGCTAACAAATAATATAATAAAAACAACCTAGAGAAATTAGAGAATTGTAATAAATTTAGTAATGACATAGGCATTAAGAAGTTGCATTGATTTTAGTGGTAATACAATAAAAACATTGAAACAATGCAAATTATCAAGAAAAATGACTTTAACAATTGAAAAACTCAAACCAATTGAAACATATTATAAGTTAAAGTTCACTACTTTGTTTGCTTGGGTGTGATTAATCTATCAGTATTTTGAACACACACACTACATATTATACTAGAAAGAAAAAAATATATAATGTGACCTTCACTACACGATTATATATCTTGGTTTGAAGGTTCGGAGGGTCTACTAGATCAATTTCCTTTCTCATCTAATTGATATGAAAATATGAGAAAGCTAGTAAATGTGGGTAAATGAAAAAACTACTAGATATAAGTAAAAGAAAAGAAAAATATATAATAAAAATGGTCATAAATTAATCTATCTATTGTATATTATATTGAATCTTATTACTTTCTTATTATTCATTTTCTACGTCATTGGACATTAATCAAATAAATAACCTTTTATATATTATTAGAAATTGGTCGGCTCTTTATGCTCATCATACCTTTTTCCTCTATTTATTTACCCTAATCTATTCTCTCCTTAGCATGTTTATCAAGATGAGTCTTGATTTAGACTCGAAACGTCATCTAAAAATGAAGACTGTGGAGATTCCGAGTTTTACATCTAAAAATCTACACCACAGAAACCTTCTATCTATCATTGGACATTATTACTCTATTACTATTCACCTTGATTTTCTTGTAATATTTAAAATATATTTCTTAATAAATTTTTTTTTAAATTGTAAATTATACTTAATATTAATATCTATTAAATTTAAAATCATACTTGATAAATTTTAAAAAATTATATTCATTAAAACATTTACATATTGATAGTGATTAATATATACATATTGATGGTGATTTAAAATTTTAATATTAATATGTAAAAATAATATATATATATATATATATATATATATAATTATTATTATTATTATGGGTTGCTAATGAAAATTGAATTTAAAACCAAATTTACATTTTGAAAATTTTAATCTTTTCATTATATAACAAATTTAAAAAATATTAAAAATTAATTACTATATAAAAATAATAAATAAAAACTATTAAAAATAATTAATATACTTTATTAAAATAATTATTTATTATTTTAATTTTAAAATTATAAATGATGATAAAAACAAAAATTTGAAATGTTTTACCATAAAAATAAATAAAAATATACAACACTAAAAACATCCTAATAATGCAGGATTAGTATATATATAGATATGGTAAACTAGAAACAAGAACCTTGAGCCTATATAAGATCCTTTAAAAAGTAAGGTCTAGTAAACCCTTCCTACCATATATAATACAAAATGAAGATTAAATTGTGCATGGCCTTCTCTTAACCTACTCATATAGAAGGCTTAAGGCTTTCACGAAGTATTCAATGTGATATCAATATGTTTTCTTGTTCATATTACCTAAAATTCTTAAGTTTTTAAATTATATATATATTAAAAGATAATAATATAATAAAATATTAAAAAGTAATGATGAATAAAAGAGTTAGTGTAAATAAATAATATTTAAACTTGTTATCCTTTTATTAAGAAAAATGATGAGGGAGTTGGTTTTGTTGATCTGGATGGAGGAGCACGATGTTATGAAAGACTAGATTTATGATTCTCGGCGGGCAGAGACCTATGCTTCAAAAAGGATGTCTGCCAAAGGAGCAATTTTTAATAGATCTGAATCACAATTCATCCTTTTTAATGGATTTTCCTTTTGATTTTTCTAATCAGGGCGATGTGTTTAAAAAACCATGGCGGTCTGATCTCCTTTCTCTTATAGAGATGGTCATGGATAGGGTTGTGAGAATTTTGCAGGTTTCGAAACCATAGTGTTTAGATTCTTTTATAGATGTATATATGGAGGCGGGACAGGTTGTCCAACTAGATTTTGGATCTGATCAATCTCTGTCAGATCTGGTGATTAGATATACAGAGAATGAAAAATTTTAGATATTCATAAAAAACCTTAGTGGAAATATCTTCGTCTACTAAATTTGAGGTTTGGATTTAGTTAAAAAATTGAAGTAGACCATTGAGAATAATATGGGTATACTAGCAAGGTTCCAAGTTTTGGAATATGGAGGAAAGGTGCTACGAGACTCTTACCGGTTGGAATATTAGGCCATAGAAAATGACTCAACTATAATATTAAATTTGAAGATGCAGGGATGTTTTTCATCCTTTAGAAACCCTATTACAAAACCCAGGAACCTTAATGGATTTATCTTGTTCATGGAGGCACTCAAAGGGAAGATTATCGCTCAAGTCAATCAACCTCAAAATCTATCAGGATCTTACTAATCCAGGTGGATATTGGTGGCCACCCGCCTATTCCACCTAGTCAGTTTCATCAATTTTCTTACTTACTATTTTTAGCAATTTTTCAAGTCCTGCACTTCTGGAGCCGTTTTGAGGCCCTAAACAACATAATCCTCGGAGAGATATTTCCAATGAGGTATCATACATGCCAAACGGAAATAATATAACCAAGTTACAACCCTAAGAAGTTGACTACCCAAGTAACCCCAACGGGGCCCATAAACTCTTGGTGTTACATCTCCTCGAGTAAGGGTTTTCTCTTATTGTTCAATAATAAAAAGGCCCTTGAGCCTCATTGTAACACAATTTAGAGGCATGTAGCCGCCACATCTCTTCTCAGAGATAATCTACTAATTAGTTTATGTCCATTCTGCCTGTAAGCATATTTCAGTCATTTGATATTAATGAAATGAAGTTTTATTTCTACTACATCTTTGTGTTTATGTTTATTTATGCATTTTGTTTCGTTCCTGCATAAATCTAGATTCAGGTTACGACTCCATGAGGGTTTGAAACATATTTCAGTTTCAATTTTTTGTAGTAATCTTCAGTAAAATTCATGCAAGTGGCACAGTCTCCATAGACAATATTAGAGAGTTAAAAATATCTCATTTGAAATAATTTTTTATTATCTCAAATTGATTTTTTATGGAATTTTATTTCTTTTCCCGGTTTGAGAGATATGAGCAATTGAAGTTACACCTGTTTGGAACATTGCGTCGCTGCGCGTCCTCTAAGTTTGTGGAATCATTTGATCACCCCAAAAGTCATAAAATTTCAAGTGTCTTATATCACTGGAAATATCTATTCAATACCTCAAATGGGTCTTTGACAGAATATGATTTCATCACCTATAGCAGAAGTTATCAACAAAGTTGTAGCAAGAGGTCCATTTCAACCAAGATCCGGATCACTACATTGTTGAGAAAATGGAAAAGATTCAAACAATGGATGTAAAAACCCCATAGGTAAAAAATTACTTTTTTGATCTTTAATCCATTACATTAATATGTGGGTTTAATGGTTTTTGTCTAAACCAGAAGACTTATAGGAATGAGTGCACTCTTCTTGGACAACAAAGTGTGATCTCTACTTATGCTCTAAAGGGTTCTTCATAGTAAAATTCGAGATGTAACAAGATATAAAAAAGGTTCTAAAATATAAACTGCAATATTCCCAAATGGGAAAAGCAGGAATATAGTGCAAAACCATGGAAATAGTAGTGTAAACATTAGATCAAAAAAAGAGGCCAATATGGAGAACTTCCATTCATCATAACAGCAGCAAAATATGTATAATAAATGGGCCACAAAGCATAGAACAAGATACAACAAGCCTCCAATGAAGAAATCCCTCAACAAGAGGTGATGTGACTATATCAAAATGCCGGAGACACTACTAAAACGCAGTTTTAAAAGCACTGCTACAACAAATGAGTACACAAAATATAAAGGGCTGATATATGCCACACTAGATATAAAAATGAAGATCTAGACTCTATACAACCTCTAGAAAAAGAACCCCAAAGGGTCTCCATGAAAAACACCCAATAATACAATGTGAGCTGCAACCCTAGGGCTGAAAAGTATGCTGCAACAAGTAACTGAAGAACAATGGCTGAAGCTGATAATAAAATAAATATTCTCTCCTCCAAAGGATCCTCTGAACGAAAGTCTAGCCCCTTCACTGAAGAAATCACTATCCAAATCACCTACTGCAAACATCCCTTCAACTCCTCCCTAAAATAATGTATATCCAGTGTGATATTGTGTTGTAGGGGATAAAAATACTATGGCCTGATGCCAAATGTGTCAATAAAGTTCCAAGGCCTTCTTTACTAGCCTCCCAAGAGAAAGGAACCTCCCTCCAATGAGATCTAGCTCAGAAATCTCCCAAATAAAAGCTCCATAACTTATTCCCTGCAACACAACACAACCTCTCAACAGAAACTACGTTGTACATTAAGAATGAAGCTTTGGCCAAATGCCTAATAGTGGAATGTAGTGCAAACTCTTCCTAGAGGCCTCTCAAGGAAAGAGGTGGGATTCCCGATTAAGAACACCCTGTGCTAAACAACACTGCAATCTTAGCTAAACAACTGAAGAAAGCTATATCTCTAAACAGACCATATATCAAAACATAAACATATATCAACATAATGAAATCTGGTTGACATCCTCTTCCTTATATAATTGATGAGCTTCCTACCCCTAAGCCCCATTCAATTATGACAATACTTCCATGCAAAGAGTCTCCATCTAAAACTGCATTGTCCCATGATGAATGCCACTCCTCCATGACAACGCTATTGATTTGGTCAAAGTTGACCCAGTCAAGGTGTTCCATCCCATTTTCACACACAAGGGTGCACAATTAAGTTGCCAATATGTCTTCCTTTCACATTGGCATTGGTTTTATTCTTATTTAAGGAGATTTATGGATATCCATATCCTCTTATTCTTTAAATAAGAAAGAAAAAACAAAAATTAATATTCCAACTAGCTCATGGCTAATTGGGAATATTCCAGTCCTCCCCTTCCAAATGTTGCTTGTCCTCAAGCAACTATAAAGGCCAGTGCTACAGCTCTCCTCCTCTGCCATTGGTGACACTTCCATGTTATAAGCTTCTCTCATAAGGCAAGTGTCTCCCAATCCATCCCTCCATGAAATGATCCTCCCAAGTTCTCATGAGATGCAAATTATTCATCCCACAAGGAAGAAATAGATCCAATGAAATAATCATGGTTTGCCCAAGATTCTCCCTCAAACAAGTAGCATAATGAACATGGAGAATCTCTCTCCCAAAGGGAACATCCAATCCTTCCATCCTCCCTCCAGTCATCCCCATAAAAAGAATAAGAACATCATAAATGTATGGGATCATAACCAAGTACATATAAACAACCATATGCAAAAATGGAGGTGGATCATAGTCCCACATGTGGAACTAGCATAGTATATCTCTTGACTGAATCAGATAATGATATGGTAAGTGGTTTCCTCACCACTTACTTTATGCCATAGTTTTCTCACAAGTTTTGAAAAGGTGAGAAATGTTTGGTGCCTTTGGAGTGCACCCTGAATGATACAACATCTCCCTATATCCTCCTAGCGAGTGGTCATGCTCAACAATGTTTATGGCCCAAATATGGCCATGAATTTTATATGGAAGAATTCTCCTTCTTGGAGCAATGACCTGCATATACATGGTAAAGGAATGCACATATTCATTCGTAAATCATTATGTACATAAACATGATCCTTACCATAAACCCTACTCATACAAATGGAGTGGCTCATAGATAGATCCCCTCTCATTCCCCAAGAGGAAAGAGGTGGATGTGATAACTCCCCCAAAGAGTTATGTATCTCCTCCATCTCCACATGAACCATGCATCTCCTAAAATGCTGATATATCTCCTCTTCAAAGCCTTCCCAAGTGTACCCCTCCATGATGGTGTGGTATGCTTTCATAGAATAAGTATGGCTGAAGAGAAGATATTCATGTGTTGCACGTAGTAACTTCTCCTTGAGCTTGGAAGCTCTTGATAATAAGATCCTATCATGATATTAGATGATCTCATCTTGGACTGAATATCCCTCCTCATGTATCTGGTCATCTAGTATCATACAAGTAAAAAGATCCTTGGAATAATCCACCAACAACTGGGATTTCCAATATGGATATATCCTCCATAGTGACAGCGTTGATGATCTATCATAGAAATAATTTGTCATATGGTTGTCCTCCTCTTTCACATCTCTCATGCCAAAGTCACATGTTGGAAGGCTGCTATGCTCCCCATTATGCTCGTTCCTCAACGCAGAATCTGAAATGAGAGTGGGTAATGATGATGTTGGGAGAATGTCTCCCTCCTCCTTGAGTCTATCCAAGACTCTCAATGTTGTATCATGACCTCCCAATGCCCCCATTCCTCCTGGATCTATGAATGGTGCATCATGATGTGAGACATACCTCACCAAATTAGGATCAGGTGGCCTCCTAGGTGGTTTTCCACAAAACAATAATATCTCATGGGCCAAATTCATGTGCATAATAGATGGGACTATTAGGTCCTTGCCTCCACTATGCAAATCCATATTTGTTTTCTATGTGGAAGTGTCATGTGATGGATATGTCTGCATTCCTTTAATCATCTGATTTTTTCCACTCTTTCTATCCACCCATTCCATCTACAAAGTCTCCCAATCTGTGGTGACCTTCCCCAAAGTAATCAACCACTACACACCCAATATCACATTGGTTTCAGGATGTCAACCACAAAGAAGTGATCAGTCAATGTATATGTCCCCATTGTGATAGATAAATATGGAACATAATGCATGCACTACATAGTTCTAGCTCCTGGGACCAAAATAGAAAATCCCTCAAAATCAACAGTGGGTATTTCCCTCCTCTACACTAGTTGGGCATCAATAAAATTGTGGGTAGCCCCACTGTTAATCAAAACAGAAACCCTCTGATCTAAGATGGAACCTCGAACCCTCAAGGTCAAGTACTTGGGTACTCCTCTCAATGATGCAAGAGCCACTCCAATTGGAGAAAATGCCCCATTCCCATCTCCTGATGGTGATGGATCGTCCCTTGTTGTTCCAACGTTGTGACCTCTTTCTGGTTCCTCTTCTTCTTCCTCCTCATCATCTAAGAAGACCTCTATATAGTGTGTCTTTTCTACTGCACATCTATGTCCAGGTGCCCATGATTCTTGGCATGTGAAGCAAATCTTCCTTCTCCTCAAATATCTTCAGACATCATCACTAAGAGGTACTTTAATTTGGCTCTCTTTTGAAAAAGGAGCCTTCTCATCTTTTCCCTTTGATGGAAAAGAGGGCTTTTGTTGAAATGTTTCCTTTGCTTTTGGCAAGGCATCTTGTATATCTCTAGCCCTTTCAATGGCATCTTGAACGGTAGTGGGCTTGGTAGATTTAACCAACCCATGAAGAATTTATGCTAACCCATCAATGAACGTATAGACCCTTCTTGCTGCAGATAAATCAGGAACCGTAACAAAAAGTTTTAGAAATTCAGAAATATAAGTTTTTGGATTACTTGATTGTTTGAAATTTGTTAGCCCCATGAATGGTGCCTCTGGATCTCTGCAATCAAACCTCTTCACTAACCTCCTTGTGAACTTTGAATATGCAGTCACATTGGCATGACCCAATGTAGACAAGCCATGAAACCACCAGTCATGTTCCTCACCCTCAAGGTGCAGCGCTGCTATCTTGATGGCCTCCATCTCTGGTAATTTGTTCAGCTGGAAGTAGATGTCAAGCTTCCTTAACCATGATTTGGCAGTGCATTTAGATGACCCATCAAAGTTGGGTAAGAAAAATCTGCCCATAGTTCGGTGTAGATCATGATTCTGAATGAATCCTCCACCTCTATTATGATGCCTGGGTCTCCTATTGTCCTTAATCTGAAAAATTTCTTGAAAACTCAAGTGGTCCTTGAATCTTTGAGATTGAGACTCATACTCCATGAAATAGTCTTCAATATTTTCTTGTTCTTGAAACCCTTCATTTCCCACTGGTAAGAATGTAGGCATTGTAGAGCTTTGGGAAACTTGATGCTACTTCACTGGTTGATCACTCCAGTGATGAGAAATGTTGGAGCCTTCACCATGTAGAAATCCTTTAGAGGATTCCTTGTATCTATCCATCCTCATCTCATTTATTTCTCTAGCAGTATCTTGCATATTTTGAATAAGTAGCTTGGGATACTCCTTCTCTTCATCTTCTCTTGATGAGGGGGTTTTACCCTTGTCTTCTTTATCATTTGTATAGTCAAACTTCTGGTTCATTCTTCTAAGATGCCTCTTCTCTCCATCTTTGAGAGGATATCCTTCTTATGATGAAATACTGGCTTTTCAAGATGCATAGGCTGAGCCAAGATTATGCTCTAATACCTCTGTAATATTCCCAAATGGGAAAAGCAGGAATATAGTGCAAAACCATGGAAATAGCAATGTAAACATTAGATCAAAACAATATGCCAATATGGATACCTTCCATTCATCATAGCAGCGGAAAAATATGTATAATAAATGGGCCACAAAGCATAGAACAAGATACAACAAGCCTCCAATGAAGAAATCCCTCAACAAGAGGTGTTGCTACTATATCAAAATGTCAGAGACACTGCTACAACACAGTCTTAAAAGAAATTCTACAACAAATTAGTACACAAAAGATAAAGGGTTTATATATGCCACAATAGATATAAAAATGAAGATCTAGGCTCTATACAACCTCCAGAAAAAGAACCCCAAAGGGTCTCTGGGAAAAACACCCGATAATACAATGTGAGTTGTAGCCCTAGGGCTGAAAAGTATGCTACAAAAAGTAATTGAAGAACAATGGTTGAAGCTGATAATAAAATGAACATGCTCTCCTCCAAAGGATCCTCCAGATGAAAGGCTGACCCCTTCACTGAAGAAATCACTCTCCAAATCACCTACTACAAACACCCCTGCAACTCCTCCCTAAAATAACATAGATCCAGACTGATACTGTGCTGTAGGGGATAAAAATACTATGGCCTGATGCCAAATGTGTCAATAAAGTTCCAGGGACTTCTTTACTAGCCCCCAAGAGAAAGGAACCTCCCTCTAATGAGATATAGCTCATAAATCTCCCAAATCAAACCTCCACAACTTCTTCCCTGCAACACAACACAACCTCTCAATAGAAACTGCGTTGTACATTAAGACTAAAGCTTTGGCCAAATGCCTGATAGTGGAATGTAGTGAAAAATCTTCCTAGAGGCCTCTAAAGGAAAGAGGTGGGATTCCTGATCAGGAATACCCTATGCTAAACAACACCGCAATGTTAGCTAAACAGCTGAAGAAATCTATATGTCTAAACAAACCATATATCAAAACATAAACATATATCAACATAATGAAATATGGTTGCCATCCTCTTCCTTATTTAATTGATGAGCTTCATATCTCTAAGCCCCATTCATTTATGACACTACTTCCATGTAAAGAGTCTCCATCTAAAACTGTGTTGTCCCATCATGAATGCCACTCCTCCATGACAACGTTGTTGATTTGGTCAAAGTTGACCCAGTCAAGGTGTTCTAGCCCCTTTTCACACACAAAGGTGCTCAATTAAGCTGCCAAGATGTCTTCCTTTCACATTGGCATTGGTTTTATTCTTATTTAAGGATATTTATGGATCTCCATATCCTCTAATTCATTAAACAAGAAAGAAAAAACAAAAATTAATATTCCAACTAGCTCATGGCTAATTGGGAATATTACATAAACTATGGTTTTGGGGTACAATCGGTCTTTTTGTTACCCAATGGTTCCCTGAGTTCAATGCAAAAAACTTGGTGGTAACAATAATTCCGGTATGGGTGAGGTTGCCAAACTTCCCCTTCCTTTCTGGCACCATCAGGCTTTAGAGGATATCAGAAATATTTTGGGCAAATTCAAAAAAGTGGACCTAGACATAACATCAAAATACATCTTTACTTTTTCCAAGATATGTGTAGAGACCAAACTTAGAAAAGGTCCTCCTCATCGTATTCTTAGAAAATATGAAAAATTTCAGTAGAAACAGGTGATAGACTATGAGCATACGAATCTCGGATTCTGAATTTGCTTCCAAACAAGACATTTGAATAATTCTTTCCCACAGGAAAAAATGCATCAAAAAAGAAAAAAAAGTAAGCCCCTAAGGAAAGGGGATGACTGTTTCATAATAGTTCAGAAGATGAGAAAGAAGAGCCTGAAGAAAATCATCAAAATTCAGAAGTGCAAACTCAACCTAGAAACCAATCAAATGGTGGTGAAGGGGACAAGTCTAGATCATTGGTTGCTTCCCATAAGGTTATTGAATCAACAAATATCATAGTTCTAGAGCGGAATAAATCGAAATTTCCCATGGAAAATTATTCAGGAGGCATAAAGAGATCTCATGCATCAGAGAGCTCATACACAAACAAATATACCCCCTGCAAACAGATAGAAATCAACTAGAAATAGTAACAATTTCTCCCAATCAAGGAGTTTGACAAAAGGTGGAGAAAAAAAAAGGAAAAAAGGGGAAGTTATGTGATTTTTACCACACTTAGCCTCGTAAAATTGATGTAATTTTTTATATAGTTTCTTATTCATATTGTGCATCGACTTCAAGGTTTATATAATCGAATTCCTTCAAGCATTTCCATAATGTAATTTTGTTCCATGTTTTTCAGGTTGAATAAAATTACAATTTTTTCTACGGAAAAATAAAGAAAGAAAGGGATAATAAATATATACATTTCTAAATGGAAATTCATAGAAACATCATTACTTGAAAACGCAAAAGGAAACTCAAAGTTAGTATGGTGTGAAGGTATCTTTAAGAACAATAAGGGAATTGTGATTATGGATGATTATAGCTTCTCAAGAGACAGTACTATAAGGTTTCATTCCATTGCTCATATGCAGATATATCAATCAATGCAATATTCTATAGGAATACATGTGTTTCCTCAAAATATATTAGAATTTCAATTCTAGAGGGTGTACACTATGTACATATTTGTAGACTTTAATAATCAAATCATTATGCAAGGGGGGGGGGGGGGATTTTGGGGACCTTGTTTTGAAAATAAAACGGTTTTGAGTCGCGGAGAACAGGTGGTGAAGAGCAACCACGGTATACAGGGAGTTGTCATGGTTGCGGAGAGTTGGAGAATAGGTGGCGCGCCAGTTGCGGAAAACCAACACAGATGGCAGGGATGAGTGACAAGGATAGGCAGTGGAACTCCCAATGATCAAGGAGATGCGGAAAATAGCAAAGAAAGAAAGGAGGGGAAACTGGTAGTCGCATTGGCAAAGGAATAAATAGGTAATCAACTAGAATAGATGAGAGGTTGGTGCAGTAGAGCGATGAGGAAGAGAGCCATAGGAGAGCTCGGTTCGGTTCGGTTTTGTTCTGTTCTATTATGTTTTGTAAATGTTGTAATCCATCCTTCTGTAATCAACTCTAAGGAGTAATGTAACTATCTGCTATTGATAATGAAATATACTTCTACCTGTGTTTGATGCCCTGAGTTCCATGTTAAGAATTTTGTTATGATGAATGTATTGCCCGCTTTTAAATTTTAATTTTGCATCCTGAATATGCTTCATGAGTAGTATCTTGTGCAAGGTAGCTAAATCTGTTTACAGTTCCTAGTTCTTTTTGTTTTTCTCTATAGTTGTGATCCATCGATAGTTGATCCGTTCCTAACCTTACTAAGGTCATGGAACGCCTTGGGTGAGACTCTCTCCTCTTTGGAGTTGGGTGAAAATGCCATCGTTGTGCTATACTACTGCGGAAACCCTATTGGCCTCTATCTTGAACCTGGGTCTTATTCTGATACCTTCTTTCTCGCCAAAAAATGGTTCCATTATCGAGACCTAAAATTTCATTTAGGAGCTAGATCATGGTATCACAGATCTTCGAGAGAGAAATACGAAGATGTTGGGATAACCACTTAGATCAGTTCAGAGTGCAACAAGCTGAGTTGAGACAACAGAGCGAGAAAATTGTTAAGGATCAGGTTCTATTCTCAGAATCTGCAAGTGATCTCTACGAAATTTTCTGGGGAAAGTTTCCAAAGGAAATCTATAATTGGTTGCGGAGACTACAAGTCAAGACAGTCCAAGGAAGCTCACGTAAAAATTTTCGCAAGTGGTTGCATGTGGATCTGGTAGCACTCCATCGGTTAGATACCGATTTGATCCGAGTTGTACATTTCTAGGTGAAATCGACCTTGGAAGGATATATAGTGGAATTCGCGGCTGAGTGTTACCAGTCCTTCTCAAAATCATAGGACGTATTCAGATCCATATTGCGTGGAGAGCTGTTGAACGAGATTCCTTTGTGGGTCAAAGCTTTAATGGTAGACGAGGGATTGATGGAATTTCAAAAATTTGAGATGGAGACTTAAACCTCCAGTACTGGGGGAAGAAGCTGAGGGAGTGATGCTACAAGTAAGTTGGAAGGGGGAATAGAGATATGGATGCCAATACCTCCAGTAGGTTAAGAGAGTGACGAACACATCGGAGGGCGCAAATCATTGAGAAGTGGTGGGAAAGGGTGATGAAAGAGTTAGAAAAGAAGGAAAGTAGTCGACAAGACAAGGATAAGGTGTCGCGGATGACAAAGGAGATGGAAGGTCAGACGATATCCTGAGGAATAGGAGGGACCATCAAGGAAGTCAGGCAAGTGTATAGGAGCCCAGCCCAAAGAGAAAAGGGATAAAATTCCAACGTGGAGGATGCGCGCCCCGAGGAGATGTCCGATGTTGAGTTGCATGTTGCAATGGAGTAGCTATTCCGAGAGGGGTCGGCACCCATAACTCAAGGTAACTCTATTCCCCAAAGTTCAAGTAGCTATAGTCTTGACCTTCCCCTGGTAATCTATTAGCCACTAGGTGAAATTTTTGTTAAGTTACGAGAGTTTAGCAATTTGAATAGTGTTCAGTCTACAGCAACAATATATACTAGAAATAGTGCTAGTAATATAATTTCACAACCAGGAAATAGAGGTTTTATTCTAGTACCATCCACTCAAAGAAGTATGGCGGGATAATTTATCCGATACCGAGAGTTCTCTAGGATGAGCAATGACGATGTGGAGCAGCACTGGTATCTCTGCGAGGCCATATGGAGGGCTCGACAGACACCAGAGGCGATTAAGTTGATCAAGTTTCAAACTACTCTAAGAGAGAGAGCTCTTCGCTGGTTCATTAAATGGTCCGAAGCTCATCCAAACCCAGCGATAGATGATGTAAAGAAATAATTTGTCAAAGAATTCAAGTTACCTCAGACAGATCAGTAGGGTTTATCAGAAATGTGGGAGATTAAACAATGAGAAGGTGAAACTGCATGGGATCTGATGAGAAGGTTCAAGGATGCGATTGGAAAATTGAGTTACCCAATCAATCAGAATCATTAGAGAGATTGGTTTATCGATGCCCTTCTTCCATTGAAAATAAATCCCCTAAAGCAATAGAAGATCGATACATTATAATATGCATTGGAGCAAGCTATGAAGATAGAGGCTATGGCGGGGTATCCGCAGGAGTTCAAAGGAGGAGCAACAGCTCAAGACCCTTCCATATTTGGGTTACAACATCAAATCCAGTCTAACAGAAAATTTGAAGGATATCTATCCAATACGACCTGCAAAACCCAATGTATGGTTTATGCACTGTCTAATGGAGGGACACGTGGTCACCGAATGTCCAAGGTTGCAGGGGCAGAATACGGGGGCTTCAGCAGTAGGGACACAAGGGACTCCACCAGTAGGGGGAGTTGCATAGATAAACACTCAAGGGCTATATCCGTCACAACCCCACTTCCCAGGATTCCCTGCCCAATAGAATCAAGCCGCAACTGAATACTGCGAAATATGCAAAAGCATTGGTCATCCACCCCGCCTATGCCCAATTTTGCAAAAATACTCCAACATTCCAAACAACATATATTGTGAGTTTTGTGCTTCCACAACACACAATACAGAGTAGTGTAGAGCCCTGGATTCACTGGCAGAACGATTGGACAGACCATCATATAGAGTGAATGAGGCTCCCAGGGGATGAGGAGGAGGAATGAGAGGAGGCAGAGCTATAGGAAGAGGACCTGTAAGATGTTACAATTGTGACCAAGAGGGCCACGTAGCTAGGGAATGTTCACTTCCTAGAAGACCATGGTTCTCTCAGTGCAGAGTCAATACACACACAACTGAAGATTGTCCAGAGTTAATTAAAATATGGGAAGAAAGAGCCAGACAGAGGGGAGAAAATTTGGTAAATGCAGAGCCAAGAATAGTAGAGGCTCAGGCTATGCAAAATTTAGCCATAGTGACATGGGGAGGAAAGATAACAGGGGAAGATGCACAAAATATAGACCCGATAAGGCTGATAAAGCCAACATCTCCAAAGCTAGTGTTCAGGCTAGATAGACAGAAGCCATATTTTAAAGAAGCAGTGGAAACATTTTCCCAACTTGGGGGGAGAAAAGGCAATGAGTTACCAAAGCCGATGGTAGACAAGGAGAAACAGACTAATAAAAGCACAATGATTGAAGAATGGTTCCAGATATTTTTGAAAATTGTAACCAATGCACTAATGATGGAGCAACTGAAACAAAATCTTGAGATGGTGGTCCAGGAAACCACAAAACGAGAGGAGTCAAATGACACAACATAGAAATACAAACGGAGAGTCAAAATAAATAAGAGAAGAACATGGAAAGAATTATTTGTAAACACTCAAGTCGCGGGATTCCAAATTAAGGACACCATGCTTGACCTAGGGTCAGATGTCAACATTTTTCCAAGGAAGACATGGGAAGCATTGGGTAGACCAAAGCTGACATACTCACCAATCTAGCTCCGCATGGCAAACCAGTATTGCATTGTGCGTATAGGCAGGCCGGAAGAATTCGAGGTTGATTTTGCGGGGGTAAAGACATACACAGACTTCAAGGTGATAAACATTATGGGGGATAAGGATCCCTACCCAGCATTATTGGGAATAGATTGGGCTTTCGAGAACTACGCAGTGATCGATTTGAAAAAGGAATTGAGGATATTTGAAGACGGGAGTCACTCAGCCACTTGACCCATATCAAGGACCCCGATATACAGAAACTATCGACAACATAGAGGATTCTCAGCTTCTTTATCATCTTTATCAGATGACAGGAGGGAAAAGAGAAGATTATATCAACCCAACAGTAAGGGGGACTGTAAGATGGAGAAGTGTTCAAAGCTCATACTTGGGCTCAGAAATAGCCTGGGATGATTGGCAGTAGGGGGGATATGAGACCAATACAAGAAGATGTGCTAACATCCGAAGAATCAACTGGATCAAAACTGATGTAAGAGCATATCCGACTTTATCAAGTATGAATGTTGTAAATACATTTATTGCCAAAATAGAGGATAAAGTACCAGTGGAACATAGAGTCCCACTCATGGATGTGGCTCTACAATCCTTGTCAGCAAGATGGTGGAGCAACCACCACAACTCTCTGTCACGATGGGACGAGGTTGGTGTAGTAGAGGGCTGAGGAAGAGAGCCGTAGGAGAGCTCGGTTTGGTTCTGTTCTATTCTGTAAATATTGTAATCTGTCCTTCTGTAATCAACTCTGAGGAGTAATGTAACTGTTTGCTATTGATAATGAAATATACTTCTACCTATGCTTGATGCCCTGAGTTCCGTGTTAAGAATTTGGTTATGATGAATGTATTGCCCAATTTTAAATTTTAATTTTGCATCGTGAATATGCTTCATGAGTAGCATCTTGTGCAAGGTAGCTAAATCTGTTTGCAATTCCTAGGTCTATCTGTTTTTCTCTATAGTTGTGATTCGTCGATAGCTGATCCATTCCTAACCTTACTAAGGTCACGACGCGCCTCGGGTGAGACTCTCTACTCTTCAGAGTAGGGTGAAAATGCCGACATTGTGCTATACTACTGCGGAAACCTTATTGGCCTCTCTCCTAAACTTGGGTCTTACTCTGAGACCTTCTTTCTTGCCAACAAATGGTTCAGGAGACCCAAAGAGCCAAAATTAAAATTTAAAAGCGGGCAATACATTCAACATAACCAAATGCTTAACATGAAATTCAGAGCATCAAACACAGGTATAAGTATATTTCATAATCAAAAGCAGACAGTTCCATTACTCCTCAGATTTGATTACAGAAGGACGGATTACAAAATTTACAAAACAGAACCGAATCGAACCGAGCTCTCCTACGGCTCTCTTCCTCAGCCCTCTACTGCACCAACCTCTCGTCTATGCTGGTTGATTGCCTATTTCTTCCTTTGCCAACGTGACTGTCAGTTTTCCTTCATTTCCTACTTTGATGTTTGCCACATCTCCCTGATCACTAGGAGTTCTGCTGCATGTCCTTTTCACTCATCCCTGCCATCTGTGCTGGTTTTCTACAACTGTCGCGCCACCTTTTGTCTAGCTCTCCACAACCGTGATAGCTCCCTATCTACCATGGTTGCGCTCCGCCACCTATTCTCCGTGACTCAAAACCATTTTATTTTCAAAACAAGGGCCCCAATAGGTCCCAACCACATGTTATTGACTCATCCCGAGTCAATCCTTTTCTGTTGCCTTTGTCTCCATTGGTTTTCCTGCCTCTGTGGCTGGCCCTGACTCCTCTGTTTCCTCCCCCTGTCCAAACAAGGGCCCCAACTTGGGAACCTTTGCCAACGCTGAATATTTGAGTTTGGCGAAGTCAGCAATGGCCTGTTATCATTCCTTCAGGAGATGGTATGTTTTTGTGGCAATTCGTTCAGCTTCCGTTTCTCCTGTAATGACCGGTAGCTTGCTGAATACTTCTTTAATTTTGATTTCGGCCTCAGCGGCCATTTTCTATATTTTTTCTACAGCATGCTTTACTGGTTGTCTCAATTCTCGGAGGACCTACTTGGTGGCAGCAGAATTCTCTTCAATATTTTGTATGGTGGTCTCTAGTGCCTCCGCTTGATCATATAACTGGTTTATACCAACGGGATCTGTGGCCTCCTTTATTTCTTGTGAAACTACTGCAGTTGTGCCAAGTGTTAGCCACCTATAAATTTATTATATCCAAAGCTGGCTAAAACTTTTTGAGCCTTCAAGGAACAAATTTTATTGCTAAAAAGTGTTGGCTCTTGAAGACTCTTGAAGGCCTCCTACCTCTGTCCATAATCTTCACCACTGTGCCTATTCTACATTCAGAAATCCTGCAGATTTCCAGGCCAGAATACCACTGCAAGCACCATTTCCCTTTTCCCCTTCTTCCAAAACTAACCTCACCTTTGCCATTTCCTTCTCCCATGAAATCTTTCTTTTTCATGTCTTCCCCCTTCCCCCTTCATCAAAACCCCTTTGATAAGGTTTAAAGACCCCTTCTTTGCCTTATCGAACCCTCAAAACCTTTGAAATCATTCAAAATCCATAAAATAATATTTTCATGTATTGTAGACTTAAGCCCCCTTGGGCTAAGTCTTTAAAACCCCCCCTCCTTACGCCCAAGTGCCAGGACCGAGCGCTAAGTCTTCTAAGCGCTTATTGCATTACCCCATGCCTATTAGCCCTCATCCACAATCCCCCCATCATATGGCTTTCCATATAACCTGTGGCCCCGCAATTGGGCGCCAAGCCACTTTGAATTATTAAATATATCCGCTCGAAGTGTAAAACCTTTGGTTTTATATTATTTTAACGTTTTTTTATTATAAACTTTCCACCGGTGCAAAAACCCTAGTCAATCTCCACTGTCGATCTGATCTGCAGATCGACGGCGCGGAGTCTATCACCTCGGTGGCCCCCACCATCCACTCACCGATTGCAAAACTGGGCGGTTTTCATCGCACCACTTCCGAGTGCGCGGTGGTTTCTTCCATTTCGCAGTGATTCCATATGCTGTCTGACATGTGTCTTGGGCACTGTTCATGAAACCGCCGTCCATCGCGCGTTAAAGTTTGGACATGGACCCGGCGCGATATGGATGTCCACCGTCCGATCTGAGGCCGCCCATCGGACGGTGATCACTCACCGAAGATGCCCACACGATAACCAGGCTATGGCGTGGCATTTAAAAGATCTCCATCATCGATCTGATCTACAGATCGACGGCCCACATTCCATCGCCCGGTCCCCCCGTCCACAGTGGTGCCGGTGGTCCCAACGCCACGTCAGCGTCCACGCGGCGGTTTTCTATTGGGCGGGTTTCCATTGTTCCTCGTCTAGTCAGCAAATCTGGACCTGGGAATTTTATTCAACATGGTTTAATTAAAATCTTGATGTCTGGTCACATTTTCTAAAGTTTTTAACGCCTTTTCTCTGTCGTTGATCGCTTGGGCCAATCTCATCCGACGGCCCACGATCGTCCCTTCACCTCCGCTCCTAGTCGTCGATCTCTGCGCGATTGATGGCTCTGATATAAATTATTCTTCCGCCTTCCTTTTGTTTTCCCCCGATCAATCTCGACTGTTGGATGTTGCCATCCAACGGCCCTGCTCTTTCCACGTGCTTTCTGAAGCAGCAAACCTATATATGCAGGATTTTATAATGTTTTTTGTATTTTGAAGGGTTTTTAATGGTTTTTCCGCCATGTCTGAAGAAAATTCAGAAGCAGAGGGTGACGATCCTCCCTCCTCTGATCCATCAAAGAAAATAAATCGCAGGGTTTAAACTTCAGTTTCATCAATGTTTCATGAAGCATTGACGCCATATCGCCCCTGCGCAGCCCTGCACATTAGAAAAACACAGCAAGTCAATCACAAATCAAAGAGTATCAATGTCGACAACAAAAACATACCAGAGAAAAGGATTGAAGACAGGTTTTGTGGGGATTACGACTAAGAATGATTATCAAAAGCCTAATCCCCGATTAAAAACACAGTTAAAGAGGAAAATCTTAAGTGTTTTATTGACGGAAACCCTCCACCGCCACCTCTAAGGCAAATTTATTCCTCCCAGCTGCTGAAATGCCACTTGTGCCTCAAAGTATTCAATCAGAGGCCGAATTTATTGATCAAATGAAGATATTCGCCTCAGTGCATCTAGAGAGTTACTTCTGCAGGGAAAATTAATGCAAACAATATCTGCGAAGTAACCCCGACATCACACAGAACCTCCAAGGTCAAAAAAAGCTCCCACCGATCTTAAAACTTTACGTAAATCATTTAATATAGAAGACACCTATTGTGAGTTTCTTCATTGCGCTCCCCAAGGGCCCAGGAGCCATTAAATCTGTATTAATTGAAATTAGAGATCTTTTATCAAATCTCACCTCCTCATTCTTCTATATATACTTCTACAGAAGATGAGAGAGGGGTTGGTTGAGTTGGCTGCAAAACTTTGAAATACATTTGAGCTTAAGCTTCTGATTGTAGATAGTGTTCACTGGCCCTTGAAGCTCTGTTTGTGTTAGACTTGTTAGGCTGGATAGTGAAGATGATTGCTAAACTAAAACATTGGACTTGAGTATTGTAACTGGTTTGACATCAATAACAAGTTGTTTCTTGGGATCCTGGTCTATATCACTGGTGAAGTGCCTCTTTCTTTGTTATTGTTTTCCTTCTATGTATGTCATATTTTTCACTATTCTCTGATAAAGAACAACATTTATAGATTTAGGATTTACTGTTTACCAATACCCCTCTCTCACTGATAAGCTTTATCTCAATGTTTTCCTCCAATATGTTTATTTAAGAATGATTCAATACATTCTAAACAATTAGGAACGCTGGTGTTCCCTCGTCCTACTGTTTGCTTTAAACATTGTTCTTGAAAGTTATTTTCTTTATTTTATTATTAAATTTAGACTAGAAAACTGATGGTTTGCCCTGTTTCTAGCTTCTATTCTCTAAAGGCAGATTCTGAAGGTTTCCCTTGGTGTTGGCTGAAAGCAGATTAGGTTTAGAAGTACCTTATCTGATCTTAAGTTGCACTTTGTCTTCTATTATATGTTTTCATACTTTCTGAAGGTAATTATGTGGATTACTGGATTTTTTGTCAATTAAGCTGCTTTAATACAAACTTGCCCAAGAAGTCAATGGTTAGCCCTGTCCTTGGTTGGTTTAAACGGTTACTTAAGAGGCTTTTCTTGTTTGGACTGACTGTAAATCCTTTGTGAAATTATTATCAGTTTCCACCCCTCCAGCACTTTATTGTTTCCATTCCATCACTCTAATCTCGATAATCTTGTGTTATAGATGACTTTCCCCTTGGATCACTCTTGATGTTGTTGCTCAATTAAAGCCCTGTTATGACTCCATAGCCCAATGAACTAAAAACCAGCGCTATTTATATCTTTTCGGCCAAAGCTATTCTATTCGCTTGCAACTTCTCACCTTTGAAACTTTTTGCACTTAGAACTTTCCCCTCAAGTAATTTTCATGCTCAACCATCCAAAACAAAAACAAAACCCTTGGCCTTCATAACTAGCCTAATATCATTACCCAAAACTCCAAAGACAAATCCATCTTTGCACTTATTGGAGAGATCCCTCTCTGGATTCAGGAGGGCCAGATCCTAGAATCCCAAAGTGCTTGAAATAATGTTGCTTCTGCAGTCTTAGTCTCACCAATCTGCTAAAATTACAGATTCCTAACACCAAGATTGGTAAGGCCTTTATATTCAACAAGGTTTAACACTCATGCAAATGTTTCAGAAGGTTGTAAGCTTCTTTCACCATGGTCCCCAGGGTTTCTTGCATCCTGGTTGCTTGTTTCTGCTTCTCGGTGATCTTCTCGGCATATATGATAGCAGGATCTGGTAACATCGATCTGGTCACGATCGCTTCCTTTAGCGCTTGATTCTCCTTGCTGAGATTGGCACAAGCTATCTTCACGTGGATAGACCATTCGACTATAGTGAAAGCTATTTTATCCCTCGGTGTCTTATCATCTTGAGCTATTACTGTTGGCCAAAGATCCTTGAAAATGTTTGTCACCTTCTCTAGTTGTTCCTGTAGACTTTCCTTTTCTTCTTTTAACTGGTTGTGCTCTTCAGTAAGCACGTTTATTTGAAGTTGTTGTTGTTCGAACCTCTGCTGGAGGTTGTTGTGTAGTCCTTTTTCCTGTTGTGCCGCATGTTGGATAAAATTGTACAGCTTTTTTATGCCCCAAGTCTGCATACTCTCAGCCCCAGACATATCTTGGCTTGGCAGTCTCTCTCTGACCGGTTGATCGATGGCTATTGATCTGGTTGAGTGCTCATGTGGTGATGTTCGTTGGTTCTGTTGTGGTAGATGATTCCCTGGGTCATTCATTCCTGTGGTTGGTTGAACCTATTGCAGTATCAAATTTTCTTTCTGAAAAGAGTTCAACTCCTTGGGCGAGGGCATTGTATCTGCAGTAAAAGATCCCCCGTGAATTAAAAGGTCCTGGAAAGTGCTTTGTCCAACTAGAGGTTGGTTAACCTCAGGTACCAATGTTGTACTTGAGTTAACCTATGGTTCGTTGTCTCCATTTGTTTTGCTTTTTTTCTTGACTGGGTCTAAAATGGTTGCTGATGTGGATGGAGTGTGGGTGGAACGGTCTTTGGAAGTGAATGACGTGTGAGACGATGAATGGTGAGTGCGAGGTGAATATGTATGAGTGTGGGGTGGAGATGAAGTTTGAACATTCAAAGCTAAGAATGGATTGAACATAGGTAGCTCAGAGGTTACCTGGGGGGCCACCTCTGGCTCCTCCTGAATTTGTGCTCCTGTATCCATAGGCTGCGTTTGATCTTCCTTAGTGAGATCAACCACCTGCCTAGGCACCATGACTCTTTCTTTCTTGGCCTTAGGAGCAGCTACAGGTGGTTTAGGTGCCTTACTCTTTCTGATTGGAACTACTATGATTACTGGGGGTGAATTAAACATGGTGGATGACAGGGTAGTGATTATGGGTGCAACTATGGAGGTTGATGTAGAATTTGAGGCTTGAAATTCTGAAAAAGTAGGAAACAAGGGAGAAGCACTGGTGAGAGTTTGCATTACCCGGTTGAAGCCCTTTACTCTCGTGTCCAGCTCCTCCAGTACTGGTATTAGCCACAGTCGTGACACTGTTCAGTGTCTCATCCGGTGTCTCCCCTGGTAGTTCTTTTGGCTACATGCCCTCGAACGAGTAGTGATGGACTCTGCTTTTGAACTCCATTCCTACTCCCAGCCAGGAGCAGACTTCAGTGTGGAATTTCTTTTCGTCAACCTGAAACTTTAGCAGTCTCATTTTTAATGTTGTCTCATCCACACAGGTGGGTCGGATGTAGGTATACTTGTGTGTGACCCCAAACCATATCTGAGAGGAGTAACTGTCCAACAAACTCCTCGGGACCCTTTGGTGCCTCGCCACTATGTCCACCATCTGCCTGTACTAGAATGTGAACGCTTCTTCATTTACCTCCTTCGTGTTGAGGTCTCCCGAGATCTTCCAGGGCGTAAACTTCATCGCCATCGACTGACCACTTGTGAGTTCCACAGGCTGTCTGACTCCCGAGAAATTCCATTTCCACATTGTGAATGCCATGATAAGGTAGTCATAAATGAACCCAGTGGCTCTTTTGTAGTTATCCTCGTAGGATTCGAACAATTCATTCTATAGAAACGTACACCAATTCAGCTGGGTTCCCTGGAGGCAGTGTTCCGCAACTGAAATGGTGTCGAGTGTGCATTCACCCTTCATATAGTGCCTCATGGTCTTGCCTGCATTCAGGTAACAGGAAAACTTAACTGCTGGGTTGTTTAGGATGTCTATCTTTGCCCCCTTCCCTCCTATTTTGGTGTCATATTTATTATAATAGTCGTAATCTCCTGCCTTCTTTTCTCTTTTTGAGACTGTCTGGAATGCTGTGGAGACATCCCTTTCTTCTGTTGATAATCTCGTCAACCTATGAATATCTTCTGCATGCATTGGTATCTCCCTCCCTAATCATAGTGACCGATTATGGAGTCTGCTTAGCAAGAATTTCGTACACTGCATCGCTGCTCATGTGGTTCCAAATGCTAGAAGGTTCCTGAGGTTCAGTATGGTCGACTGCTAGATACCTCAAACTCTGGATTCAATCTTGCTGCTTCCTCTCCTCCTTCTGTAGCGTAATTTTCTATGTAAAACTGCCTCTTCATTGCCAAAAACTGGTAAGAATCTGTGAAGTCTGTGTTGATCAATGACACATTGTCATATTTTCGCACCAGCGATTCCATTCTTTGAATTCTCTCATCGAGCTCAGGATCGATGACTACTGGTGCTACCTTGGTAATATTTGATCTTATTTTGTATACTTGCAATGCTACCCATGCTCTTTCTCTGTAAATTCCTGCTACTGGATGCCCTCTCTGGACTTCTTCTGATGAGATTTCGCTCGCTGCTGCTACTGTTGTTTCTTGTTCTAACTCGGAGTTCTCTGGAATTCTCATGCTTTCTTCTTTCATGCAGGTTAAGTAATGTAACTGACACGAATGAGGTTGATAAGACTGCATAACTAATTAATTTTTCTCTGCCTCCCCCGCGAATATAATCGTGCGATTAGTTACCGCGATGAGGTGTGTTCTGACATGGCTGACTGTGACTTCGAGATTTGGGCAGACGTGATGGGTAATGATTATGGCTTAATATGAAAAATTTATTACGGTATGGATGTTACTATTTATGGCAGTTAATTCTCAACTCCTGGTAATCTTACAGACTGACATGGGTATGATGGGTCATGATGATGGAATGATGTTCGACACGCTTGGTTCTCTGACATGGATGACACACTGGACACTACCCTCCCCCCGACCACAATCGGTTGCATTGCGGTCTCTACATCGCAACTGTGAGTTTTCTTTGTTATTGTAGTTTTTGCTTTATTGGGATTCCTATCTATTCTCTTCTCGGGTGCGAGAGATTTATTGACTCTACCTACTCTATCCTGCCCTAATGACTCCTCTCGGTTGCGAGAGTTATTTGAAAAGGATATAATGAGACTTACTCGTGATAAGGCTTTAGGTGTGGGCCATTCACCCATCCTGATAATACTTGGTCATCCATTTGTGCTAACCGAAATGCTCCTGAATATCGGATTTCAATCACATGGTACAGTTCCAGCCAATGCATTCTGAGTTTACCTGGGAACTTTTGGAACTTGCTGTCATACAGTAAAACTTTTCCTCCAACCTTAAATGTTTTATGTTTGATATGACGGTCATACCAAGCTTTCTGCCTGTCTTTTTGGACAGTCTGATGAAACTCCACTAGAAACCTGTCCTCTTCAAGTTATTGTAGCTCATGTAATCACTCCTTCAATGAGTCTTCCTCTATTAAATGTAGTGTTGACGTGATTATTAGGCTCAGTATGACAAATTCAGCAGGTACCATTGCTTCCCTCCCGTACACTAGCCGGAACAAAGTCTGGTTGTTCAGTCTTTTCACAGTTGTCCTGTACGCCCACAATGTTGCTGGTACGTGCTCATCCCAGTCATCCCATTCAACATTGCAAATATTTGTTAGTCCCTTTTTTAGAATCTTATTAAATTCTTCCACTGTTCCATTTTCCTGAGGATGGTACGAACTGCTCTTATGATGTTGTACCATGAAATTTTGTAACAGATATTTGATCGTTGCATTGATAAAGTGTGTACCTTGATCGCTAGTTAGACTTCTAGGGCAGCCAAATCTGCTAATGATATTTTCAAAAATGAACCTGACTACTATTTCTCTCATGCAATCCTTCACTGGTACCACTTCTGCCCATCTAGTAAGATAGTCTATTGCAGTAATGATGTACTTGGCCTACGAATGTCTTGCGGCAGGTGCTATTGGTCCTATAAAATCAACGAGCCACTTCTCAAATGGCTGCAATGATTTTACAGGGTGAAGTGGTAGCTCATCTATGTGCGATGGACGTCCCGTTCTTTGGCAGACATCACATTTCTTTACAAATTATTTGCTATCTGTGTGTACTGTGGGCCACCATAAGCCTACTTGTAATATCTTTCTTGCAGTGGGTTTTGCACCAATGTATCCTCCAACAACTTCAAAATGACACTCCCACAGTATATCCTCCCTTTCATGGTCCAGGACACATCTCTGCAAGACTTGGTCTAACCCCATCTTATACAGTTGTCCCGCTATTAACTGATACTGTGCTGCCCTGACTACTAGATGTCTTTTCTGAGTCACTGTATATTCATTCGGGCACTGTCCTGTTGCCAGATAGATTACTATCTGGTCTAAGTAGTATGGGATGGCTTCTACTCTAAAAATATTAGCGTATGGCAACTGATCATCTAGGGACCCTCCATTTTCACCATTTTCCAGCCTTGATAAATGGTCGGGACCTACGTTCAATCTTCTTGGTTTCACTATCACTTCAAAGGTGAACTCCTGAAATAGTAGGAGCCATCTACAGATCTTTCCTTCAAGGACCGGTTTGTTGACTAGGTACTTCAATGCTGAATGGTCCATGAATAATTTGAACGTACCTCCTAATAGGTAATGCCAAAACTTCTGAAGGGAATGCACCATTACTAAAGCTTCTCGTTCTATTGTTGTGCAGTTCCTTTCAACTGTCGATAACTTCCTGCTTGCAAAATAAACCAGGCGATCAACTAAAGTATCTCCTGGTTGAGCCAAAATTTCTCCTAGTGCAATGTTGGAGGCATCCATATGGATGTGGAATTTCTTGTCCCAATTAGGATGAACTAATATGGGTGCACTTGCCAATTTTTCTTTCAGTGTATTGAAGGCAGTAGTACAATTGTTTGTCCAAATGAATTTCTCTTATTTCCGCAACATCTTCTCCAATGGGGCCGTTATCTTTGCGTAGTTGCAGATGAATCATCTGTAGCAGTCGGTGTGGCCTAGTAGTGACCTTAACTGCTTCACGGTTTCCAATTCCTCTATGTTGATTATAACTGCCACTTTTTTTGGATCCACACAAACCCCTTTTTTGCAAATGACATGTCCTAGCAGCATCCCAAAGGGTACTGCAAAGATGCACTTCTTAAGATTTAATGAAATTTGGAGTTGTCTGCATCTATCAAACATTATTCTTAATAACATTTCATGATTCTTCAACAGGCTGTAAACTGTCCAATCATCCATATAAACCTCCAGGAATTTATGGATGTATTCCCGAAATGCTCCTATAACAATCTGTGAAAATATTGTCGGTGCATTTTTCAACCCGAAGGGCATTACATGATATGTAAATGAGCCCCATTCAGTTTTGAAATTTGTTTTATTCTTATATTCTTCAGCTATCCTTACTTGATGGTATCCTGAAAATCCGTCCGTAAATGAATAAACTTCATTCCTTGCAACATTGTCGAGCACCTCATCATTGAACGAAGTGGGGAATGGATCATGTATGCATGCATTTTTGAGGCTCCTATAGTCAACACATGCTCTAATTTCAGACTTTTCCTTTTTACTTTGAATGACTATAAGACTTACCCACTCTGCTTCTTCCACTGGAAAAATCAACCCTACTTTCAACATTTTATCAATCTCTACCTTGACTTTCTCCTTCACTCTTGGATTCAGAGGATACGATCTGTGCTTTACTGGTCTTGCGTTGGGCTTAAAAATTATATGCATTTCCCCCATGTCTCCTTTTATTCCTTTTAGCTCCGCTACTGAGGATGGGAACAAGTCTTCATATTCCTGTAGAAGATTAAATATCTCCTTAGTCGTTTCTGCATCCCAATAGTCACCAATTGATGCAAGTTTGGGTTTTTTCGATGTTTCGATGTTTAGATTCTTGGTCTTCAATGGTAGCAAATGAATTCCCTCTATTGTGAGTTCTTCTTGAATATCTCACTCCCCTTATTTTTCTTCAAAATATAGATGTCTAAGATCTTCTAGATCATCACCATCCATTTCACTGTTTATCTTTTTGCATGCTACCGACTGTTTGACACTCTGTTTTAGGAGTGGTTGTTCTTCATCCTCTTGAATCTCTGGAAAGAACAGTACCCTTTTAATGGTATGCAACACCTATGTGACTAGTTTTGTTTCTCCTTCAAATTAAAATCATTGCGTAAACTTATCCGCAATAGCTTTCTAGGTTTTGGTTCCTCTTTTCTTCTCTTCAGTTAGGTACCAAGCTTTGGGAACTGAATCTAGTGAATGTATAAAATTGTGCGTCCACTGATTATCCGAGTACCCTGAATTATTCCATTGGTACTCACAACGTTGTAAGTTTTTGCTGGGATCAGAATCCCCTTGGTACTTTTTAGTGAATTATGGTCCTTCCTCTTCCTTGAATCTAGCCCTCAACGCTGCTGCAACCCCTTGTCTACGCTGGCTAATTTCCTATTTGTTCCTTTGCCAACGCGATTGTCAGTTTTCCCTCCTTTCCTGCTTTTCTGTTTTCCGCATCTCCTTGGTCACTGGGAGTTCTGTTTCCTATCCTTGTTGCTCATCCCTGCCATTTGTGCTAGTTTTCCACAACTATCGCGACACCTGTTCTCCAACTCTCCGCAACCGTGATAACTCCCTGTCTACCATGGTTGCTCTCTGCCACCTGTTCTCTGCGACTCAAAATCGTTTTATTTTGAAAACAAGGGCCCCAACAGGCTCTGACCACATCCTATTGACTCGTCTCGAGTCAATCCTTTTTTGTTGCCTCTCTCTCAATTGGTCCACCTGCCTCTATGGATGGCCTTTTCTTCTCCGTTTCCTCCCCCTGTCCAAAAAAGGGCCCCAATAGGGGGTGTTACACCAATTTAGTTTCTAGATTAGTCGTGGCCTTAAAATTATATTATTGTTATTATTATTAATTAGAGACAACCCAATTATATAGCGCAATAGGGGAAATGGTTTTCATCTTTAAGTCATACCCTAGGTATATTATAAAAGGCCTCGACCCATCTTAACCTTGTATATATCAATCCTCAAGAGGGATGAAATCCCTTAAAGTGAAAACCTTTTTTAGAATCCAAAAACTTGAGGAAATGTTTGCACCTTGATGGATTTGACCTCTCTCAATACTTGATAGATGTAGGACTAAGATAGATCTAAGTTAGTTATAACTACAAATGGTTGCATCAAAACTATATTTTCAATAATATGAGAAAGAATTTTGAAATTGAAAACTGATTAAACCTTTAACTCATCATAGTTCTTTCTACGATCGAAATTTTGATCACTTACGTTTTGTCAGTCCTCAAGCAAGTCTCAATGGAATGTCTCTTCTTTTATCTCTTTTAATAGGTGTAATGGGATCAACCAGAGAGAATAATTCATCCCATGGAATCCCCACATAGTTATCAAATCCTACTAAAAAATATGGGGGATATTATGGAGGGTAAACTTCTAGGATTATACACAAACTGCTCAACAATTTCCAGAGCACCTTTGAGAGGTATCAAATGGATCCATAAGTTTGAAGTCAACATCACCTTAGCTTAAACTAAAAGCCAATTCAACCTCCAATTGTTCCTCACCCACTTTAGGAGAAGATTTGTTTCTTACTCTTGTGAAAACATTATGTGTAATAGGGTGGAATAAGGATGCAAAATAATGGTTATTGCTATTGTGGACATAAAATTAAACCTAGAATCCCAGTGAGAATATAGACTGAAATCATGTTCCAAAAGTTTGATTATTTGTTTTAAAAAGTGTGAAGGCCCCACCCATGTTTCCCCCGTGAAATGTAATGTAAATATTTTATAAAAAAAAGGGTTGAGTCAAGGGACACAAATTCTAGAGATTGGGAAGATTTCTTGCTTGGGATATTCGAGGCTCCTTATTGCGGGAACTTATGAACTATTGGGACAACCATTGAATCATGGTTAATGTTGTGTGTTTTAATAAACCGTGTTCAGAAATCATGGAACTGCAAGAGAAGTATGCAAACAAGGACATGGGAAGCCAATCACTACACAAGAGGGTATTCATTCATTCCTTCAGTAGTAGAGCAAGATGAGAACATGGGGGAAAAAAGGAGAGAAGACCATTGTAGAAGAACAAAAGAAAGGAGGCACTTCTAGTTTTATCTAGGACTTAAAAGGGGAGGATTTGTTGATTTTTTTGTTGAGAAACAGGGGACATGAGGATTTTCTCTAGGCGAGGGTAAACTTCGAGACACCTAGGGGGCTGGAGGGTGGAGATAGGTCTTCTATGGAATCCCTTGACATCATGGGTAGAGGTTTAGCCCTAGAATTCTTGGTAGGAAGATTTGAAGTCTTCTTTGATTTTTTATTGTTGACAGTGGGTTCTATATTCCCTTAGTGGGTGGAACCATTATGTCTCAAGGTGGAGGTAAAGCCTCTGGATTCCTTGTAGGGTTGAGGAAAATCGTTTGGATTCCCTAGAGTTGTCTAGTTGTGGAGCAGTTGAAGGGTGGAGGAAGCGGGCCTATGGATTCCCTTTGAAATCGTGGACTGCTAATTGGTTGGTGGGTGGAGGTGGGAGAACCTTTGGAGTCTTTGTTTCGACCAACGGTTTTGTTTAAACCATTGAGCATGTCATCTGAGTGGCTGGAATCTATCTCAGGGGTGATAGCTACAAGTGAGAACTGGCTGCAACTATCTACTATTGGGTGGAGAGTCATAGTCCCAGACTCAGTTGCCCAAAACATTCCAAGATAATATTTCTTATGCATTTTCAGTGCTAATCAACATGTGTTTTCATTTATAGATTTAAACAATGCATATAAATGTAATGAACATGGATTGTGTTCTTATTATTCACATGAATGACTAATATATTATGCTTTGTTTGAGGGCACTAGAACATCATGCAAGAATGTTGATTCTATTGCAGTGATACTTAACATTAGAAATTATTTTATTACAGTCGGATGATTACAACAATAACAAAATGATAAAGGTGTTGGATACAATCACTTGTTGTTGTTATGAATCATTGGGATAATGTTGAGTTTTTCCTTCTCTTTTAACTTTAATAACTTATGATTTTATATGAGGGGCTTCTCCAGCCTGTCATGATAAATTTCCTAGAGTTGGACCTGCATTGTTCACTTGACCAAGATTTGGTCTGAAGGATTTATGTGCACTCTTGAGTAGAGCACGACCTCATAAGAAGGATTAGATTGAATTGTATATTCCCAGATTTTTGTAGATGCACTTCTACTCTATTCACAAATTTGTTGAACCTCCTTAGGTTGGAATCTAGTAGTATTTCTTGAAATGTTGTTGTGAACTACATGGTGCTCCTTGGCGTCTGGTAGGAGATTTGGAGACCCTTCAAGAGTTCACTGCAAGTTCTCAGCAAGGGGTAGTTGAAAGGTCACCAACGCACACATGCCCGGAAATCCATTTCCCTAAGTGGGGACATGATCAAGGTTCAGAACTTATCCATTATACACATTTTCATAAGTCACATGCTTGTATTCGAATACTCAAAAGGATTTCCCCATCACTTTTAGGAATGCCAATATTCGTGTGACCCTTTTTCTATCCTGTGAATCCCATGGACTCGAGAAGAGTAGCTTTGTTGTAATATCAGGAGGGATAGCACCAGTGTGTGCTTTAGTAAGTCATAGTAGCTATGACAGACACTAGTGTAGATCCATACGGTTTCAGAACCACTGTAGGGAAGCCATAAGTGATCCCATGCTTGAATGGAAAAGTTATGAAATGAGAAAGGGCTGCAAAAAAGCTAGGCGAGAATTTAAACTTATAGCTCCTATAGTATAAGTATTATCCAACAACCCAACTGAGTCTTAGTTGTGGAAGCTTTGTATTGGGTGCCTAAATTTTTCCTCATCGCTATTGGGTGAAGGAGGGGTGACGTGATCCGGAGGTTATTGTCTTTGTAATTTTAACGAGGAAGTTTGTTTAGAGGAGCGAGGTGACTGGGCACCGAGCTAGTTGGGCTCACAACTCAGAGGTGAGGATCATTTCCATTCACTGGAGTGGAGCCCATATGATAGCTCATCCCTCAGGGCATAATCCCGTAATTCAAAAGGGGAATCTTGCAGCGGAGGGGTGGCATGACGTGGGGTTGGGACATGGTGGCCTCCATGTGATTTAGGTTGCAATATCATTAGTCAGAATGGAGCCCACCATATATCTCATCCCTTTTGAAATTATATCATAAGTTATTAGGAGGAGTTTTCTTCAGAGGTGGGAGATGATGTTGAGCCAAGACATGGTAGCCTCCATGTGATCCCAGTCACAGTGATATTGGAACAGGGTGGGCCTTAAGATAGGTCATCCCGGTGTATTGACCATAGAGTCTTTCAAGGGCACCTTTAAAAAGGGAACATGGTGACAACCATTAGGGAAATTTTGAGGTCTAAAATGGACCTCCTAAGGAAATAATAAAATAATAGTTAAACCAATAAAATAATATTTATGAATTTGAATTTTACTTTTTTCACCACAATCCATGTAACCATTGTTAAATTCAATTGAAAAGGTGTACCAAACTAAAATTAATTAAAAAAATTACATTGATGTGACTATAAATAAGAATGATTTTTTCAAGAAAATGTCATTATCATTTAACAACTAATGCATTTGTTCTTTGTACTTAAATAACTTAAAATAAATTATAGATATGAATTCATAAATTTTTAATTGTATAATATACTATAAATTAAAATTTATATTATTTATATTATATAATAACATGTAACTAATATACTATATAAAAATAATATAATATAATAAATGTAATATATTATTTTATGTATTTTTATATTACATATTGAATTTATTTGATTTATAACATAAGAAAAAATAATATATAATGTAAAAGGGAATATAATATATATTTTATAACTTTTAGATTATTTTTCATAATATTATGTATAATAATATATAATATTAATATAATCATAATGAAATTAATTTAGTTGTATTTAAAATTAAAGAATTTTTTTTATTGAAATAAATTTAATTTATATTTATAAGTATAATATAATATTTATATACATTGAAATTTTAAACATTTTTTGCCCCAAACTATGTTGAACCTAATATACCTTTTTTTAACATACAAAACTAATGTACATTTTTTCATCATACAACAAATAAACATTTATTTTGAATTTTAATATGTTTGTATTGTTATTAATATTATAATAATATTATTCATAGATTTGATGTATCATAAAATTATAAGGTTACATTTTTATTTATCTTGATTTCATATGTATAATATATATGTATAGATATTAACTTATAATCAATTTGAAATTATAATATTAAATAAAATGAGATGAATATATAATTTAAAAATAAATAAATGAGAATATATAGATATAATATTTATTGAAAATGTGTAAAGACATGAAGAATATGTAAGGATGTGCATTGTTTTTTTCAAAAATATGAAATGACAATAATAATATTTTATTCAAAAAGTGTGAAATAAAATTTATTATTAGTACTTTACTTTATGACTTTAAAAGTACTTAGATCACTACCATGGTTAACCATGAGTTTTTATCCATCATTGAAAATGTAACAAGTAAGTACATTTAACTCAAGCAATGCCGCCTCAACCATTGGGGATGATGTCATCCCCTAAAATGTGATTGGTTCTCATAAAGTGAATTTTGATTGTACATTTTCCTTGGGAGGCTTATTTTAGACGTCAAAATTCCCCTAATGGTAGCAGGTTGAGGTGGCAGTCAAATTTAGAATGACAGACCAATGGAAAACATGCAAGGCCCATAATGAGGCCCCGACAAATAATAAAGAAGCATACAAAGAGAATCATCGGGAGAACAAGACTGAGATGACGTTGAAGGGGTCAAAAATAGAGGTCTGAAGCATTGGGTTCTGATTGAGTAGGATCCACCACTTCAATCAAATGGTGGATATTGGCCACTTGAGATCAACAATGTATGCCTTTGTGACGTCAGCAGGGAGGGAACCCCCCTTTTACAATACGTTGGTCTCTCCCGAGATCTAACAATGGAGGTGGAGTGTGACACCCCCCCTTATGACTTCAACATGGAGGAAGAGGGGGTGGAACAATTAATATTTGTCATCGAATGGGCAAAGGTATTGTGGACTACCAGATGGGGGTCTAGGAACCTTGAGCTGGAATCATGATTGCAACGGGGGTCCCTCCCATTAATATCTGAGCACATTAACCCGACGCAATCTAATTGTGATTCGTCGATCTCATCATGAGATCGTGACCGTTAGATCTAACGAGTACCATTATGTACATTGGAACTTGGCCAATCGGCGACAAGTGATCACAGGTGCCCTATGGAAGGGTGATAAGTGGCACATCTCTCTTGGCTTAGGACCCATTATAATATGTATCTATATATATATATATAGAGAGAGAGAGAGAAATATGTATATATATTTTATTATAATTTTAAGACACAACTCTGAATATAATTAGAGCTCGATGAATGTTCAGGAGGAAAATTGAATATAAGAGACAAAAAAAATAAAAAATTATCCGATTTTTCTAATAACATAAGAGGAATTGGGTTTATCAGTAGCCACCTCACCGGGTGAAGTGGTGTGATCTGTTACAAAAAGTGTGATTATTTATTTTCAAAAGTATGATTATCCATTTGGAATAGTATGATTATTAGTTTATAATAGTGTCAATATTAGTTTTCAACAATGTGATTATCCTTTTCCAAAATTATTCTAACATGATGCATTTTTCTTGGAATGTGTTGTCCCCTGTCTCTCATAAAGGACAAAATGGGACTATTTGATAATCAACCCTAATTTAGAAATAGGTAGGAATCAATGTAAATAAGGGTTTGATCAAGATATCACATTTGACTTAGAAATAAAGACATGTGCAAATCTCGAATAGGTTGGAAAGCGCTTGATTTGGAAATTGGGCTCAATTTGGGGATTGGGGCAAGGAGAAGTTAAAACATATTTCTTAGGGACTAATTTGGATATTAGACTCGATCTGGAAACTATCCAAAATAAAAAATTTGATTAATTAAAAAGAGGATATGACTTGGAAATCAAGCTCAAATTAATAATCGAGGAAAAATCAAGGTTCAAACAAGGAAAGAAGGTAAGGCTTTCAAATATTAAAAGGGTTAAAAAGGATAAGGGATTTTGTCTAAGTGTGAAATACATCAAGTTTTTGAAAGCCTGCAAAGACAAGGCTTGATTTCAAATGTGGGTTGTTATGAAATCCTTTTGGAATCAACAAGGTGATAATAGAAATGGATAGCACATACAAGTAAAAAGAATCCATTTTAATATGTTATTTTCCATCAGTATTTATACCATATTACAAAATATTTTCCTAATAACATAAAATTTCAAGGAATTTTCATCATATTATCATTAAATTTCTCTTAAAAACCTACATCCTGAGTCAAGCATGAAAATTTCATTACACTTCTTCAAACACTAAAAGGTAATTTTCATTTGTCATCACATATAATTTTCATTTGTTGAACTAGTATATATTAATTTATGTCTATCCCTTTCCATCATTTTTTCTTTATATTCCTTTGTATTTGCACATGTTTCCATCACCAGATGATGCTATCCACATCATTGATTTCATAGTTTTATATTCCCATTGTCCACATATTTAGTTTGTTAGTTCCAACCAACATATCCTCTATCGGGTTTCTATCGTTGACTTGATATCTATCAATATCATATATATCTTTGTAGACATAACCTAATTCCTTTCATAACCATATCTATTTATTATCGTATGGTAAAATGAACTTATGATCTTTCTTCACATCTTTTCTTGCCTCAAATTATTGTGTAAGCTTTTTTACAAGGACCCATGTATATTTCATCAATAGTAGAGACCCTTTGAATTAGCTAATTATACATGAGATACGGCCAATGTTGAGTATCATTGTTGGTGTCTGGTTTTTTTTTCCCAAAAATAACCTCTTGTATTTGCTTGATTGAACTAAGGGAACATCTAAAGCCTTCAAAACATTTCACCAATATGTTATCTGTGGAAGTCAATATTCTTCCCCTTCATCTTCCATTGTTGCACTGAAATGAGTAATTATGAACTTGTTCCTTTCTTCAAGTATTCCATCTCTTTTATTGTTTTGAATGGTAACAGTGTAGGTTACCCCTAGGCAAGTAAATCATGCCATTAACCCCTTATATTCCATGTAACCAATCTCTTCACCCTCAAGCTTGTAGGAAATAGTAAAATATCCTTCAAGGCTCAAAGCCATACAAAAACAAGGCTCAACTCCATTACAAAAATACACTCAATATGAGCTTAACATGTCACTTATAGGAATTGAACCTTGGTGAAAATCATCCCTCCCAACTACTTGATATAAACCCAATTGACACACACACACACACACACACACATGCAATGAGACAGGAATGGTTATCCCTTATAATTGCCTTATATTATATAATATGTTCACCATCAAATATATTGAATTTGAAGTGTTGAGGGGATTTAATGTCCATGATCTTTTGAATTCCATCCAATAAGTGTTTTCCCACAAAGTCCTTAAAGTTATAAACACCATTAATCAAGTATGCAACAAAGTTGTTTTCACCTTGAATCATTCTATAGTTGTACATGATATTTGGTAGTGATAATATAACTTGTATTTTTCAATTGAGATGATAAAGGATAAAAAAATGACATATATTATTATGAAAGGAAATTCATTTATATATATAAAAGATATATGTTCCTATTCCTCCAAGTGTCACATTTTCTAGTTCAAACTGTAAACCATGTGTCCACATAAAATGAACTTATTTCCTAAATGAATCTCTAAAAGTCAGAAAAAAAACACGTTCATATAATTTCCAAACTTAGATTTTAGGATTATTACAAGTTTCCTTTTGTAATATCCCCTTTTCTAAAATTTTCTATTTGAACCCACAAATTTTCAAATTTTCTTTGAGGAATTTTGTCAAACATTTAGTTAGTGAACATTTTCACAAACACTTGGCGAGCAAAATAAATAACATGTACAAAAATAATATTGCAAGGGAAACTAATAATTTTATTATCTGAAATAGAGGGTTTACATGCAAATATCAACTTTATGAACCTGGACACCTCTCCAGCAAATGGTTGAAACAACTCGGCCTCCAAATATATGATTTCGAAAAAATGAATCTATCACTAGCAAGAGAATACCAACTCTAGAAAATGGATCTAACCTTGGAAAATTAATACCAGCCTTGGATAAATGGATAGAATCCCAACAAATAAATATCAACTCCAAAAAGATGGATAAAACCCCAACAAATAGATACCATCACCAAAAAATGGATGGAACCCCTCGAAAATAAATATCAACTCCGAAAAGGAATATCATCTCCAAAAAATAAATATCGCTGACAAATAATCTTGGCCCCAACAAATAAGGATCTCTGACAAATATTCTCGAGCCCAATAAATAAATATCTCCGAAAAATAATCTCAGCCCCAAAAAATAAAGATCTCTGGAAAATAATCTAACACCAAAAAACAAATATAAGATCAAGAAAAATGGATAGAACCCAAACAAATAATACAACTCCAATAAATAATATTTGTAAATAAATTGGCCCTCTGAATAGCTAATGAAATTTGGTCCAATAGTTGAGATGAATTTGGTGCACTGAAGATAATGACAAGAGATAAACTTGACCTTCTTAATAAATTTGATGAAGACAAAAACAACTCGATCTCCTGTAAATATTTATAAATTCATCTCCTTGAGAGATAATGGGAAATTAACCTACGATTTAAGCACAAATGGAAATCTGAATAATTTCCCCACAATTCCAACTAGGGTGGAAATGGTGTCCACCGAAATTTGTTAATTACCATCTATTGTGGCAATGAATGTCCATTGAAACTAGTTTTAGAGTCTCCTTTGAAACCCTTGAGAGAAACTTGCTTGAGCTCCCAAACCAAACACCAATAAATAATCATAAACTAGAATGAATGAGAAATGGAATTCTCTCCCCTTTTATAATATTTTTTCGGGCCTTCTCCAATCTTCCATAAATCTCATTTTATTATTTTATTAATGTCCACTTAGTGCATTTTCCTCCTATTTTCGAAGTGAATTTTGCCTCATTTTATTTACCCCTTTGATAAAAACATGTTTTCACCTTTTATTTAATAAGTGACTTTTTATTACTAATTAAAGTCACTTTTATCTCTAGAAAATTCTTAAACCGCACCATGATCACACCGGCTTCCCAAATCCCCTTTTCATCACTCTGTCTTGTAGATATTTTTACCATGATTCCAATGAGCTATTACACTAAGGTGTTTCTCAAAGTAATCATCCTGAAACAATACCTTGACAATAATAAATTAAAACATGTCTCTTAATATCTTTGTTTTACTGAAATCGTCGAAATGCAGTGGAAACAATATCAAAGTGTGCAGAACTAATCCTGTTTATAAAAAATGGTATACGATCCCAATCATCCCCCATAAAGCTCATCAAAACCTTCGAGCCCTCTGATAATGTAATCCTTCTCCTTTGACCTGGCTAACATAAGCTCTAGAAATCCCTCCTAATCTCACCACAAGGCAATCCAAAAATTGTGGACATTACACCTTTCAATGTAAGAAATCATGTTTATAAAGGAATTTTCCATAAACTATGAAAAAACAAATCAATATAGTTACATAGAACCAAACGACTTACTAACCAGCTACCAAAATAACAAAACCACTAATTATCACACATTAGTTGTACTTCCATGTTAATTTGTCTTTTCTTTCAATCCCTTCGTCATTTTTGTTTTCGGTAACCTAAGGACATCAATAAAAATTAAATTTAAACTTATTTGGAGATTTATGTCTACATTTTTAGTGTCCTTTTATGAAAGGACGAAATATTTTTGAACGCATTTTTAGATATAAGATCAAGATAACCCATTTTTATAGAAAACCCATGGACATATAGGCTTCACACCAAGTTGAATACTATTTGTAGGCATGCCAAAGAAGAATTTTTATTTCTCTTCCAGTGAATAAAATCAATCAATATTTTCGTTTGCTCAATCATCACTATACCAAAGGGGCATCAAGAATAAATTGAAATCAAGTAGTGAAAGAATCAAATGTTTTTTTACTACAGAATATGATGCATTTGCAAAATTGAGTTCCCTATATTTATATCACAAACTAATAAACCTAACTAACAAGTATATCATATTTAAACCTTTAAAACATCACTTGATATACATAGGATGTCTCATACTTGCATTTTCTAGACTTTGGTTTGCAAGAATGAAATGGATGCAGTACTTCCTTTGATTAATTGTTTTCATCGATAACGTTGTGCAAAAATTATCAATCAAATCTTCCCTACATTCATCATAGACAATACCTTCCATTTGAAAATTACCTACCCCAAGTACAACATGAGTTTCTGTTCTTGTAGCTTCATTGGCTTTTCATAACAAGTTGACTCCTTGAGACAATGATACCATTTCTAAATTTTCTTGAATAAGGTTTTCAATCTCCTTCCAAAGAACTATCATGAACATCCTTGGGAGGCTTTGTCTCCATTTTCCTTGAGCTCATACAACCCTTAGTGTTTAACAACAACTCTGATACTAATATGTCATGTACTCATGCTCATAAGGATACCATCATCATTATTTGAAATAAGAGTTAAAAGAATATGACCATACTTATTTATGTTTTCCAAAAAAAATGCTTAGATTTTCGTTTGATTTCTCACTAAACTAGGGTCAATTTTTACTACAAAATGCTTAGATATTTGTCTTTATGTTGAGTTTTTCACTATAAATGCATGGGAATGCTACAGTAAATATTCACCTTGAGAAAAAAATTCCCTTTAGTAGAAGGGAACAAGCATTGTGTCGTTCCTGAGTATTTAGCTATTGTAGCTTTCATTTTAGGCATGGCTACTTTTGGTTCCCGCATGCAAGATGTATTACATATAGTGCACTCAGTTGTGAAATGCTTTTAAGTTTTCATTATTTGCAATGAATTTCTGGAGCAAAAGAAATGGGTTATAATAAAGGATCAAACTCTGCAAATAATTGGAGGTTCAAGCTGCATCGAGAGCAATAGGACAAGCAATGGAATGGACAAACTAAAGTGCACTACAACAAAAATATATGAGACCACTCAATATTGTTCACATAGTAATACACATACTTATGTGTAAATATCAAGTGTGAAAAATAACAAAAGGCAGACGTTTCAACATTGCTTCCATCATTACCCATATTGGAAGCTCATTGCAACATCTCTTAAAAACATAAAAAGCTCACCTGAAAGATTACAAAAAACAAGGAATTTAATGTAACAAAGTTTGGAAATGAATCAATTCTCCCTTGATCATAGTACAATAATGAAATATATTCCTAATGGAAAGTATAGACTATATGGATATAATATAGTTGCACTTCATATTGATTTACTAAAAAATATATCACATATGACTCCTATTGCTTGAATGTGTCACTTTAGTAGAACCAACAACTCTATTGACAAGATAATTTATAACTTCCATGGAGATGCTTGTTTTTTCAAGTATTACATATCTTCACATAGTTGAATTCATCGATAGAAATATATCCATTTTGATGCTTTGGAAACCATTGCCTCTCCCATTGTATAGAATCAAAACATATGACAAGTAGCAAATGTTACATGCCTTGGGGATGAGATATTTTTTTTGTCAAATAATCACAAACACTAATGTCACATCATGGTCTAGAGCTCCAACATAAATTTATGATATACGGTATCACATAGACTATGTCTAAACATTATATAGAGTATGGGTTTATAATATCATCATAGTTGGATCTTAAAATAACATGGTTTTGTAATTTCCGAAGTTTCTTGCAATTTGAGGCATATCATTGAGAAATATGAATTTGTAGCTAGCTTCTATGCTAATTTTTTAGGACTACAATTATGCATATTCATATCAATTTGTATATCCTATGATGTTTCTTCATGACTAGTCAACCTTATGAAATGTCCATGTAGCCACCATAACTCTTTGATTTGGGATCAAATGGAGGAAATCAAAGAATTGTTTGCTCTATTTCAAATGGATTAGACTGTAGAAAATAATAGGTTAAAAGGGGTTTGGAGTCCTTTTCAACAATTTTGAATTTTGATTTCCTCAAACTTGCTGCCTCTTTTTTTGAGTATTTTCCATCTTCAATTTCATTCATATCTTGTTTTTGGATGATCCATAAATGTTTTTACATAGGAATTGAAAATTATAAGTGTAAAGCAAACATTAACAAGAAACACCTCTTCCCAATTATCATAACTCCTCCGAATCATAACTCAAATGGGAATATTGAAACCATTTCATTAAACTCATAAATAGTCATGGAGTGGAAAGATAGATTGTTTCTACCAACGAATATAAAATTGGTAAGATGGATGGTTTCTACCAATTTCGATTTCCATAAACTTTACAACATATTATAGTCAATGTATATAAAGAATTTGTGTAATGAAGATGAATAAATTATATGTGTTAAGGATTAAGTGCCAAGAAACTAACAAAGATGGAGCAATTTGCGAAAAAATTACAAGTAGTCATTTTGGACACCCACCCCTAACAAGGCTATGACACAACTAGGATAAAGAAGGATAACATAAAATTCTCAAGGAAATATCTCCCTCTTAGGAACAAGAATAATAATAACCAAGAGTCCCACTATTAAGTTCTTGAACTCAGACAACTATTTGGCACCCATAATACATGTCCCACATAACAAAAAGAAGGTTATTCCTTTTATGCTCAATATTTCCTCAAAATTTCCTCCCTCTGGTGCTATTTAGTGTGGGCGTAGAAAGATCCAACATGTTGTCCATTAACTCCAGTAGAATTTTTTTAGTTCTTAGCTCTTCTCAAGGTTCTCATGGTTTCCTTTCATTGTTGTTCCATCCTGTAGTATGGAAGCCCTCTTTTTCCAAGCAAAATCTCCCTTTTCTTCTCCAAAAGTGAGCTCACCATTTCCATTTGAATTTTCTCTTCTTTGCATGAGAAAAATATGGCCAACAAGAGCATAAAACCCACTTTTTGTTGTCGGGGGTAATTCCCACAACATAGGATTTGGTGTCTTAGATCTAATGCTTGGTTTCATCCACTCCTCTTATATCCCATTTGGAATATAGTCCAGGCTCAATAGAGTGAAGGTTAATGATAAGAAGAGTAGAAAAATGAGATAGGATTCTAGTAATGTAAAATTATTTTATACCCCTTCATATTTCCATGCTTGTGGTATCATAGCCCCTTTAGGTGCTCATACTCAGGCTTGGTTCTTTTATTACTGCAAAATAACAATGCTTAAAAGCATTTGAAATATACATGGTATGTTTACCTCATACTGTAAACAAAGCATAGTAAGAAAATATCTATGTGGAACATTTAACTAGAAACAAGATCAAGTTCATATATGATCCAGGTGGATATTGGTGGCAACCCGCCTATTCCACTTGGGGTCCCACCATTATTTCTTTTAGTTTTTCAGTTTCCTTAATTGTAGCACAATTTACTATTTTTAGTAGTTTTTTAGGTCCTGAACTTTCGGTGACATTTTGAGGCCCTAAACGACATTATTTTGGGAAAACCGGGAGCAACATGGGTTGTAGACCGATGTTTCTCACTCAAAAGTTGTAGTCCTTGGATAGATATTTCTAATGAGGTATTGAGCGCGTCAAATAGAGATCATATTCCAAAGTTACGTCCTCGGGAAGTTGATGTACCAATTTACCCAAACGGGGCCCATAGTTTTGGCGCTTCATCACCTAGGGTTAGCTTTTTGGATGTTTAGGGTTTTCCATTGTTTCTCAACAATAAATAGGCCTCCGAGCCTCATTGTAACACAATTCAGAGGTCTATAGCCATCACATCTCTTTTCAAAGATAAGCTACAAGCGCCCTAGCTAGTTTATTTACATTATGTCTCTAAACAAATTTCAGTTCTTTGATATTAATGAAATGAAATGTTATTTCCATTACATCTTTGTATTTATGGTTATATGTGTATTATTTTGCATTCCTACATAAATCTGGATGAATATCATTTCAAAGGATTGAAACCATGACAATACATCTTCTTCCTCATGGAATAAACCCATTCTCTATGTTATTTTATTATAGCAATGCTCATATATTCATTTTCATCTATACTTGCAATGTCATCCTCTTCATTATATTGGTATATTTCCAAACTTTTATCATTTCAGTATATGCCTACAACATTCATCAAAGTAAACATGCATATCATAACTATTTCTAAGTATTAAGTATTTATTCAAGATGAATTTCAATTTATGAAGTTCAACTATATATATATATATATATATATATATATATATATATATATATATATATATATATATATATATATATAATCCAATCCAATACTTATGTATATGAATAGGTATCTACTTCATATAGTTGGCATGGACAAGACTTAGCACATTATTTTTGCAAATACTCTTTATGTATATAATGCGCTCATTCTTCCAACTAGCATGCAACACGAATTTATTACATTACATTTGTTCAAGTTATTTCTTCCTTGCAGTCACACATCATTCTCACTAACACAAGGGATGGAAATGTGCAACCTTTGCCATCAAAATTTAAAAAATACCATAAATGAAGAGTTTCAGAACATTAATATCTTATTTTGTTACCTTATAAAAATTTGGCGAGAGGCCATATATGTAAGTTAAAAAGCCGATTCAATTGCTAACTTACATCAAAATGTTGGACAATGAATAGGCTTTTCCTTTTCTATGTCTCCCCAAAGAATTACCTATGCTTTTTAGAGAGTTATCCCACCAACAATAAAGAGGCAAGTGGGGAAAGAACACCCATATTAAGATTGTTGAGCGAACAACGTTCTTGGGGTTTGAGTCTAGAGTCCACCCATTCAAGTGGATCCGCTGAGATCCCATAAAATATGGGTTATTTATAAATATTAATTCTTTGTCTTTTTTTGTTCCAAACAAGAAGGTATAAAACCCCTTGCCACATAAACAATGAGTCATTTGTCCTTCAAAGTTTTCTAATTATTTTGGATTCAAGATGTCATTTTTTAGGGAATGACTAGATTCATATGAACTAGCTAATTAGACTTTTTTTCTACCAACTCTATGACCATGTGTTTGGGGGAGGACATGAAAGCTTCACTGCAAGAATATTTTTAGTTCTCTTGACAAACCATGTTGACTCCCTAATTTAGTTTCAAAAATAGTTCCAAAAAGGATTTCAACCAAGGTTTTATATATTCATAGTTCAAACATTTTAATAATACACTATTCAATATAAGGAAGATGTGTAAATCTCTCTATCATTAAGATGGAGTTTGCACATGACATATAATTTTTTTTTAATTTAAAAATCTTAGAAACAAGTTTGTAGATGAATACGATTTTTTTTAACTATTCTCTGTTTTGGAGATTTTTTGCTAAAGCAAAACAAATTTTTATCATTATGATTTTTTGTTGTTCAAAATGTGTTTTTAAATGCATAAACAAATTCAGCACCCTAACAAACCCCAAATAACTCTAATTTTAAAATGTGTTTTAAATGCATAAACAAATTCAACACCCTAACAAACCCCAAAAAACTCAGATTATACAAGATTCACAATTCAAATTTGTTAAGTTCAAAATTGTGAAAACCTATAAAGAAGGAGATAACATTGTTGTGGAGGTAAATCCCCTCTGCGGACAGAGGCGATCCCTGCTAGCCCAGATCGGGTCTAGCAACAATCGTATCATGCTAAGGCGTAGGTTCCTAATTACAATAAACCAACTTGCGAAGAAGGCCTACCTCAAGTCCAACGCTGTTGTTCGTAGAGAAGATGGCACTCCCGTTTCCTTGCTCCAGCAAATCACAATCCTCTCGCTCGCCACGATCGAACACCTGCACACACAAGAAACACGACAAACACAAGAGTAAAACCCAATATATGCAATTATGTATCAGTTAGAGAAGACACAACTCATGATCATAATGAACGATACGAGTGGAACCATAACCAATAGTCGCTTATCATTAATTCATACAAAGGAAAATACAACTTCGCTCTGACGCTGAATCTTCCTTCGGCGGGTCGTCAGCAGAATACGTCTCAGTAAATCTTGTCGGGAATGGGGACAAGCCTCTCTCTTAGATCGTCAATATCCTTGCTACTGATTTGGCACTATGAGGATTATTGCAACATTCTTTAGGCTATGAAGGCTCTTGGAGATTCAACCATTCAGCCCTTCAGCTATTCAGCCCCTTGATCAATGGATGAAGGCTATATTTATAGAGGATAGGAGGAGGTTGGGATCCCTACAATAGTGGAAGGGAGGCCTTATCCCTTGGGAGGTTCCCCATAAGGTGGAAACAAGAGGCCAAAGAAGGAAGGCCATGGTTATTCAGTCGAAACCACTCCTCATGACTCATCCACAAAGTTGTTGTAATCGAAACTTCGCCTCTTTTTTTAAAAAACTATCCAAAAGCATATTGGTGCGGGTGCTTAACTGGGAAAGAGCGCCAATTGGCATGGGCTCAGTGTTAATTTTCCTCATTGGTGCGAGTACATAACGGGCTACCAGCGCCAAGGCAAAAACAAGTGTTTTTAGGGGTCTGCTCAGGAAATGATCAACAGAAGGAATGTTGTCCTCATGGAAAGGGATGAAATGATGGTATTTGCAAGGCATGACACTACTTATTCGTCACAGAAACGACCCTCCAATGGGCAAGATGGGGATTGCAGGGACGGTGAAAAATTGTTGTGTAACAGATGCCCCCTAAAGCATGAGGCCCAAAAGAGAGAGAGGGGTGAAATGCTTTACGAGAACGTGTCCAACAGAAAACACTACCGTCGGAAAACCTGCGTAGAGAAGTACAACTGATATCTAAAATACATGATATATGTGGTATGGGCACAGCCATCCATAACAGAGTATACAATAATCCAGATCCAAGGTATGGACGCAGCCATCCAGTGAGGATCGATAAATAGACTCAGGTATGGTCGCAACCATCCAATCAGTGAGTCATGTAACCAATCATAATAATCCACAAAATCGCAGCCTGGATTCTAACAGACGAAATCCAGGGTCTTGCGCTCCATCTCGACCTGAACAAAGTACAAGTTCAAGCATGTGAATAAGTGAGCTGAAGTCGAACATGCAAGAACATCGCCTGAATACCAACCAATGATGAAAGCTATTAACAGATGCGAGAGGTACCACCAATAATGACAATGGTCCTCAAGGTACTATAGGTACAATCTACGGCATGTGAATCAGTGAGATGGCGTTGAACACCCGTAGAATCACTCGATCGAAGGCCAATGATGAAAACCTCACATCGAACGCGAAGAACCTGCCATTAAGGCATGTAGGCTCCAAGGTGCCAGAAGGGAGTCTCTAGATCATCTTCCCGAATAATGAGCTGAAGTCGACAGGAAGTGACCTTGATCGAATTTGGGCCATAATGTTTCCCACATCATTTACACGAGACAGAGGAACATAATGTCTTTTTGAATCAGGATCAGATGAGAATCAGAGGAAGGTTGAGACTTTTGCAGAGGTCAACTTATCTTGAACATATCGGCGGCACGATAGTGGATTTGGAAGTATTTGACATCAAAAGATCAAAGGTCATGATGATGAGGCAAAGAGAAGATGAGAGGTCAAAAGGGATCACCCAAACCCATGGAGGCAAGTGGAAAACAAGATGAGATGTCCCCAACCTGACACGAATGCAGACAAGTGCCATGTTCAAGAGCGACATACTGCCGACACGACGATGATACTGGTTCCATTTTTCCCCCACCATTTCTGGAAAGTACCTCTTTATTTTTACACAAGCTTGCAGAGGATACCATATGCTTGTCATATAAATTCTTCCTTCAAACAAATCCATCCTAGTACATTTAACGAGCCCTAGGAAGGAGGAACTCGAATATCATCATCACGACTGAATCCAATGTCATCAGGTTTTAACGAGTCTGACAAAGCGAGAACTCGGCGTCTTTTCATGTTTAGAGAGTTTGAAAAGACAGCGGAAAAGTAAACTCCAACGGTCCCTTTTCGTAAATAGTTCCTCAGATCCAAAAAGGTAGAAAACTATGTCTGAGAAAACCTCCTAGTCGCGATAGGCTAGGGTATTCCTTTTTCGTAAATAATCTATCCCAGCCCGAAAAAGGGGTAAACGTATACTGGGTAGATGTCATTTCGCAGCCACTTTAACGAATTCGAAACGACAAGCGTCTCGGCAATCTTTTCAGTTTTCAAGAGTCAGAAAAGAGCTGAAAGATTACTCCTCCTGGAGGAACGAGTGGTATACAGGGTAGCTACTGGTTTCGGTATTGGTGGAACTGCTCTAGAACAAGTAAAGGTGAAGAGGCTGGCTAACAAGACCACTCATCGCAGCGGTTCCTCAAGAACGGGTAACATAATCAAGTGAAGGCATATGATCAGCCAAGCAGATAGTGACGATGGAGTGAAAAAACCAAGGCTCATCTGGCAAAAACAGGCTGATAAGATGGCAATCACAAGAGGTAAAATGGGAAAGGTTTCATTTTTACACAAGCTTGAAACAAAGATAAACTATGCTTGAAACTGGTTTCATTTTTACACAAGCTTGAAACGAAAACAAACTATGCATGAAAAAGTAAGCATGCCCCCAGCATGGTGACTCAATTCGATGTACATGCCCCCCAAGCTTCAATCCATATGAAAGGTAGACGGAGTGAAGGTTCAAATGACGAGATCAATAGAAAGACTCAACTGGGATTTTACGAGAACTTATCAAATACTCAAATTGAACGAGAACGTGTTTCATTATTTTAATGAGGTTGACACATTAAAAGAACTATCCTCTGGACACCTTGTTTCATGGTTTAAGGAGCTTGGCACAAGACAAGGAACTCTGCTTCGACAACCTTGTTTCATTTTTTAAGGAGCTTGACACAGGAAAAGAATCATGCTCCGACAACTTTGTTTCATTTTTTAAGGAGCTTGACACAGGAAAAGAACCATGCTCTGAGCGACCTTATCATAATGAACAAGAATTCATCGCTTCCAAGAGTTTCACACCCGATGGAAGGAAAACATCCTGGAAGTCAGGACCCAATTCCCCCAGCACCTGATGCACAATGGCACTATCACTGGGTACAGGCACGGGGTAGGTAGCCACATAGTTGACCTGCGGTGGGGAAGATACAACGGGTGGATAAAAACTAGGAAGGGATGATGGTGGGCCAGCTTCCATATCAGGACCAAAGAAGGAAAGATGACCAATGGTCACGATCCGTCCTTCATGCGGAAAAAAGACCACACAAAAAAGGGAGGAGACAAGAGCTCCCATGGCATAGGTGTAATCGCGCCCCAAAAGTAGATTGAAATCCAAGGGGAACAACCATCACGTCCATATGGATGGTTTTACCTCCCAAAGTAATAGGTAACCTTGGAAGGATCCCTAACAGTTGACTAGTTCTTCTATTAAATGCCAACAGATTCTGCGTAACAGGCGCAAGCGCCGGCGAGCCAAAAGCTTGCCAAGTAGTTGAGGATAGAACACTAACATATGCGCCTTCGTCTATAATGGTGTTGGGTACGATCAGACCAAAAGCCTGTACTGTGATCTCGAAAGGCACATAAGACGGAAGGCGTATCCTGCAAATCGACTCCAATCAAAGGAAGCGACCAAACTACTCGGAGGGGCTACCATCGAACCGAGATGGTCTTCCCCTGGTGTTATGGAAGAAGAAGGAGCATCCTCCACGACCTCCATCTCGAAGGTGGGAGGGGTATCCTCTGGGACCTCCATCATGGGAGGCGGAGGAGCAGCTTCTTGAGGTACAGGGACAGGAGAATCCTTCTCCAAGTCCGAAGAATCTGAAGAAACAAGAAGAACCTGAGGGATGTGAGGTCCACTCTCAATGGAAAATACCTGGTGCACCGCAGGCGGGTCCAGCTCAACCGATCCCACGACCAATGGTTGGTCGAGGATGGATTCCTGAATTTGAATTTCCAAAGGAGCGGGATCGACCAAGGATGACTCTTGACCAATCATAGGATCAGCTGGTGGAGGACTCAAAGAAAGATGTGTGTAACCAGCCGGAAGGCACAGCACAGAAACATCTGAGTTGTCCAAAACTCACTTGGCTTCATCCATATACAGACAAAGGTGAATGGCATGGTGCCCCCCACACAACTTACAGGGATTGGTAAGCTTACCCTGCTTCTTAGGAGCCTTACCAGCACCAGTTGAAGATGTGCCCCCAACCTGACTCCCAGAAGCCAAAGGCAACGGCAGACGACCATTGGACCATACTTCAAGCACCTTGGGAATGCTAGGGAAATCTCGAAGAAGATGGTCTCCCGTGCACAACATGCAAGGGAACTTGACTTTCCGTGGAGGGTTGGAAGGTTTATCAAGAGGAGACTTCTTAGGTGCAATAGCCGCAGAGCTAGCCTCTCCTTTATCGAACTTATTCTTCTTTGTCTTCTTCTTCTTCTTCTTAGCCACCTGGTTACTCGAATCCAGACTTCCACCAGGCGAAGTAGAAGAGGAGGACGCAGAAACAGGCGAAGGGGAGAGGTCCACCTTGGATTCAACATGATGTTGTTCAGGTGGAGGAATTGATTGAACAGCAGGCGGGACATTCGGGACCACAGAGGTTGAAAACAACCAAACAGGCAACCCAACAGTTAATTCAGGAAGGGAAAACGTTGCCATATAAGGAGCGCCAACATTTCCAAAAGGAGGAAAAGGACCAGGATTCCCATTGGAGGGGATTCCTTGGTTGGTGTACTCCGGAAAATTTTCCATCAGAAACGATCTTAGAACAACACCCTAAGGAAACTAACTCTAACTAGGAATATTTCATGGGCAGTTAATTTTTAAAACATTGAAACAAAACTCTACCGTTTCATCTTTTAAGAGTCGAGAAACAGGCAAAGGGTGACTCTATCGCTTTCAGATTGGAAACAAGCGTGAAAGGACAAGCGCTTGATGATATTTTCAAATTTAATGAGTCAGAAAAGATCGAAATGATTGCTCAGGAATTCTAGGCAAAGGGTGTACCAAATAACCGTGAACTGCAATATACACCTTGGTTTCAAAATGAAAGATAAATCAACCAAGGGCTTAACGTATGTGCAGGCACTCTCCCCGAATTTTGTGTCAAGTGTATCACGGGTATAGGGTGGCAGACTCAGCTTCCTATGGATAAAGGATAGAAACCTAGTGGGGTCTCCCTTTATATACGCGACGGTACGAGGAGCACAAGTCCGTACTAGTGTTGTCTAAAGCCAAGAGGCGAACGACAACTACTAGGTTTAAAGACGCCAGAACACGTCTCTAGCCTAGACCTCTAAATATTTCGTTAATGTTCCAATGCTGCCTTAGTGTAAATTGAATAAATTTTAATGTTTATTTTCAATTATGTCTCGGTTTCAAGGCCCTACCGCATGTCATCTGACAATCTCCTATATGCAGCTATATGAGAAAATAAATCTTTCAATTTGATGAATGCTATCTAGTTAAGGGAAGAGCTTCAAACAATGATGTGACATAAAACAACACTGCAAACGAAATATTTTCCAAACTAGATGACTTTCACTATCCAAAAGTAATTTCAAACATTCAACGATGCGAATAATGCAATGTAATCTATGCAAAATCCTCTTTTTCGAAAACTATGCAATTGTAATCTATGCACAATTTCTTTTTTCTTTTGAAAGAACAAGAATGCACTCAATGCATTTTTCGATGAAATGAGAATCTACTTAATGCATGCTTTTAATAAAAGAGAATGCACTTGAAGCGATTTTTAGCTTTCAATCATTAAACAATGTGATCTAAGTTCAATGATAAATCTCAAAAATAATTTTCAATGCAATGTGATCTAATGCATGAAAAAAAAACTTTGAAATGAAAACTAAAAGAACGCAAAACTCCTTAATGAAGGACGAATGCAAAAGAGATGTAAACAAACACTAAGAATGCAATCGTTGTTTCAAACACTTTGTAACGAAATTCCTCAAAAGGCTACAAGACATATGAGGTCAAGCACAAAAAGGACTTCCAAAGCATGAGATCAAAACAAGGCATTCATTCCCTTTTACATCAACCAATCATGGAGAGAAGACATTTCAAACAATGAGCAATGTAATCTACGCTCATACAGAGGAAAGACTGGAAGGGAAAGACACACTGGTGAAGGATTCAGGGAAAAAATCTCAATTTTCACACACCCTGAAATTGGCACGACTTTGTCATTGACAACTAGCGCCAACTGGCGTGACTTGCTCATTGACAACTAGCGCCAATGGAAAATTGGCGCGGGTTGCTAACTGACAACAAGCGTCAACGCCTGAAAATGAAAAAACAAAGAATTTCTCCCAACCAAGACCAGACTCACCACTTCAAGTAAAATCTAAAACAAACCCAGAAGCAAAGTACTAACCAAAAGAAACTTCCGAACAAGGGTAAACCCTAGCAGCTACAGGAGATGGCGTGACTGTCTGGTTGTAATCCGCGCCAGACAAGAAATGGCGCAAGTGATGAACTAGCAACCCACGCTAATTGGAGCAACTGTCAGGCTGGAAACCGCGCCAATAAATCCAACCATGAAAAGATGAAAATTCGAAAAAATAGAGGTCAGATCTGATCCTCTGGGGGTTGAATAGAGGTTTAACACTTAGAAAAAAGCGAACCAAAAGAGTTGATCAAGCAAGCAAAGTCAAGAATCGATCGAAAAGACAAGACAATACTCCAAATCAACGATCCCCAGTGGAGTCGCCAATTTTTTGTGGAGGTAAATCCCCTTTGCAGACAGAGGTGATCCATACTAGCCCAGATCGGGTCTAGCAACAATCGTATCATGCTAAGGCACAGGTTCCTAATTACAATAAACCAACTTGCGAAGAAGGCCTACCTCAAGTCCAACGATGTTGTTCGTAGATAAGATGGCGCTCCCGTTTCCTTGCTCCAGCAGATCACAATCCTCTCACTTGCTGCGATCGAACACCTGCACACACAAGAAACACGACAAACACAAGCGTAAAACCCAATATATGTAATTATGTATCAGTCAGAAAAGACACAACTCATGATCATAATGAACGATACGAGTGGAACCACAACTAATAGTCGCTTATCATTAATTCATACAAAGGAAAATACAACTTGGCTCTAACGCTGAATCTTCCTTCGGTGGGTCGTCAGCAGAATATGTCTCAGTAAAGCTTGTCGAGAATGGGGACAAGCCTCTCTCTTCGATCGTCAATCTCCTTGCTACTGATTTGGCACTATGAGGACTATTGCAGCATTCTTTAGGCTATGAAGGCTCTTGGAGATTCAACCATTCAGCCCTTCAACTATTCAGCCCCTTCATCAATGGATGAAGGCTATATTTATAGAGGAGAGGAGCAGGTTGGGATCCCTACAATAGTGGAAGGGAGGCCTTATCCCTTGGGAGGTTCCCCATAAGGTGGAAACAAGAGGCCAAAGAAGGAAGGCCATGGTTATTCAGTCAAAACCACTCCTCATGACTCATCCACAAAGTTGTTGTAATCGAAACTGCGCCTCTTTTTTTTAAAAACTTTCCAAAAGAAGATTGGCGCGGGTGCTTAACTGGGAAAGAGCGCCAATTGGCATGGGCTCGGTGTTAATTTTCCTCATTGGCGCGAGTACATAACGGGCTACCAGCACCAAGGCAAAAACAGGTGTTTTTAGGGGTCTGCTCAGGAAATGATCAACAGAAGGAATGTTGTCCTCATGGAAAGGGATGCAATGCTGGTATTTGCAAGGCATGACACTACTTATTCATCACAGAAACGACCCTCCAATGGGTGAGATAGGGATTGCAGGGACGGTGACAAATTGTTGTGTAACAAACACGTAGATGCTTTACAATTACTATCTATTACACCATTTCTAGAGGCTATCACATGCCTAAAACATTAATAAGATGATGTCATGCAATCTCATTGACATACAACAAATAAATAAAGGAATGCCCATAATATTAAAGAATTAAATAAATTACGGTAGTCTTCTTATTGAGTGAAGAGTCAATAAAACACCATTTCTTCAAATTTGATTTCCCACAAGATCAAGAGAAGTGAATAGTTCTCAGCACCCAACCTTTCCCCTTTAGCGAAGACAACCCACAAACATGACGCAAAACAGTAAAAAAAATTATAACAATGAAATCCAAGCTTATCAAGGACAATAGAAGGTTGCGCCCATTAAACCCTCTAAACACATGTAGGGTTGCACCCATTAAAGATGTTTTAAAATTACCATCTATTACACCATTTCTAGAGGCTATATCACCTATCCCATAAACACTAATAAGATGATGTCATGGAATCTCGTTGACATGCAACAAATAAATAAAGAACGAATGCCCATAATATGAAAGAAGAATTAAATAAAGTATGATATTATTCTTATTAAATGAACAATCAATAATACATCATTTCTTCAAATCAAGCAAATACAGTACGGTGGCAACACATATTTCTCAGGCTATATAGGCTATTTAATGCAGTTGGGCAGTATATGCCCACCATTATATTTAAATTTGTTTAAATCTAACGGTGGGCATATACTACCCAACCACATTAAATAGTCATTTCCCAAGCTATATAGGCTATTTAATGCGAGTGGACAGTATATGCCTATATGCCCACCATTATATTTAAATATTTTTAAATATAACGGTGGGCATATACTGTCCAACCGCATTAAATAACCATTTCCCAAGTTAGATAGGCTATTTAATGCGGGTGGGAAGTATATGCCCACCTTTATGTTTAAATTTGTTTAAATCTAACGATGGGCATATACTCCCCAACCGCATTAAATAACTTATAGCTTGGAAAATAATGATCGCCAACCAAGTACGGTAGTCTTCTTATTGAATAAAGTCTCAATAATACATCATTTTTTCTTATTAAATGAAGAGTCAATAATACAACATTTCTTCAAATCAAACTTACATCAAGAACACATTTCTTCAAATCAAACTTACATCAAGAACAATAAAATGTTACGCCCATTAAACCATGTTCCTCAATAACTCCTATTCCTCAAAATAGGAAACTACTATTCTGTCGTCGGGATTTGAACCTGGGTCACCTGGGTGAAAACCAAGGCACCCATTAAACCATGTTTCGTGATAACACCTATTCTCTCAAAAGAGAAAACTACTCTTTCATTGTCGAGATTCGAACCCAGGTCTCCTAGAGTCAATAATACATCATTTCTTGGTCAGGATTTAAACCCAGAAACCATGTTCCTCGATAACTCCTATTCTCTCAAAAGAGAAAACTACTCTTTCGTTGCCATGATTTGAACCCGGGTCTCCTAGGGTCAATAATACATCATTTCTTGGTCGGGATTTGAACCCAGGTCGTCTCGCGTGGAGTCAATAATAGATCATTTCTTGGGAGCCTGGGTGAAAACCACAACACCCATTAAACCATGTTCCTCAATAACTCCTATTCTTTCAAAAGAGTAGTTTATGTTCCTCAATAACTCCTATGCTAAATGGAAGAACCGAAAATTATGCTAATTCAAGAAACGAATGTTTCAGCTAATAAATTAGAAGCAATTTTATAGTCCTTTAAACTGCATTATGAAGTAATGTCGAATGATGCTAGAGGCACGACTGGAGGAGTTTCAATCATATGGAACCCAGCTGAGGTAGAAGTGGATGAATGGATAGGATCATCATGTACCATTTTTGGAAGGTTTCGACAAATCGGCACTCGAGAAAAGGTAATGTTCACGGCAGTATATGGTCCTTATATACAAGGAGAGAAAAATGACTTCTTAAACAGCATAAGAACCTTGAGATCCCAACATACAGAGAAATACTGGATGATAGGATGGGATTTCAATATGATTTTGAATCTCTCAGAAAAAAAAGGTGGAACCAGAAGAGAAGATCTTGAAATGGGGTTGTTCAGAGACCTTCTAACAGATTTAAAACTTGTTGACATCCCCACAGTCAATGGAATCTTTAATTGGAACAATCGTAGGGGGGAAAGACATCAAATATCCTCTAGGCTTGATCGATTTCTAATCTCAGAGGAGCTGCTAAGCGTAGATGCTTATTATGAAGAAACAATTCTACCAAGCACTGGTTCTGATCATTGGCCCATTCAACTGGAAATTGATATCAAAGATGTCCCAAAAAATAGGCTGTTTCATTTTGAATTGTTTTGGTTAAGAGATCATGCATTCCTGGAACAAGTGCGAGACTGGTGGATATCATTCAATACACAAGGAAGAAATAGTATGCATACTTTCCAATTGAGATTGAAGCAATTAAAAAAAGAAATCAAAACCTAGAATAAAACACAGTTTGGAAATATTCAGGCAACAGTAATTACTCTCCAAAATCGAATGAAACAGAACCAACAGGAAATGATTCTACATGGTCGAACAGAAGCTCTGATTGATCAAGAAGGCATAATTCTTAGTGAACTAGAGGAAAGATGAAAACAAGAAGAAATATTATGGAAACAAAAATCAAGGGTGAAGTGGTTAAAAGAAGGCGAGAAAAACACAAGTTTTTTCCATAAATCACTAATTCAACGAAGACAAGACAATAGGATTTTCTCACTAAAAGATGAAAATGGAAACAAAATTTATCAGCCTAATGAAATGGAAGACCTGTTAGTGAGGCATTTTCAGGATATGGTAACTGATTCGAATCACAATAGAGCAGCGGCTATACAGCAAATCACCACTCATATAACTTTGAAAGTAAGTCGGGATTAGAACCTGGCACTAATGAGGGAGATAACATTTGCAGAAGTGGAAGAGGTAGTTAAAAATCTTCCAAAGCATAAAGCACCTGGACCAGACGGCGTTACAGCTGAATTTTATCAGGCTACCTGGTCATTCATGGGAAAAGATATCTGGGAACTGGTGGAGGAATCAAGGTGCACAAGGAATGTATACCCAACTCTGAATTCCACACTTATTACTTTAATACCGAAGCAAACCAAAGTTGATACCCCAACAGGGTTCCGGCAATAGCCTTGTGTAATGTCATTTACAAAATTCTATCAACAATCATGGTTAATTGGCTGAAACCTATACTGCATGATATTATTTCACTTGAACAAACTGGCTTTGTTAAAGGCAGACAGATCTTAGATGGAATCACAAGAGGCGATGCATTCCCTCAAAGAGCAAAAAGTAAAAGGTATGTTAATCAAACTCGACCTTTCAAAAGCATATGATAGATTAAACTGGTCTTACTTGAGAGAAATATTGGTAGCTTTTGGTTTTGACACCAGATGGATACAGTGGCTTTTCTCCTGCATTTCTATGCCTAATTATTCTATTATACTAAATGGGGCTCCAATCCAACCTTTTAATGCATCTCGAGGGCTATGTCAAGGTGATCCTATCTCACTGTTTCTGTTTATCATTGCTGCTGAAGGCCTTGGCCGTTTTATTAAGGCTCAAATCACAGCAACTTTCCTGAAAGGGTTGAACTTATGGGGAAGGGATATTAATCTCTCACATCAACAACTTTTTGATGACATTATGCTCTTCTATCATGTTTCTTTAGTGGAAGCGAAAGCTATTCTCAGAATCCTTCAAATCTTTATGGATGCCTCTGAAGCACTGATTAACAATGATAAATCTAACATTTACTTCTTTAATACTTCTATAGCCACAGAACGGTTTATAGCAAGGACCTTGGGATTCCAAATTGGAACTCTGCCCATGAAATATTTGGGATTTCCCTTGAATCAATCCTCGCTAAAGATCGCAGGGTGGTCAGATCTAATCTCTAAACTCCACTCTCAGTTGTAGAACTGGACGCTTAGAGCACTTAACGCACCTAGCAGAGTCACCTTCTTAAAATTGGGTCTTCAGTCAATTCCAATATATCAGTTATCTAGCAGAGCGGCTCCGAAGACTGTTTGTAATAATCTGATCAAATTTGTTAGGAAATTCCTCTGGCAGGGGGCACAAGACATGAGAAAATGGGCACTATTATCCTGGGAGAAGCTTATCAAAACCAAAAAATTGGGAGGGCTAGGGCTTCGCGACCCATATATTCTCAACCAAGTAATGGGAGCTACGTTATGGCGGCGATGGATTCAAGGAGGTCCAGATCTATGGAAATCAATATGGGAAAAAAAATATGCAATGCCCAATACCATTGTGGGGAAACTGAAAGTTGACATTACTCCTAAAGGGTGTGACATTTGGAACCTAGCAGCTAGCAACAGAGATTTAATACGACATCATAGCTTCTGGGAAATACGTGGAGGCAGAACAACATTGTTTTTGGAGGATTCATGGCAGCAGAGAGAGAAACTCTTTAGTCGCCTAGACCTAGGGGAAATATTCTTATTCACAAACACTCCAACCCACAGATTAATATACAAATACTGGAATACTTAAGAGGAAATCCAATGGCAAATATGGAAAATAAAAGAGCAATGGGCGAATGCACCACACACGGAACATTGGAATAACTTTGCTAAAGAAATGAAAACTAGAACAGTGTTGAAAGCAACAGGGGATGATATTTTAAGGTGGGGTTATCAATCGAAAGGTATGTTCACAATTGAAGAGGCTTACCACATTAAGTCAAATAACCATCAAGCACTGACAGGTCCAATTTGGAATAAAATCTGGAGTGTCAAATTCTGGCCAAAAGTTGAATATTTCATGTGGTTATTAACTCATAGAAAAACTTTAACATGGGATCATCTTCAACATCGAGGCATTCAAGGCCCATCTCTTTGTGTTATGTGCAAAAGGGAGGAGGAAAATATAGAACACCTATTCAATAACTGTACCTTTTCAAATGAAATTTGGAAACTTAATGAAGCAATCTTTCAACATTCTGATAGGGATAACACCAGCATTAATACAACCATCTGTAATTGGAGGAAAGGAGGGTATAAGAGTGAAGTTGTTAACCGTTCTTGGTGATTTTCAATAGGATTCATTCTCTGGGGAGTTTGGAAAGAGTGAAATCATCGCATTTTCCGAGGAGAAGAAAAACAGGTATGCCTAATATGGAACATTATAATTGAAAATATACGAGAAACCATATTGGTAGAATGTTGGTTGGATGATGATTGGAAAGGAGAGGCTAGAGAGGCGAGGATTTTAGCTAAATTGAATTTAAACCCTCAAGTGTTATCCCCATCACTGTGGAAGTTCAAATCAAATCTGGAGAATATAACAAAAAAATTTCAGCCACCACCAACAGGCTTTCTGAACCTTAATTTTGATGGTGCCTCTAAAGGAAACGTAGGACAAGCAGGGATAGGGGGTATATTTAGAAATTCACAAGCATTTGTTGTTAGAATTTATTCATTCCCCATAGGATTTGCAACTAATAATGAAGTTGAATTAATGGTGGTCAAACAGGGTCTCATTATTGCAACAAGGGAGAACTATCAAAGACTTATAGTAGAAGGAGACTCTGCAATGACAATCAGAATCCTTCAAAAGCTTCAACAAGGAAGTAATTGGGAAAAGATCAGTAAAATTTGGAGAACAGCTAGACTAATCGAAGAAATTGGCAATCTTATCCGTCAAATAGGATATGTCATTCCAACCCATGTCCTCAGAGAAGGTAATCAAGAAACTGATTACTTAGCTAATTGGGCCTGCAAAAATAAAGATCGGAGGTTGGATGTTAATCAGAATCACCAAGTTTGGAATGTGGAACTTCACCCTCTACAGATCATATTGGAAAAAGATAAATATGAACCCTGATCGGGGTGCCAGCTGCAAGGTCCTCCATCTACACGTGGTGGATGAAAGCACAAAATGAAATCATAATGCATGTGCCTGATCGAGTTGGTGGTCCTTCCCACCACGCCTCATCAAAACGAAATTATGGAATGGAAACTTCGGCGTACGCGACGTCAGACTCTCGCATTTTAGGCAGAAAGAATGGGATTTGTAAGAGGTAACATCTTACCACCCAGGCAGAACAAATTCCCATCGCAGAGAAAGGTAAAATCTGTAGCCTAGTGCATGAAAGAATTCAGGCGGCAGACAGAGGACTTTCTTTGTGGCTTTGGTGGTTATATCGGTATGTAAAAGTCATATTACTTCTCCTTTCTGCGGCTCTGGATAATGTTATGGAAGGTTATGCTGTAGTTAGTGTCCTTCATATGGAGTTTACATCTGATGTCGGAATGTGTATTACTATAGAACCTTGTTTTTGTAGCCCTAGTAGGTCTGTTTATTATGGTTTCTGGTTAAATTATGGGCATCATCTTTTAATTAAAACCATTATGCAGACAAGAAGTAGTAATTCTCGCCCCCGAGGCATCAAGAAAGGTAGGAAATGTAAATTGATTTGCATGGAGAGAGGGCTTCAAACTACCTGTATGCAATCTTTTTCTTTTGGTTCAGGGGTCCATAGTCAGGAGTCTGGGGCTTATAGTCAATTGCCCATTTCTAGTTTTAAGAAGGGTCTGCAAAATCTGGGTCGCCAAACAATTCATGTTTCCAATGGTCTTTGTTTATTGTCAAATTGTTGCATACGAGACCACGTTGTGCATTTGAGTTCTAGTAGTTGGAGAGAGTATAGTCGGTCTCTTTTCGGTCTGGTAGCTCCTACGAAATCTATTCAAGGTTTTTCTCTGTCTAATGTATCTGTGGCTAACCAAAGCCTGTATAGTTGGGATATAGAGTCCTGTCCATGGATTTTGAAGAGCCCTCCGGTTAAAGTCTGGTTGTTAACTAGTCTCAGGGATCATTGCCGTTGGGTTTGGGGTCTGATAATGCAAGAGAATTTATGTCCTATTCTTAGTTTTTCATTTGTCAAACTTGTCTGTCTTTGCATATTTGGTCACACTATAAAGAGCCCTCGGCTTCGCAAAACATCAAATACACCCCAACCCGGCTGTCATACTAATTGTTGTGTATATACAGGGTTTGTAAGCAGGTTTAAAGGCTCTTTGGAATCACATACCAGCATGGCGAAAACCAAAAGAGGCCAAGACAAGCAACCAGAAAATCAAACCACTGGCCCAAGTAAGAGAGGCCGGAAAACCAATAAACAAATTCTGCAAGAAATGGAAAATGTTTATGAATCGAGGAATCTAGAACATATCTGCAATGAAATTCAAGGTTGGGAGAGACAAACAGATAGCGAGGATGAAGATTTAAAGGAGCGGGTGGTGAAAATGGATTTCATTTTTGATCTGGGGAGTACACAAGGTCGAGTATCCTTGTTCCAACAATCAGTGAAAACCTATTGGAAAATGAAATGTCTGTTAGCTAAGGCCATGGCAAATATGGAGGTGAAGGATGAAAAGTCATCTTTGCTGTTTGAGCTTCTCCAAATTAAACAAGATATTCACAACATGATGAAGGCTTAGTTTCAAGTCAATGATAGAATTGGAAAGATCGAGCGTCAGCTCCATAGTCTTCAGCACAAAAATCTGATAGGATGCAATGCAAAAGATCCAACTCTGGTGGATTTGTCTGATGGATTTTCAATCTAGTTTAGCTATGCTGCATGTTTTTGTTGTTGTCGAATAGTAGATATAGTCTCTCTTTTAATTGTAAATGTTTTGGACACAGTAAAGCCGTAAAAGCAGCCACAAGAAAGAAAAAACAATTTAAATTTTGGATGGCTTTTAACTCAATGCGGTGGCCAACAGACCTGGTTTCCTTCGGGCAAGTTGAGGCTCTGCAATCAAGTTAGTATGTATAGCAACCTGCGTGTTTAAAATATAAAAATAAAAAAGCACTACCAAATTTACAACAACAAAAAAAAAAAAAAATACTCCTATTCTTTCAAAAGAGAAAACTACTCTTCTATTACCGAGATTTGAACCCGGGTCGCCTGGAGTCAATAATACATCATTTCTTCAAATCAAGGTTAACCATGTTCCTCGATAAATAGAAAGTTGCGCCCATTAAAATCATGTTCCTCGATAACTCCTATTCTCAAAAAAACTACCCACTCTTCCGTTGCAGGGATTTGATTGAACCTGGGTCGCCTGGGTGAAAACCAGGTATCTTAACCCTACTTGACGACAACGGATTGATAGAGTTAAAATTAATATTCCTATTATTTTCCTAATCAATGAACGAGTCCGCTATAACTCATCTCCTTCACCAACATAGACAAGTGAGTGACTGAATAATCAATCTTGTAAATTTTGTGGCCTTCAAAAAAGCGTATGCCATTTTATTTATGCAGCGGAAGCGTTTTCATATCCCACTGGTCACAGGATCGAAACCTCTCTGTATCAAAAGTGGCTTCAATTTTTAAGTTTCAATAATCTTTTAGTTGTCGGTTTGTCTGTCTGTCTCATGTGTGCCAGTCCATTTCCATTGTTAACTGGACTGAGACACCTTTAACGTAAATAAACTGTCTAATAATTTTAACGGACACTTCGAAATCTGATCACTGTCAGCCCACAGAAAAAATGAAAACCGCGAGCCTTCATTGAATGTTGTCGCATTACAGTGGATAGTTTACCATCCATCATCAACACTATTCTTCTTTAATGGAAGAGCAGGAACCAAAAAAGCACTTTATTATTATGGAATAAAAAGTCTTCAAAGATTCACAGATCTGGGAGATTGGATTGGTCCAAAGAAGGTTGTTAAGATTTCATAAATATCTCTCCTCAATATAATATTATCCAATGTCTTAATATGCATCTTAGAAAAGAAAACATTCCCTTTCCTTTTTAATTTCTTTTTCACCTTTTGTTCTGTCATAAGCTCGTTCTCTAAATTGCCACCTCCTAGAGATCTATTGCCTTAGGTGTAGTAGGTTGTACTTTGTCACTACAAAAATAAATGGTGCCATGGTGTAGTTGGTTATCACGTCAGTCTAACACACTGAAGGTCTCCCGTTCAAGACTGGGCGGCGCCAATCATGTTTTGTGCTCCTTTTCTTCAACGTCAAACACTAATGGATAATCAGCAGAAAAAAAAAACTGTAATAAGGAACTCAAGATTGAACATTCGCACCAATGAAGTTTTGTGCTCCTTTTCTTCAACGTCAAAAACTAATGGGTAATCAACCTGTAATAAGGAACTGAAGATTGAACATTCGCACCAATGAAGTTTTGTGCTCCTTTTCTTCAACGTCAAAAACTAATGGATAATCAGCGGAAAAAATAAAACTGTAATAAGGAACTCAAGATTGAACATTCGCACTGAAATATGGGATACATGATGAAGAAAAAACTAATGGATAATCAGCAGAAAAATAAAACTCTAATAAGGAACTCAAGATTGAACATTCGCACTGAAATATGGGATACATGACGATAAGGACAATATTTAATGGATAATTAGCAGAAAAAGAAAACTGGTCAGTTAAACACACTGAAGGTATCTTCGTAGTTATTTTTTTCAAACTGTTGGGAATCACTGCTAGACCAAAATCCACAAGTGTTAGTCAACGATCATATTGCCAAAGATAAAGATTCACGAGAGGCAGTTAGTCCATGTCGCAAAAAGATTCACGAGAGGCAGTTATTCCATGTCGCAAAATACATGGGGAGCATTGGTTTATCCAATGTCCAACAATCTCCCCCCAATGCGAGCTAAGTGTGTATCGAACTCGTGACCTAGGCTCTAATACCACTTGTTGGGAATCACAATTGCCATTAGACTAAAACCCACAGGGGTTAATTAATGATCACATCGCCAGAGATAAGGATCCACGAGAGGCGGTCACTGGTGATAAAGATTGCCGAGAGGCGGTTAGTCCATGTCGTGAAATACACGGGGAACGTTGGTTTATCCAGTGTCCAACAATCTCCCCCCAACACGAGCCGGGTGTGTATTGAACTCATGACCTAGGGTCTGATACCGCTTGTTGGGAATCACGATTGTCGTTAGACCAAAACCCACAGGTGTTAGTCAACGATCACATCGCCAGAGATAAGGATTCACGAGAGGCGGTTAGTCCATGTCGCGAAACACACAGGGAGCGTTGGTTTATCCAATATCCAACAATCTCTCCTCAACGCGAGCCGGGTGTGTATCAAACTTGTGACCTATGCTCTGATACCACTTGTTGGGAGTCATGATTGTCGTTAGACTAAAACCCATAGGTGTTGGTCAACGATCACATCACCAAAGATAAAGATCCACGAGAAACGGTTAATCCATGTTACGAAACACACTAAGACCATTGGTTTATCCAATATCCAACACAAACATCTCCTTTTCTTCAACATCAAGGTCAAACATCCGCACTAAAATATGGAATAGATCATAGATCATAAGAGTAATGACGATGCAACATATCCTATGTTAAGAAATAGAAAACTAAAACAAGGAATAAATCATGAGAATACGGAATATAAGATGGTGGTACTGATTATGATTACTGAAACATGGAATAGATCATGACAATACGGAAATATAAGATGGTGATACTGATTATGATTAGGGATGGGAGTATGATAGGAGAAAATAATCCAAGTACTACCTCTTAGATATACATAACAAACGTTAATGATACTGCTGGAATAGCTCAGTTGGTTAGAGCGTGTGGCTGTTAACCACAAGGTCGGAGGTTCAAGCCCAACTTCTAGCGTTCGAACAAATTTAGAAAATTCTGCTAAAAATTATCGGACTTAGAATTAGCGTTCTATCAAATTTAGAAAATTCTGCTAAAAATTATCGGACTTAGAGTTAGCGTTCTATCAAATTTCGAAAATTCTCTTTAGACTTACTTACAGTTTTTTCACTTTTGTGTCTCTTCCACTTGATTGTATACAGGTTATTAGAAAGAATTTGTGTCTCTTCCACTTGATTGCATAGGTTATTAAAAAAAAATTCTCTTCTACATTGATTGTATACAGGTTATTTATAAAAATGAAGAAAATCTTACACCATACACGTCTTGTTAGATTGTATACAGGGCAAAAATATATTTTGGTTAGACTTACAGTTTTTTCACTTTTGTGTCTCTTCTACATTGGTTTTATACAGGTTATACTCCATACACATCTTGATTAGGCTTACAAGGTTTTCACTTAGGTGTCTCTTCTACATTGTTCTACATCATACCGGTTATTTATAAAAATGAAGAAAATCCTACTTCAATGTTTCTTTGAATTGCTTATATGTCATATCTCCTGTGGAACACATCTTGGTTAGACTCATAGGTTTTTCACGTAAGTGTCTCTTCTACATTGATTGTATACAGGTTATTTATAAAAATTGAAGAAAAACCTATTACATATGCATCTTCGTTGGATTTACAGGTTTTTCACTTATGTGTCTCTTCTACATTCATTGTATACAAGTTATTTATTGAAATGAAGAAAATCTTACTCCATTTTACTTAAATGTTTCTTTTGAATGGCTTATATGTTATATCTGTCATGGATAAATGTTTCTTTTGAATTGCTTATATGTTATATCTATTCTGGATTGGATTGTTTGTATTGAAGTTACTTACTAAAATGAAAAAGTTATCCATTTCATTATTTTATTTATGTCTCTGTTTTGATGTTAAAAATAAATTATATATATATATATATATATATATATATATATATATATATATCTTTTTAATGATTTACATGTATGTGTTTTCCTTCTTCATTTGAGTAGTGTTTCTTTTGGATTACTTATATATAGATTATTAATAAAAATGAAAATGAGAATAAAAATAAAAATAAAAATAAAAATCTGATTGTTATTTATTAAAATGAAAAAGTATTCCAGTTCACTATTGTGTGTTTTCTGGATTTGTATAGAAAAGAAAATCATGCTGGAATATTGGATGGTTTGTATACATGTTGTTTATAAAATTGAAAAAAAAAATTATAATGGAATATTAAATCTTTTTTGGATTGTTTATCTATAGATTATTTATAAAAATGAAAAAGAAAAGTTGTTCATTTGTATTATGAAAGTATGCTTCATATGGCATCTATCTAGATTTTCACAAGATGAGTTCTCGCCATAACGTGATTTTAGATATGTTCATAGACTATAGCATAACATTGCGTCCAAATGATATCAAAACTAAATGATAGATAAAGGAAACATCCATCCAGGCTAGTCAGCAAAAACGAGTCTAATATGAGTGAAGCCAGATCTTCAAGACACAACCAACTTGTTCCTCAAAAACATAACATCCAAAAAATTAAACAACATTATAGACCTCGAATGTCAAAAGGAGTAGAAAAGTCATAAAAGTTGTGATATATGCATGCTTGCTTGATGTGGGCAGTCTCGCTTGATGGGGGAGGAACATACTCCGTCTCATGCAGAGGGAGAAGAAGCTCACTGATTTATGGGGCTGGCTTGCTTGATTCGCAAGAACTGCAATGTGGAATATCAAAACACAACAACAAACCCAAATTGTACATGAACAAAGAACCCTGTAGTAATCAAGGAGTCGGAACAACATATTCTTCTATCAGCTGGGAGCCACTGTAATGAAGGATATGGATACTGCCAAGAGGGGTAGTGAGGCCCCTCTTTGATAACTAATCTGCACGGGTGTTGTTTTGTCTATAAATATGATGCATTGGTAGATCATTGAGCTTTGTGAGGAGGTGTTTTATTCGAGAAATCCACCCTTGCATACCTTTAGGTTGATAGTGAGACCTTCCAGAAATCTCATCTAGCACAGTTTTTGCATCTCCATAGATGTTCACCGATTGCAACTTCAAATTGTAGGCCATCCAAAGGCCACTCCAAAGTGCCATAATTTCCTCCTTGTTATTTGTTCCCCTACCACTATTCCAAAAGATCTGGAATCTTTCCAGATTATCAAGCTTTACCCATGATCCACACCCACACATGCCCCCCTGTTGAGCCCCATTGAAGAAAACCGCTGGAAGAGATATTGGATAGGGGCGAATGCGATGAGATAAATCCTTCATAACAGCACATGGAAGGGGTTGTGCAGTAATCCAAGCCATAATGGCTCCATGGATTTGAGAAATATTCACAGGCCTTCCACAAAAAATAAAATGATTATGTGCTAACCATACCTCCCAAAAAAGATAGAAGGACAGAGCTTTAATTTTACCAGTGTTTGATCCCCATATAGCTAAGTATTAATGAAACTATCCAGCCACCACCCCGAATCTATAAGAAAATGTGATAAGAGGGACCAAATCCTGTGTATAACTGGGCAACACAGAAAAAGGTGGGTAACCGATTCTCCATGGGCATGAAAAAAGATACACCATCCAGGACCATGCATTCCCTTTTTATTCAGATTGTCCCAGATCAATATGCGATCCTTCCAAACTAACCAACGGAAAAGTAAGATTTTAAATTTTCCAACACCATTAGACTCGGAAAGGAGAAGGAACCCTTTTAGCCATCTGATTACAAATGATGTGATCGTAGATATCCTTCACAACTAAACCATCCCCTTTCATTATCCCGTCCCACACAATTCGATCTCCTTTCGGATGAAAGCACAAACCTGCTACTTGTAGGCGGGCCACATAGTGCTGCCAAGATCCAACATCATGTTCATGTAATCCCAGATGTGTCACAGATTTCCATATCAGACACCCCTGTGGCCATATAGCTATCACTTGTGAGAGATAAAATATACCCCTTTGTGTCAGTCTATGGATAAGCTTGTCTTCCATCTTCTGCCCATCACAAAGACCTAAAATTTTGTCACAGCTCAGAACAATTTGGTGTCTGTTGCCAAAACTCTAGGCCAGTAGCTCTGCGAATAACCCCATTACTTTCTAGAAAATTTTCTAAATATAAGACCCACTTTTCTAAATTACATAGGATTTCCTATATATCTGCATTAGAGGATCACCATCTAAGTATTTAATCTAAATGAGAGCAGGCCAGATGCCCCGCCCATTTAGCGCTCTCCATAAAGATTTTATTAGAAGAGCATTCAAAAAGGAGCACTCATTCAAAAGACCCCAACCCCCATATACCTTAGGAATCGAGATGCTATCGAGCTTGTAGAGATGATACTTTTTTTCCTTTCAAACCCTTGTCCATAGAAAATGAAAAAATGTTGCTTTGATTAAGGATATGGTGCGAACATGAAGGTAGAATAAATGTACCCAATATACCACTAACTGTTGTAAAACTTATTGAACAAGAATATATCTCCCTCCTAATGTCAACCATTGATGAGACCATTTGTGAACTCTACCATTAACCTTATCAACAAGCCAGATCCAATCTGATGTTTTATAGCCACAAGGCTTCAATCTAAACCCTACATAAGAGATACCCTTCGATGTATGCTTAATCTGAACCCCAAAAAATCCAGCAATGAAGTTGATCTCGTTTATATCCCCATATGCATGGATAAGGAAATATTTACCTTTGTTGATGTGCAATCCAAAGGATGCTCCAAATAGAAGTAGGATGTATTGGAGATAAAACCAGTGATTCCTTAGGAGCCTGCTAAAGACAAGTAATTCATCTATAAACAAAGAATGAGAAATGCTTACATTGGGAGAAAAGGAAATGCCCTGAAAGAAGCCCGCGTGACTTTCCATCTTGAGAAGATTGCTGAAACCATCCATGACGAGAATGAAAATTAAGGGGGAAAGAGCACATCCCTGGCAAAGTCCTCGGCCAGCCACAAAGAACTCTGATGGAAATCCATTAATAATAATTGTATATCTGACAGATTAAATATAAGACATAATCCATCTAATGTTTGGCAAAGAGATGCCAATCCTTAAAAGAATCAATCTAATAGAAGACCAGTCCACACAATCATAAGCTTTGTATAGATCCATTTTCATTATGAGAGCCTCCATTTTCCAATAATGTACTAATTTTAGTACTTCTTGTGTAGATGTGACAACATCATGAATGGAACACCCCTGTAGGAAACTGTATTGTTCACCAAATATGCACCTGGATAGTACCCCTTTGGTTCTCTTAGCAATAATTTTAGAGGTGATTTTATAAATGACATTGCATCATGCAATAGGCCTTAAGTCTGTAAAAGACTAGGGGCTTGTTGATTTGAATTAGTGCTATGAAGGTAGAGTTCATGTCCCCATGAATGAACCCCGATTTCCTGGACTGTTCAATAACAGTTTACAATTCACCCCCCATCATCTCAAAAAAGTGAATAAAGAACTCAAACGGACATCCGTCTGGCCCAGGACTTTTTTCCTATGCAAATGATTTGAGGATCATCTGAATATCATATTTTGATATGACCCTCCCCAATTCATCGTTTACAATGTTATCAAACATAATGTCCATATTTTCCAACACCCACTTCTGGCTCATGTGATCTATCCCTGCCTCTACCTTGTAGAAATCAAAGAAGTAATTGAACACTTCCCTCTGTATATCCTTGGTATAGTGTACCTTGTTACCCCCTGTCGATTCAATGTGCCAGATAGAGTTCATGCTTTTCTACCCATTTTCCATCTAATGAAAGTATTTAGTATTTAGGTCACCTTCCTTTAACCACTGTACATGACTCTTTAGCTTCAAGTCACCTCTTTGATTTTTAAAATTTTTATCTTTCTTTTCTCCAAAACCTTAAAAGGTCATATGTTTGTTGGAGCGGTGGATAATCTTTCATATCATCATATAATTGCGCCACTATTCCAGAAATGACTCTCAACTCCACGCGCATCTCTTCCTTTTTCTTGCATTCCCATTGTTTTGTATGGAATTTCAAATTGCTTAACTTTCTTGATAGTCTCATCCACACATCTCTCTCAGGAGTACAATCATCCTCATTCCATATTTCAGATACCAGTTGTTGGTATTGTGGATCCTTTAACCATATTCAATTAAACTTAAAAGGCAGACTATGTCTGACCTGCTCCATGCGCCATGTGACAGTGATATCCATATGATCGGATAAGGAAGAAACAACCACTTGTGATCGAGTGTTTCCAAATATTTTAGTCACACTTTCATGCACCATTATCCTGTCTAATATTTTCCAAATAAAATCAGAACCATGACGACGATTAATCCATGTCGGAACAAGCGGAGCTGGACGAATGTGCACAAGGTGATGATCATCAAAAATCTGGGCAATGCGATCAGCCAAGGGATCCTGTCGGGATTTTTTCCCCCAAATTTCACCCACCGAAAGAGTGGAATTAAGATCCCCAATAACTATGAGGTTACTGATGCAGAGAATGGAAGATGAATTTAGGTGGTCCCAGAAGGAATATCGATAATGGCAAGGAGCATATACGTTAATCAAGTGGACTATATGAGGATATCCTTGAATCCTCCCAAAGAGAATAATTCCACCAAAGAATCTATATGCTTGGAAATTGACCAGCTAAGGGTTCCACATTGCTAACACTCCCCCGGCTCTACCATTCGAGTCAATACATGGTCTCTTGAAAAATTGCAATACAAGGTTGTATTTTTGCAAATAGGTCTCTTAGGAAAAGATGTTTCCAGGGGTTGCCTATCCCCCTGATATTAAGAGATATGATAATATTCATTTGGGAACCTGAGCAGGGTTGCTTGCTCTAAGTGCCCGGATATCATCAACATAGGAGATGGGAACATCCCTAAATAAACAATATCGTCCTTGAATAAAGATTTGGTCTTGAGCCATCCCCTAAAATTTCTAGAACCATATTTGGATCTTTTCCTCACATTGATATTTGATGCCGAAACAGGTGAAATGGATATGGGAGGATCATAAGGCGGCTTGTCAAATATAGTTAAGGCAGCAATATCAAGGGACGAATTACCTAACATAGAATCGATATCACTTCCAAACATGTTCCTCGGAGAATCAGAGGGTACACCCTCCTCCAAATCGTGAGGGGGAGAGGGTGAGGCCCATTTGAGAGGTGTCATAGAGGGGGATACTGTCGTCTGGGCAGCCAAATTCGGCTCAGGCGGTGTTTCTTCAGTGTCATCAGATGGACATGAACCAGCCTCTTTAGGAATAGAGGGATAGATGGGATTATTAAGCAGAGGTAATGCGCACGATTCATGGAGAGGGGGATCAACCGCTAGTTTAGGGACAATATAAGGAGAGGGTGTCCTATCAGATCAGGATGCAAAAAAATAGAAATATCACGATTAGGTGAGGGAGATGATGACTTACTTGAGTAATTTCGGTCATATGAGTTGTGTGCCAGGTTCCCTTTGTTGCAGAAGCATTGTTTTGATTTGTTGCGTCCCACTTGCCAATGCCTTGAGGGGAATCTATTCATGAGATGACCAGTGTAATGATAGAGCAGACACCTAAAAGGAACCCCCCAAAAATAAATCCTTTGTCTGTGTCGACGTTGACCCCAGAGAAAATCCACATTACCCGGCAAGCCACCTGTGAAACTGAATTCAACCAGGACCAAGGCAATTTGTTTGTCATTTGTTCCTAGAATTTTCAGATCAACATGTCTCATGCGCTCAATTGAGTTTCCTATCATTGTCAAAGCCTTCAAAGTATGGAACTCGAGAGGGAGCCCTAGTGACTTTAACCAAACCAGATTGTTTTTCGATGTCTCCATGACTGGGTTAAAGCCAAGGTACCAGGGGAGAAGCTGCATGAAGCTTCTACGGCACACCCATGTGCGTCTGATAATTTTTTCACAGCCATCCTCGTGCATGAAATGGATGCTAAACCAAGTGTTCATCATCAAATTGATTTTCAGAGCATATCCCAATGATGGGACTCCATGTGGTCTTGACCCACGCAACCATATCAAATTCTGCGATTTCCGAAAATAGCCAATGCCTGACTAACACTCTTTTTTGGAGATTTTTCACCCAACCCCAAAGGTCGTCATATTCCAGAACTACCTGTTTAATCTCATCTGTTGGTTTGAAGAAATTATTTTCTAACAGCCCCTTTCTGTGTTTGTTCTGTCGAGAGCCCTTTAGGATGTGCTTTTTTCCACCTTGTGAACCAACACCCCTTGTACACACAATCCATTAACTTGCCATGTGGCCATGACATAGTATGCAATAAAGACCCCAAGTCTGGTCCTGACATAGCAGCACGGGCCTACTCTGCCTCTAGTGTGGCTACAATTAAAGCTTCATGTGTTGGTGTCTCTGAATAAATAATATCAAAACCATCTGTCATCTCTACCAACCTTAGTTGAGTTATCACCCTGCTAGATCTGACATGATCTTTTACTCCCCACCCACCCTTTTGTATGCACCGTACAGGAGCAAAGAGCCTAAAATGGATTATAAGGAGATATTGTTAGTGGAATTTAAAACTTCCTTAAAGAGGAGACGCCACCCAGAAAATGAAAAAACCTGGAGCATTTGACACCACGCCAAAAATACCTCGAGAATGTTCCCAACAATCCACAGACCCAAGCTGACATGACCAAAGCCAAGATCCCTATGCTCACGTAATGACAACGGTGAGACTAAAGATACAACGAGTTAATGACTATGTAAGAAGACCATGGGCCGGTGTGTGAGAGTGATGGAAGTTGGTGGACTCAAGTTTTCTAAATGCCGGTAAATCCCATTATTACTGGGATCCAGTGTGATGGCCAGAAATGACAACAAAAAATATAGAAAGTAACGACACATAGAGACCGACTCAGAAATGGAAGTAGCAACAGCAACAACATCCAATGCAGTGCCACCGACAAAAACAAAATTGAAACCTGAAATCCTTAAAAGACCTGGATATAATAAAGGAATCTACCCATTTATGCCATAGAAAGATCAACTTAGACTGGTTCGAAGGGTGAGGAGTATTAGAGCTCTTTTTTGCATCATGGGAGGGTAACATTTCTCCTCGGTTTTTCATGAAGCCGATTTCTAGAAGCCACCAAATGAGTTTTTACGATGGAAATCAAGATAATGAGCACAGTTAGAACCAACATCCAAATCTTGACTAAAAAAACATAATTCTCAGAAACCATAATGCACTCAGAGCATCATGCACCCACTCGAGAATACACCTTGCTCTTCTACAGACCAGGGATGATTTTGAAAACAATCAACCTTTACATGCCACACACAACCACCAAAAGCAGGGTGCAATATGCAAGCAAAAGGATTACAGTGCCCTGAACGCAGCCCGATACTACCTTCATAAGGTTGATCATATCCAGATTACAAACTAATATCTAAATTATCATTTCAGAGCTTACGACCCATGATCAACCCACCCTAAAAGTGACAGAAGCCTCGACCCAAACCCAAAACATCACTTTCAACAGAGAAAATGGTGCCTGAGAGCTAGCCATTACTCGATGCCTATATCAACCTTCACATGCCACACAATAATACCAAAAGCAAAGTGCAATATATAGCTAAAATTTTACAACACCCAAATGCCGACCTCACAAGGTTGGCAAAGTCCATTTTTAAAAACCAGGGCCTAGTATATCAAAACAATAATTTCAACCCATGTCCCAACCACCCTGAAGATAAAAAAACTCCCTTACCGATTCAAAATGCTCACTTCCTATACTAGTGCTTATAACTTCATGACCATACCACCCCATAATCCATTTCCGAACAAAAGCGCTTCATTCCTACTGGAAATGGATACCTAGATGCTAGCCAATGCCCACTGCATATACTTTCAAAACCTTACCACCCCACATTACATTTCGACTAGAAATAAACGATGAAAACCCATACCTAGTTTTACACGTCCTCTTGTAGAACTAGAGTCGAGATAGTAGATAGTGATCGTGGGGAGACCTATCTGTACAAAAACCTTAGATATGAAGAGACACATAAACTGTAATACCTGAAGAGAAATTACGCATATCAACTTGCTCTTAAGGTACCCGAATAAAAGGTTATACTCTTAAGAGCAATTACGCATATCACTTTGCATATATAAATTTGTTTCTTCATGGCTAGTCAGCCTTACATAATGTCCAACCAAAGAGCTATTTGAAGTTGGAATTTAAAATAACATGGTTATGTAATTTCTGAAGTTGCCTGCAATATGAGGCATATCACAATTGTTGGCTTGAGGGGTCCTGACCCAGGTTCAGTGTGCAAGGTTTTCCAACAAACCCCTATACTACTGGCCCTTTTGGTAGTGACCTGCTTGCGCAGGTCACAGTCTCACCCGAAGTAGTATGGGTGGGTGCCGGAACCAGGTTTCCGCACCCTGAGAAAGGAAGGGCAAGGCAAGCAGGGCTGTGTTCTGTTCAGATTATCTCTGTGCAGGGTCAAGTATATGTCCAATTGCATCCACGTGCACTAGATCTACAGTTAGAAGCTTTCCATAACCTTAACACAACATTACATACCCGAACAGAACAGATCTAGATTTACTTCAATAGACAGACTTTCGCAACATAATATAACCAAAGTAGAATAGATCTAATCATTCAATATACAGATCTTCGCAGCGCAAAGACAGAGAAATGCATAGCACAGTAATTATCAGCAATTCATTCAATAGTACTCACAGATTCAGATCCAATAATCTTGCATATTCATTCATTCGTTATCCTTACAATTCCCTTCCAAACCTGCGCACTCAGCAATAGGGTTTGCACACAGCTAGACTAGGATCTCCACGCACACAGCCAGCAGGATTCCGTTCCCCAAAAACCCCAACAGATCGCTTACACAATAGATCGCATCAATAGCTCATCAAATCCTTACCTCTTACAATCTGAAATGCCTCTCTATTTATAACAATCTAGCTTTAACATTCCTATGGTCCGCAACCCATGGTTTTCAGACCCCTAGTTTACCCTTTAACCCCTTTACAATGCTTTTTGGGGCTTTGAATCACCCCAAAACCCCTGCGCTATACTAAATATAACAAAAATAACCAAAATGGACCAGTTTCGTAGCTTGTTAGGAGACCTCGTTCCAATAGTCCCCCAACACAATCTTGTGACTCATCCCGAGTCACGGCACTGCTGCAACCCCATGATTCGTAGCCCAGTATGGTTTGAGTCGACCTCCATTGACGAAACTAGGGAGGAGGTCACCGCGCAGGGTAGCTAATTGGACTGCTCTGTCATCCGTAACCTTCTGAACTATGTAGGGACCAAGCCAGTGCTGCCGGAATTTTCCAGGATGTTTCGCAAATTGGTTGTCATATAACAAGACGAGATCACCTGTGAAAAATGTCTTCTAGCGAATATGTCGATCATGCCAGGCTTTATCTCTATATTTTTGTACCTACTGTTGAAACTGAGAAATAAACCGATCTTCCTCCAATGCTACCAGTTGCGCCAGGCGTTCTTCTATGATATCGGAGTCTGCCATATTTGTAGATGCTGCAATGCGTAGGCTAGGAACAATGTATTCTATTGGCATGATGGCCTCCTTGCCATAGACCATTCGGAAAGGTGTCCTATCGGTTAGCTTTTTGCAGGACGTCCGGTAAGCCTAGAGGACTAAGGGGATGCGCATATCCTAGTCACTACGGTCAGCATTACAAACCTTCATTAGTGCCTACTCAAAAATTTTGTTGAAAGCTTCCACCGTCCCATTAGCTTGGGGATGATATGATGTACTTTTAGCATGGTGGATCTGGAATTCATTGTTCAGAGCTTGAATCGTTTGGTTAACAAAACGTGTACCTCGGTCGCTCATTAGGATTTTCGAGCAGCCAAACATGGTAAGAATCTGCTCAAAGATGAAGTGCACAGCAGTATCAGCGGTACAATCCTTCACGGCCTGTGCCTCAGCCCATCGTGTGACGTAATCAGTGGCAGTGATAATGTAGCACACACTGGTTTTCTTGCCTGGTGGATTAATGGGTCCTATAAAGTCAATGACCCATTTATCGAAAGCCTGTAGGGCCATTTGGGGTTGTAATGACATATCATCGCGTCATGAGGGGCAGCCGGTTCGTTGGCAAGTATCGCATGTTCTACAATAGGCGTAAGAATCCTGATGCAGGGTAGGCCACCAAAAGCCAACCCTCAAAATCTTTTGCATTGTAGCCTTGCCTGCGTAGTGGCCGCCAGCGACTCCCTCATGGGCTTCTGCGAGGATGGCGGGTCGTTCATGTTCTAATACGTATCTGCGGAGTATTTCATCTGTGCCTAGCTTGTATAGTTTTCTTGCAATGATAGTAAAGTCTACCGCTTGAGTGACCAACTCCTTTTTTTGTTGCACCGAATACGCAGCAGGGGCCATACCCATAGTAAGGAATTCAAGGACATCAACAAAGTGGTCATCCACCATTTTAATGGTAAATAGTTGCACATCAAGTAAGCCTTCGTCCAAGTTAGTGGGTTCTTCCCCTGTCTCAATATGAGACAAATGATCTAGGCCTGCATTCAAACTTCCAGGCTTCAGGATGATTGTTGAGCCCCAAAGATGTCCTTCCCCTTCACCAAATTTCACTTCATTATGCTCAATTACATCAATTGTTATAGCTAGACTTGTTCTTCCAAATTGTTCCAAAATATCCCTAATACTGAACGAGATAGGGCTGTAATAATTTAGAGATTAGTTGCATTATAAGTGTAGTTGTAATAATCCGGAGATTAATGGTGCGCTAGTTCAGTTTCTGTTCACTGTATTTCAAGTTAGACTAATGGCACTCTAGTTCAGTTTTTGTTCACTGTATTTTAAGTTAGGATAATGGCATTCTAGTACAGTTGTGGTCACTGTATTTCAAGTTTGAATGATTGCACTTTAGTTCAGCTTTATCTATTGTATTTTTAGTTTCATTAGTTAGTTGTATGCAAGTTTTGTTCCATTAGACTTCAAGGCCTTCATTATTTACAAACTACTCTTGTTATTAATCTCTTCCAACACATCATCATATGGACAGGAATTAGTGATATCAATTCTAGGCCTTGACTGTTCTGCAATATCTTATAATTGTACAAATAGCCCTTTTCCTAAAACTATTCCAAAAGACTTATAACTTCCAAATAAGGCTTAGTAGTCACAATTTAAGTTGCAGAATGGATTAATTTCAGTGTCATAGGTTAATTTAGCGTAGAGTTCCTCACTGTGTTGCAGACTATCTTTTCCAAATATGTTCCAACAAATTTCTAGCCATGGATAAGATTTTCTCTGTGATCTTGTAGGTGCTTGTTTACTTAGAAGAACCTCATGGAACTAACTTATCATTTTCTCAAGCTATTCAAACATATTTATGATGAATGAATTGGACTGAGTTCATGTTGTGAGTTATTGAGTTCATGTGAGTTATTTTCTTGTCAAAGTTTTGCATTTTCTAAGTGCCATACATAGTTTAGAATAGGTTTTGCTTTGTTTTAGTGTGACCAACAACTTCTCTTTGCCAAAAATTAGTTCTTTTCCTCTTAGAATAAAAACACAAAACTAAAAACATTGGAAAAACACTAAACACAACGTAGTGAGAAACAAATACCTAGGCACATACAGTGCACTTCACTTCAACAGTTTACTAGCCCTGGTTGACAATTTATGACCTCAATTTAGGAACACTAAGTTGAGAAAAAATTTTGGCACCGTTGCCGGGGAAGTGTAACTAGGTAGCCTTGTTTCTTACCTCCCAAAAATAATGATATGTGTAGAGAAAGAGACTCAAGGGGTAGATTCATAAGAAGCAGAAGCTTGATTCCTAGAACACCACTTGTTTCACCAGGACCAAGAGTTAGCACACCTCCAACTAAAACCCACATTCCATCATTTACTGATCCTAGACTTCCAGAGGACTTAAGATCAGATATTCCATTAGAAAGACCTTCCACTTCATCCACTAAACCTGTCTTAGAAGAATATTCTGAGACCCCTGCTGGGGACATAGATTTTTCAACTTCTACAGAAGAATCAACTATGGTAGAAGAAGGGGGAGGAGGAGCTTTTAATGGAGAACACACACTATTTGGAGGGGGTAGAGGTAGAGGTAGAGGAGAAGGAGGTAGAGGTGCAGAAGGAGAATGAGGCAGAGGAAGAGGAAGAGGTATAAGAGAAATGGGAAGCTCTTTTGGGTTTCCTATAGTAGATGAAGAAACCAATGCAACTATGAAAAACATTTCACCTCTGTCCTTCCAAAATTTTATGGGCTTAAAACTGAAGATCCTGAAACCTTCCTATTTGAATTTGAAGTCCTATGTAGAACCTATGACTACTTACAAGATGCTCAAAAACTTAAACTATTCCCTTCAACATTGAAAGAAGCAGCATTAAAATGGTTTATGAGTTTGATCAACAGTTCTATTAGGACATGGGAAGACATGAAACAAGCATTTCTAAAGAGGTATTTGGATTACTGTATGCCATTCAACCATAAGGAGGAAGTGTTTAAAATGTTACAAAAAGAGGATGAAAATATGGAAGATTTGTTGGAGAGGTTTAACTATAACATCAAGAGGGAAAAAATGGAAAACTTAGACCAAGACACCTTGAAAGCTCTCTTGTTGAAGACAATTAGGGATTAATGGTTAGATATCCTTAACATGATGGGAAAATGGGATATATCTCAGCTCACATTACCTAAAATAGCTGAATTATGTATCAACCTTTCAAGAGGGAAATCTAAAACTATAAAAGGACCAAGAGACCCTGCTCTTGCAAGGGCAAGTAAGTCTGCTTCTAGGACAGTAAGTAGGGCAGAAATAGGACATATGGTTGATGAATTCAAATCCGATATCTTGGGGAGTCTTAGTGAACAAATAGACACCCTTACGTTACAAAACAAGCAGAAAACTGAATCTGATGCCTTAGCAATATTTTGTCCCAAATGTAGAAAGAAACATGCCTTGAGAGAGTGCCCTTTGGATGCAAAAGTTGTGGAGACTTGTGTAATTTGTTTAGAAAAACATGAGACCAAGAGTTTTCTTTCACTTCCTGGTCTTAAAGCTGTCTTTCAAGAAGAAACTCCTACAAGTTCCACATAATCTCTCAATTTTGTCTTCAAGAGACCTTGGCAAGGACCTCAAACACAAGGATTTCATGATCAGTTGTATAATCAACCCCCACCAAATTGGAACTCTTGGCAGCAACCTTGGCCCCAATTTCAAAATCAATCACAAACTTGGGTGCAAGGAGCACAAAATCCCTATGGAAGATACTCTCAGTATTACCAATATCCACCATCCTATCCACCATATTCACATTTTCATCCTCGACAAAAATTTCAACAAAATCCACAAAATCCACAACATCACAATCAACCACTTCCATTACCATTTCCTCAGAAAACAAATCAGTTGCCTGCCCAACCCATACCAAACCCCAACAATAAAAATCCTCAGAACACATATATGATAGAAGGCCAATAGTTTCCAACTTATTTGATCACTCCTTTAGACCTTAGTGATGTTCAACTTAGGTCTGGAAGAATACTTGAAAAGAGGAAACCTTCTGTAATCATACAAGAGAAAGACAATTCTAAGGAAGATTCTCTACAGGTAAACAAAAGTCTTGAAGAGAACACATCTTTCCAAGACCCAAACATTGAAAAATCAAATCAGAAAGAACCAATAATTTCAACTCCTATATTAGAGCAGCCATCAACATCCACCTCTACACCTCCCTTTCCCAAAATATTACAAATTGATAGGGGTGTAGAAAAAAAATTATGGTGCCTAATTATGATTTCCTGGATGAGCTGAGAAATGTTTGTATTAAGATCCCATTATTGCAAGCTATCAAGGAAATTACAATCTTAGCAAAGACAATAAAAGAGTTGAGCATGAAGAAAACAGAAAAAAGAATAAGAGAGATAAAGAAAATTCAACTGGCAGGAAAAATAACAGATATCATGATGGGTAAGATTGCTATTCCAAAGTATCTAGACCCAGGAAATCTAGTTGTTAAAATACACATCAATGGAACTGAAATTCAAAACACACTTCTTGATTTAGGAGCAGCAATCAATATCATGAGTAGACAAATCATGGATAAACTGAAACTTCCTAATCTTCTTTTTACACCCACATTATTACAATTAGCAGACAGATCTATGATCAAACCTAATGGGGTAATAGAAGACATTCTAGTGTCCCTAGATTCTTGGGAGTATCCTGTGGATTTTATGATCCTAACTCCTAAGAATAATATAGGAGGGCATCCTATTATATTAGGAAGACCTTGGTTAGCTACAGTTGATGCTTTCATTAGTTGTAGATCCGGTGATATGTACATCTCTGATAGTAGGTCAACCAAGAAATTTACCTTGTATCCTCCAGCAAAAACAATTACAGAATTGGATGATACTCAATGGATAGAGGATGAAGAAGACTTACAACCTCTCTTCACAATTTCAGAAATTAGTGAAGATAGCCAGATTCTGAATACCTTAGAAAACTTTTAATCCTCTTCGGAATACAAACATGAAAAATTTCAAGAAGAATCCAACATTGAGTTTTTATCATCAAGACAGGTGTCTCTCTATTCCATGGATAAATTTGGCAGCTATACAATCGAGATATTTCCAGGCAAAACTTTAAACATAAACAAGAACCTAGAGAAATCTCAACAAGCAGAGCTAGTCAAAATATTACAGAGACATTCTTCTGCATATGCATGGAAGTACACTGATATGAAAGGGATAAACCCCAAGACTTGCACTCATCACATCTATATAGAGGAAAATTGTAAACCAATCAGACAACCTGAAAGACAGATGAATCCAAACCTTAGGGAAATTGTTAAAGAAGAATTGCAGAAATTGTTAAATGTTAAATTTATCTATCCCATTTCAGATAATCATTGGGTTTCTCCTTTGGTAATTGTGCCAAAGAAAAATGGTAAATGGAGGGTATGTATTGACTACCAAGAATTAAAAAAAACTACTCTTAAAGATCATTTTCCCCTACCTTTCATAGATCAGGTATTAGATACATTAGCTGGCAAAAAGTACTTCTCATTTTTAGATGGGTTTAGTGGTTATAATCAAATCCAAGTAGCACTTGAAGATCAAGACAAAACCACATTTACCTGTCCTTGGGGTACCTATGCTTACCGAGTATTGCCATTTGGACTATGCAATGCACCCGCAACATTTCAAAGGGCAGTACTAGGAATCTTTTCAGATCTAATACATGATTGTGTAGAGGTATATATGGATGATTTCATAGTTTATGGAAACACATTTGAAGAAGCCTTAACAAACTTGGAAAAAGTTTTAAAGAGATGTAAAGAAGCAAATCTTTCACTTAGTCATGAGAAGTGTTTTATGATGTTTATTGAAGGAATTGTTTTGGGGAATCACATTTCAGGGGATGGGATTAGAGTTGATGAGTCAAAAGTTGAAGTCATCTCTAACTTATCTATTCCAAGTTTTCAAAAATATGTTAGGAGTTTTCTCGGATTTACAGGATGTTATCGAAGGTTTATAGAAAACTTCACCAAGATAGCATCTCCACTTTTCAAATTACTTACCAAGGACTGTGAATTCAAGTGGAATCCTGATTGCCAGTTAGCCTTTGAGACCCTGAAAACAAAAATATCTGAAGCACCTATTTTAAGGGGCCCTAACTGGAAGTTACCTTTTCATATTTCAACAGATGCCTCAGATACAGCTCTAGGAGCAATATTGGAACAAAAAGACCTGATTCCTTATGCCATCTATTATACAAGTAAAAATTTTACTCCTTCAGAGTTAAATTATATTGTAACTGAAAAAGAGTTTTTAGCTGTTGTTCATGCCATAAACAAATTCAGACACTATATAACAGGCTATGAAACTTTTGTTCACACATATCACTCTGCAATTAGATATCTAATGAATAAATCAATTACTAATGGCAGAGTCATAAGATGGTTATTGCTTTTACAAGAATTCAACATTACCATTCTAGATAGGCCTGGAAAACAAAACACAATAGCTAATTTCCTATCTAGACTCCAAAACATCAAAGACAATACCCCAGTTGAAGATCAATTCACTGATGAATATCTTTTTGCAATTTCTACTCAAACTCCTTGGTTTGCTGACATTGCTAATTATTTAGTTTCAGGGAAATTTCCTTCAATAATGAATGCAAGAGACAAAAGAAAGATCATTTATGACAGTGCAAAATATTCATGGGTTGCTAATGATTTATACAAAACAGGTCCAGATTTTATCATTAGGAGATGTGTTCGGGAAGATGAGATGCCTGAGATCCTCAACGCATGTCATGATGAACCTTGCGGCAGACACTTTGCTAATAAAAGGACAGCTTATAAGATCCTTAATTTAGGATATTATTGGCCATCCCTTTTTTAAGATGCTAAAGAGTATGTCAAAAGGTGTGACAGTTGCTAAAGGGTAGGGAAACCTTCTCCTTCAGGTGAGATGCCATTGCAGCCTCAGGTACATATTGAACCTTTTGAAAAATGGGCTTTAGATTTTGTAGGACCTATTAGTCCTCCATCAAAACAAAAGAAATATATATTAGTTTGCACTGATTATGTTACCAAATGGGTAGAGGCCAAGCTATTACTTTCTGTAACTGAAGCATCTATAGTTAATTTTCTTTTTGAGGATATTTTTACTCGTTTTGGTGTCCCAAGGGAAATTGTTACAGATCAAGGAGCTCAATTTACATCAAATCTAGTGGAACAAATGATGGAGAGGTACAAAATCAGACACAGAAAATCTACTCCCTATCATCCACAAGCAAATGGTCAAGTGGAATCTACTAATAAAGTCATTGAAGGGATCCTAACAAATATTATCCATTTACATAGAAGAGATTGGGCAAACAGGCTTCCTGAAGCTTTGTGGGCCTATAGAACTACATGGAGAAGCACAACAGGCCATACTCCTTATGAACTTGTCTATGGAAAACAAGTTTTTTTTCCCATAGAGTTTCAGATTCAAACTTTTAGAATGGTAGTTCAGCTAGGACTTGATCTAACAGAGGCACAAAAACACAGATTGGAGCAGATTAATGAATTGGAAGAGATCAGACAAGATGTAGTTCAAAAAACAAGTATAGTCCAACAGCAAAGGACTAGATGGCATGATAAGTACATCAAGGAAAATAAGTTCAAAGAAGGTGACTGGGCTCTCTTGTTTGATTCAAAGTTCAAGGATTTTCAAGGTAAGTTCCAAATACATTGGCTTGGGCCATGTGAAATTATAAGAATTTTTGACAATGGAGCAATAAAAATCAGGACAATAGATGAAGAGAAGGTCACTTTTCTTGTAAATGGTCATAGATTGAAGCTGTATCATAAGCCACTTTCAAGAGAAGAATTTATCAAGAGATTCCAGGAAAACAATGATGTGAAGTTAATGAAGAAGAATTTTTCTTCTTCATCAACTTAGTTGAATTTTCTGAATTCAAAAGTAAAAAAATAAATAAAAAATAAAAAAAATAAAGTATAAACATGAAAACTAATCACTGATTAGCATGTTTATACAGAAAAAATAAAGTGAAAATCAGAATCCTTCTGACACTTTAGCTTTTCAAATTTGTTTTTTTGTGAGCAGTCATTACAAAATCATAAGTTTCACTCCATTATGTCTCACTTCATTCATATTTCATTCACTCCATTCATTCATATTTCATTCATTCCATTCATCCATACTTCATTAACTCCATTCCATGGTCCATTTCATTTTCATCTCATATTTCTAAATTTGATCTTTTTCTGCAGATTAAGTATTACAAATCATGAGTTACAGGCCACTTTTTATGTTTCATTCCATTTCACAATTGTGATTCATTTCATTCCATTACATTTCACTTCACTCCTGATCCATTTCACTCTATTTCATGATCCATTTCATACAACATTCCATTCCATGTTTCAAAGTTTCTACAGGTACATTCTGCAGCCAGTCAGACATTCTGCATCCAACTAGACATTCTGCAGCCAAATATCCAGAAGGAAACTATCCAGTAATCATTTGATCAGCAGCAAATTGATCTTGCACACCTATGACAACAAGAAAAATCAAAGGAGTTGTGAAGACTGAAGAATCAATTATTTTCAAAGGAGGACAAAGCATATCAAGACCACAAGAAAAAAAAAAATTAAAGGAAAGGCAAAGGTAAAGTTGTAAAATTATTATGATGACAGAATATGAAGTTATAGTATAGTTAGGTCATGTATGATTCAAAAAGTTGTTTTAACTATTCGTGTTGATCATGTCTATTAAACCTATCATAAAAACTTTGGACAAAATCCCTTCCACTCCGCCATTTCAAATCATCATTTAAAACTTAACGGTTAAAGTATTGAAGTGACCTATTCGGTCACGTCACCAGCTGAAGTATTCAGTGATGATTTTTAATTTCTCACGAAATGTTTCTGTGGTCTTTTCTCCCATGATGGCTCCCAAACTCATTAATTCATGTAAATCACCCTCACCACATTTCACTCATTCTATAGCCTCTTCATATCATCCTTCTGTAGCTAATTCCTACTGCATAAATAGAGAAAGCACCTTTGGGGTAAAAACAACTCTTTAACAGCCATTTTCACCGTGGATAGAAGAGCAGTAAATTGAAGGTTGAGAAGAGAAGCCATGGGTCTCATAGTAAGATCCGAACCAGTTGGAACCAAGTACTTAGAGGGTTACCCACAAATTAGAGAAATGCTATAGCAGGCTGGGTGGTTACAATTTTTGGAAAAATTCAATGGTTTTCATAAAGAGGCAACTAAAACATTTGCACGGTCCTTCAATGGAGCAGAAGTCGAAATAGGGGATGTTAAATTCACTATTATAGAATTTTTTATTGCAAAAGCAGTGGAATTACCCAGGAAAGGAAAACGGTGGTTCAAAAATAGGGAATTTCATAATGAGGCATGGAGGCAAATGCTTAAAACACCAGGTATGGATGTTTCAATTTTTAAGAAGGGTATTCCTAGCTTAGCACTGAAGAATAAATGGCGGAATATGTTCCTCATTTTGCAAAATTTTATAACTTGTGAGGGAAGGTTTGGTACCCTCTATGTTTATTATATTAGGTTAATGATGCATTTCTTAGATGAAGAAATCAATTTACCCTTTTTCCTACTTCATAGTCTGAAGAGAATGGCCTCTAATGTACAAAAGAGGGTTCAATTCCTAGAAATCACTTTGTACCACCACAACCTAGTTAAAATCCTAATTGAACATCATTTGGTAAAAGTGGGAGACAATTGGGATGAATTTCTAGTGAGGAATCACTTTGAAGAACCCAAGGAACCTCCATCTGAAGGCAAGCTTATAAGAAGAAGCAGGAGAAGGAAAATTTCCGAAGTTGTTGAAACTAAAACTGGTAAGTCTATACAAGAGGACAGTGAGGAGATAATCTCTGAGAAATTAACTGAAATTAGGAAACAACTTAAAAAGGAGAAGATGATAAGAAGGTATGCCAAGGAGAGAGGTGAAGGACCATCTCAACCAAGACGAAGCCACAGACTTAGAGGTATATTGAAGAAAACAAGGATTAGACAAACGGCAATCATAAACATTGAAGATGAAGAGACACCAACTGCTAGATCACCTGAGCACCAATATGAAGAGGATCTTGATGAAGAAACTCCGGAGATAGACCCAAATCAACAACAAATTTATAATTATATTGAGACATTAGAGAAGAGAGCCTCATAAAGTAGAGACAGAACTCCTAGCCCACCAAAATCTACAATTGATGTACTAAGAAGAGATAGATATGAGTTAGAAGTACTCAATAGGCATATCAAGAATGAGAATGACATTTTAAGGGAGCAGGTTAAGCTGAAAAGTGATATGAATACAACTCTCTCCCTGCAAATGGAAAAGTTGTACAAGGCTAATGAGAAATTGAAGAAGAAAAACAAAAATTTGAGCAGGGCACTTATAAATTTGAGATTCAAGTTGGTCATTAAGAAGCCTAGGAGGCCATTAACTATCAGGCAAAGCAGAAGAAGGAGCCTAGATTTCATAGCATAAGTCTCAGAATATATGAGTTGATTGCATGAGGACATGAAAAAACTTTGCAGTGCGGGCATGTTGAGCCCCAAAGATGTCCTTCCCCTTCACCAAATTTCACTTCATTTCATTTGTCCCTTATCAATTACAGGCTTAAATGGTCAATAGGATTGGTTAAAGACACTTTAAGAATGTATATAATGACTAACTTGCTACACTTTTATGGTTTTTTTGTTGTAGTAATTTTTTACTAGACTTAGCTATAGAATGCAACCATTCTGTAGCTAGTTGCCGATTCTGCAGCTGTCTTCATGTTCTCACAGGTTCCAGGTGTCACCTCAAAGAAAAACGCATATAGGTGAATTCCAGACTTCATCCACATCATTCCTTTCTCCCTACGAAGTCTTAGTAGAATTCTACAGGTGGTTATGCATGTGGGAAACCAAAACTAAGAGATAGACTTCTAATAGGACAAGGACTATACAGATGTCTTTAATCACAGTACGAGACCTCCACCAGAGTTCTAATTCGATTTTAGTTGGGAAAGAAATTTATTCCTATTTTATCTCAAGGGAAGTTATGTAATATTCTTATAAGAATGACTCGGGAGACCGAGAAACAGCTAGCTAGATTGATGTTTTGTTGCTAGATCTCAAAAGACCGTAATACTCTGTTTTTGAAATACTTTTCCTTTAATGAAAGAAGCACCGCTTTATTGAAAGATTTGAGGCAATCTTGAGGAGATTTGTATGCTAATCCAGTGGTAGAGGGCCCCTACTGCCCGAGAAGCTTTGTGCACATTGTTTAGATAAGTAACTTTAGCCTTGTTGCATTCCTAGTTTAAGCAATTTTCTGAACTTTGTGTTTTATACTCACTTGCATTGGATGCTACAGTCTAGTCTTGTTCTTACGAATTATTCCAAAATATAACTAATATTGAATGAGATATAACTGTAGTATTTTAGGAATTATTTGCCTTTTTCTAAACTTTACGTTTTTGTGCTCAATTACATCAATTGTTACAGCTAGACTTGTTCTTCCGAATTGTTCCAAAATATCCCTAATACTGAATGAGATAGGGCTGTAATAATTTAGAGATTAGTTGCATTATAAGTGTAGTTGTAATACTCCAAAGATTAATGGTGCGCTAGTTCAGTTTCTGTTCACTGTATTTCAAGTTAGACTAATGGCACTCTAGTTCAGTTTCTGTTCACTATATTTTAAGTTAGGATAATGGCATTCTAGTACAGTTGTGGTCACCGTATTTCAAGTTTGAATGATTTTATTTTAGTTCATCTTTATCTATTGTATTTTTAGTTTCATTAGTTAGTTGTATTCTAGTTTTGTTCCATAAGACTTCAAGGCCTTCATTATTTACAAACTACTCTTGTTATTAATCTCTTCCAACACATCATCATATGGACAGGAATTAGTGATATCAGTTCAAGGCCTTGACTGTTCTGCAATCTCTTATAATTGTACAAATAGCATTTTTCCCAAAACTATTCCAAAAGACTTCTAACTTCCGAATAAGGCTTAGTAGTGACAATTTAAGTTGCAGAATGGATTAATTTCAGTGTCATAGGTTAATTTAGAGTAGAGTTCCTCACTGTGTTGCAGACTATCTTTTCCAAATATGTTCCAACAAATTTCTAGCCATGGATAAGATTTTCTCTGTGATCTTGTAGGTGGTTGTTTACTTAGAAGAACCTCATGGCACTAACTTATCCTTTTCTCAAGCTATTCCAACATATTTCTGATGAATGAATTGGACCGAGTTCATGTTGTGAGTTATTTTCTTGTCAAAGTTTTGCATTTTCTAAGTGCCATACATAGTTTAGAATAGGTTTTGCTCTGTTTTAGTGTGACCAACAACTTCTCTTTGCCAAAACTTAGTTCTTTTCCTCTTAGAATAAAAACACAAAACTAAAAACATCGGAAAAACACTAAACACAATGTAGTGAGAAACAAATACCTAGGCACATATAGTGCACTTCACTTCAATAGTTTACTAGCCCTGGTTGACAATTTATGACCTCAATTTAGGAACACTAAGTTGAGCAGACAATGATCTCAAAATCATATTATTGAAACAACAACAACCAGTGGAAAATATTCCCCCCCAACACGGGCTTGTTGACCAGGTATTTCAAAGCCGAATGGTCTGTAAACATCTTAAAGTGTCCCCCAACAGATAGTGTCAATATTTTTGTAGCGCATACGCCATAGCCAATCCTTCGTGTTCAGTGGTAGAGTAATTTCGTTCAGCACCTGAGAGTTTTCGACTGGCAAAGGGAACCAGATGATCAATATCCCCTTCACCAAGTTGCATAAGGACCGCACCCAAGGCAATGCTTGACGCATCAACATGTACATGGAATTCTTTTGACCAGTCCGGGAATATTAGTATGGGCGCAGAAATCATCTTCTCCTTGAGAGGTTCAAAGCTCTTCTGACATTCATCATTCCAAAAAAAAGAGACATATTTCTTTAGTAGTTGTTCCATGGGTGCTATGATCAGGGCGTATCCTTGAATGAATTTCCTGTAATAGCCTATGTGACCAAGAATGGAGCACAGTTGTTTCTCCATTGTAGGGGCTTCCAGGTTGATAATTACAAATATCTTCGCAGGATCAACCATCAGACCCTTTCAACAGACTATATGACCTAGCAAGATTCCGAACGGTACGCAGAAGATGCACTTCTTGATATTTAGATAGATTTGGTGCTTTCAACACACATCCAACATTAATCACAGGTTCAAGACATGATATTTTACAAAGCCAAACACCGTCCAGTCATCGAAGCAAACCTCCATAAACTTATGGATAAATTCTTTGAACACGGCCACTACGAACCTTGAAAAGATGGCAGGTGCGTTCTTAAGACCGAAGGGCATGACCGTGTACTGGAAGGAGCCCCATTCAGTAGCAAAGGTGGTCTTACTACTATCATCTAGTGCAATTCTGATCTGATGGTATCCCAAGAATCCATCTGTGAAGGAATAGGCCTCCTGGCCACCTACGCTATCCAAGATTTCATCGAAGAAGGGAGTAGGGAAGGGGTCGTGAATGCAGGCATCGTTTATTTTTTGGAGGTCCACACAGATATGTATTTCTCCTTATTTTTCTCTCCTGAATGACCATCGGGCTGATCCAATCTGACTATTCAATTGGTTCAATGATATCGGCAGTCGGCATTTTATCCAGCTCCTCTTTGACCTTTTGTTAATAATTAGGATTCAGCCGGTAGGGCCGCTGCTTGATAGGTCGTGCCCCCGGCTTTAGAGTGATGCGCATAATGCCAAAGTCCCCCGTGATTCCCTTGAGCTCAGAAAAATTTGTAGGGAATAATTCCTGGTACTCCGTGAGTAGCTCGGCGACTTTGCCCACAGTGCCCTCGTCCCAATAGTTCCCAATTTTTGCCAGTTTACGGTGTTCATCTATCCCAATATTAACCTCGCGTAGCCGGAGAGGTTGCATCACATCGACATTTAAGAGTGATGGTCCGATGATGGCACATTCCCCTTCATATTCTGGAACAGAGAGATTCCGCGGGTTATCTTCCTCTTCATTAATTGCCAAGCTCCAACAGTTGACTATGTCTTGCATCTGGGCCTCCCATGTCAGAACAGCTGGTGGGTTGTGAGGGTGAGGTTTTTTAAAGATGAATGCATCAATGTCTTGCAGGGCTTCGTCAAGCATTTTTGTTCCTCCAATGAGTCTGAATGTTCCAAGGAAGTCCTCTTTTAATATTTCCCAATGGCGGGTCTGCTGATGTATTTGGGCATCTAAGTACCAAGTAGTGGGAGTGGAGCCTAGGGTATGTATAAACAGATGGATCCACTCTTCTGGGGTTCGGTCGGCCCACTTGGTTGTCCATATACGCAGATGCGCACGGGGATCTTCGAGCCCCGGGAATATCTTCATGCGCACATCAACAGGGGGTGTGAATCGCAGCACCATCCTATCCCGACACATCTCCCAGTCCAGGAATGCTTTCTTGTTGGTATCCCACCATCGGGCAGGTGTACCACGTAGCACCAGATTGAGCGCCCAGAGTCGTTGATCCTTGGGCACCCTAGCTTCTAATTTTCTTATGAAGTCCTAGACATTACTAGACCCATCAAAGTGGGGGAGGTCCCTTACCTCCGAAGTGATGTAGTAGAGAGTCCTTGCAACCCGAGGGCATCGTAGGGTTGAAACCTCATGTAGCCGGGTCTGCCACTTCTCAAGTTATTCATTTGGATTAGAAAAGTACTCCCTGTTCTTCTCCCAGTTGAATACTCCACCTGTTGTAAGATTATCCTGGTCCTCATCCTGTGCTGTCATCCTGTAGATGTGATCGATCTGCTCGTCTTCATATGCAGGTTCTGTATACTGTGCGCCTTCAGTGGGATCCAGTGGTAATATTACACATGTCCCATTCTTCTCAAACACCATGCTACATTTTTTCAGATTAATGACACCTCCGATGTCAATAGCCTATTCTATCCCTAGGAGCACAGGATAAGGGTCCGTATCTTCCACAATTTCTATGACCTCAAAGTCAGCCAGGACCATTACTCCTGCGACATCAACCATAACCCTTGGGAAGCGTCCCAGAGGGATGATCTTTTGTTGATTCGCCATTCGCAGCTGGATGGTGGACCAGTCTAGTTTAGGTTCTCCCATTCGTTGCCAAGTTTGTTTTGGTAAGACATTCGCATCAGATCCAAGATCAAGAATAACCTGATCTATCTCATAGTCACCAATTTGTGCAGTCAAGCGCATCTCTCACCCGGTGCATCTTTTATAGCTGTGTAATTTGTGTACTTCCTTAACCTTAGTCGTCATGTTGGGATGATCTGCGTAGTCCTGCAGTAATACTTGAAGACCTTATCTCGCCTGCGGGCTGCGTAGGAGCTTCAAGCATGCCCTCAAAAAGGTTTCAAATTCTTCTTTTGGCAGCTACACAGGGGCTCGCAGTGATTCCTGGTTCCTTCTGAACAATAAGCTCCTCTCTTGCTTTTTGGGTGACCATGCTACATGTTATGCTCCTTAGCTCCGTTTTGACTCTCTGTATATTTTGTGTGGGAGTAGATTGTTTGTCGTTCATCTTTATTAACAAAATCAGGCAGTCTTCGAGTTCATGGTCCAGCTGTCAACAGTATTTACAAGTCTGCCTAGTGGGGTTTGAGTAGTCCCGGGTGAAGTTCCCTACCTCTTCGCAATTGTAGCAGATCAGTTGGCCCCGTTCCCGTCCAGCGCTTCCTCCCCAGCCCCCCTGCCCCTTGCAGTGGAACCACCAAAGCTCGCGGGGGATCTCAGAGAGGAAGGATTGGATTGTACCCTATAGAGGGTTCCCTGATCTACCAGTAAGTCATATGTGTGGAAATTCTGCTAATCGTGTCCTATAGATCGACAGAACCTGCACCATTGTTGCTTCAATTCACCTCTATTGACCAGCGGACACTGGGTTGTATCATGCAGTCCCGCCACCTGGAAATCCTCGCACCAGAGGTCCGTGGTTACCCCCTTCCCTCGTTCCATCCATAAGCTCTGTATTTCCATGTGCATGGCCCCGAGCTACTCCTGAATTTGTTGAACACCTTCCCTTGTGTCATCCTTAGGTGCTGCTTCAAGTTTCATGGCTGCTTCCAAGGCTTTTTCTTATGATTCAAAAGTCTGATGGCCCATGGGCGTATGCAATTGAGGTAGGAGCATAGCGATAAACCATTCTGTGTGCTATTTGTCATCGTACTTAAACTCCCCTTCCTATATTGTTTTCTTTAACCGCTGGTCAGCCTCCCAGACTGACTTAGATGCTCTCTGCTTGAATTATTTTACTTCCAATACCAGTTGGGAATAGGATTTCGGTTTTCGGAATTGTTGTTTTAGGGCATCCTTAATATTTTGAAGTGTTGCACTCCCGTTTTGAGATATGTACCGCATATACCAATCTAGCACCCTTTCCTCAAAAGCCAGAGATAACTACGCTCTTTTTACAGTATCACTTACCACCCCTTGCGTCATCCATACCGAATCAGCCATGAACCAGAATATTTCTAGGTCCTCATCGACTGCTCCTTTAAAGGTGGGTAATTTTAAGTGTGTTGCCATGGGATCCTACGGTTTACCTTCCTGAGGCCCTAGCATTAGGGTGGCTGATGAATTTCGTGCAGGTCTTGATGGAATATAGGCGGGGAGATCTTCCTCTCGCCTGTTCCGATAGTCCTCGTTGTTCTGCATTGTACCTTGGCTCATTCAGCCCTACGCTAGATCTTAGATGCCACTACCCAATCCCGTTCCTAGATCTCTTCCGGTCCCAACAACGGAACCATTTTTTGGCTTGAGGGGTCCTAACCCAGGTTCGGTGTGCAAGGTTTGCCAACAAACCCCTATACTATTGGCCCTTTCGGCAGTGACCTGCTTGCACAGGTCACAGTCTCACCCGAAGTAGTATGGGTGGGTGCTGGAACCAGGTTTCCGCACCCTGAGAAAGGAAGGGTAAGGCAAGCAGGGTTGCGTTCTGTTCAGATTATCTCTACATAGTGTCAAGCATGTGTCCAATTGCATCCATGTGCACTAGTTCTATAGTTAGAAGCTTTCCATAACCTTAACACAACATTACATACCTGAACAGAATAGATCTAGATTTACTTCAATACACAAACTTTCACAGCATAATATAACCAAAGCAGAATAGATCCAATCATTCAATATACAAACCTTTGCAGCGCAAAGACAAAGAAACGCATAGCACAGTAATTATCAACAATTCATTCAATAGTACTCACATATTTAGATCCAATAATCTTGCATATTCATTCATTCGTTACCCTTACAATTCCCTTCCCAACCTGCGCACTCAGCAACAGGGTCCACACACAACTGGACTAGGATCTCTGTGCACACAGCCAGTAGGAGTCTGTTCCCCAAAAACCCTAACAGATCTCTTACACAACAGATCGCATCAATAGCTCATCAAATCCTTACCTCTTACAATCCGAAATGCCTCTCTATTTATAAAAATCTAGCTTTAACATTCCTATGGTCCGCAACCCATGGTTTTCGGACCCCTAGTTTACCCTTTAACCCCTTTACAATTATTTTTGGGGCTTTGACCCACCCCAAAACCCCTGTGTTATACTAAATATAACAAAAATAACCAAAATGGACTGGTTTCGTAGCTTGTTAGGAGACAGGTCCCTGCGTAGGTGCTTCATATCGAGTTAGTGGCAGTGCCTCAAACCTACATTCCATGGACCCCTAAGTCTTTGCAGGCTTCAGAGTGTCATCTGCGGCCTCTTGGCAAGGAAAGGTTCTATCCATGGTAGAGATGCAACGGAACCATTTGTTGGCTTGAGGGGTCCTGACCCAAGTTCGGTGTGCAAAGTTTTCCAACAAACCCCTATACTACTGGCCCTTTCGACAGTGACCTGCTTGCGCAGGTCATAGTCTCACCCGAAGTAGTATGGGTGGGTGCTGGAACTAGGTTTGCGCACCCTGAGAAAGGAAGGGTAAGGCAGCAGGGCTGCATTCTGTTCAGATCACCGTATCTCTACGCAGGGTTAAATAAGTATCCAATTGCATCCACGTATGCTAGATCTACAATTATATGCTTTTCATAACAGCAACACAACATTACATAACCTGAACAAAACAGATCTAGATTTAATTCAATACACAGACTTTCGCAGCATGATATAATCAGAGCAGAATAGATCCAAACATTCGATATACAGACCTTCACAGCGCAAAGACAGAGAAATGCATAACAAATTAATTATCAGCAATCCATTCAATAGTACTCACATATTCAGATCTAATAATCTTGCATATTCATTCATTCATTACCCTTACAATTCCCTTCCCAACCCGCGCACACAGCAGCAGGGTCCGCACACAGCTGGACTAGGATCTCCGCGCACACAGCCAGCAGGGGTCCATTCACCAAAAACCCAAACAGATCACTTACACAACAGATCACATCATTAGCTCATCAAATCCTTGCCTCTTACAATCCAAAATGCCTCTCTATTTATAACAATCTAGCTTTAACATTCCTATGGTTCGCAACCCATGGTTTTTGGACCCCTAGTTTACCCTTTAACCCCATTACAATGCTTTTCGGGGCTTTGACCCACCCCAAAACCCCGGCGCTATACTAAATATAAAAAAAATAACCAAAAATAGACTGGTTTTGTAGCTTGTTAGGAGACCCCGTTCCAACAGTCCCCCAACACAATCTTGTGACTTGTCCTGAGTCACTTTGGTGGTGCACCTTCAATCTGCGCGCGCAAGGTAGCCAGGGTACGAAGGAATGGCGGAAACACTTACTTGCTTTGGGCTGCAGCGTGTTGCACAATGTTGATCATTGTCAGAGAAGCAAGCCCATTGAGATCCAGACCAACGCGTTCCAACAACTAGTGGAGGCTTGCAATGGCGGATTGCGCATCATGTGCAAGCTGGAGTGCAACATCAACCATGGTTTCAAATTTTTGTATGCAATCTTCTTGGAGTGATGAAGGTCCTCAATCTGGTGCATGGCGGCCAGGCGCTGCACGTGGCTGGGGGGGGGTGTGGAGGCCCGAAGTCGATCTAGAGCATCTTCTGCCTGCGTCAACTCTCTTTGGGCATGTTGAAGCGTGGGGTGGTGCAATGCTTTCGTCCATAGCTGCATAGCCTCTTCAAACAATTGGGCTCCCTGTGCCAGTTTTTCCTGAATAATGTGTGTGGCGTTAGTGACCATGACAATTCGTTGGGTGCGTTCTTCTGAGGTCAGGTGACACTGCTTTCGCCTTTCTTGGCCACGACGGTGTACTTCTTGCAATACACTGGAAGATAGTCTTATATTTCTATAGTAGAGAGCTGTGCTAATTTGACTTGTATGTCCCCAGAACTCGGTTCAGAAATGACAGTGCAGGGGAGTAAACATATGTTTCTTCTAGCAGGTGGGCCCTGGAAATGGCAGAGATGTAGTAGCAGGTTCCGGTAACGCAGAGTTCCTGCCGAACTTGGTTCACAGCTAATCCTTTCAGGCGGCCTACGTGCACTCCTATTACTACACTCAGCGTCTCCCGACCCTCTTATCAGTTCCTCCTATGCGTTGGGATCCATAACGGAGATACGAGCGATATGAATCGTAGAAATAAGTAGAAAAAACCATAATGCAGGTAGCCAATACTGCTTGATAGTTGAATAAATAGCCCGAGCCATCATCTTCCAGCCGTCCGCACCCCAATCAAAGCTACTTAATGGCAAGGTATCTTGTATGTGGCGCATACCCTCGATTGTGCTTATCATAAATGGTGAAAGTGATAATCTACCGTCCTTTTCCTGCGTTTGTAAATGTCTTTTCGAATCAACTCGGGATGAGCTGATATTCTTCCTTTGTATCCAAGGTCGCATCCCTGTGATGAGGGCGTGGCTGACGCGTTGGAGGTCCTTTCGTATTTTGACGGACGGTTGACACATGGTGAGTCTTCAAGTTGATCGAGAGTCTTTTCGAGGCATTTATGTCGATCGTGGAAGGAGCATTTTTGTGCAAGACAACTGCGTCATACATCCGTACTTGATTTAATTCTTCCTTCGTCCGCAAATTCCCCCAGATACTCATGATTGTAGATAGATCCGTAATCTGGTTGGGCAAGGGCCGAGTGCACCCTTGAGTGTTGCGCACAAGCAAGTCACCACGTGGGTCGACTGATCTTGGGGTCCATCTGGCTAAGGGGGTTTCTATGCGCAGGATCACCCTGCTCCAATACTTCCTCCAGGTAGGGGAGACAGGTCCCCGTGTAGGTGCTTCATATCGGGTTAGTGGCAGTGCCTCGGACCTACATTCCGTGGACCCCTAAGGCTTCGCAGGCTTCAGAGTGTCATCTGCGGCCTCTTGGCAAGGCAAGGTTCTTTCCATGGTAGAGATGCGACGGAAGCTTCTGACAGTCTGAAGGCTGCGAAGTGCCGAAACCTCATGCAAACGGCTCTCCCAATTCTCCAACTCCTCATCAGAGTCGAAAAAACATTCACTGTATTTTTCCCAAAAGAGCACCCCTTCATCCGTGGGGTTAACCCGATCTTCATCTTGCGCAGTGATCTTATAGATATGATCTAATTCTGCCTTCGTATGGACAGGCTCGGTGTACCGGACACCTTTCGCGGGATCCAGGGGTACTATGACACGCGTGATTCCACTTTCAAACACCATGCTTCATTTCTTTAGGTTAATAATGCCTCCCATGTCCATTTCCCAATCTAATCCGAGGATCGCAGGGTAGGGATCCGCATCTTCAACTATCTCGATCACTTCAAAGTCAGCTAGGGCCCTTGCCCCTACAATGTCAACCATAACCTTTGGTAACCTACCCAAGGGAATGATTTTCTGTTGGTTCGCCATGCGTAGCTGGATAGTGGACCATTCCAGTTTGGGCTTCCCCATTCGTTGCCAGGTTTGCTTGGGTAATCATTTATGAATGCATTTATGCATATCAATTTGTATATATGAATGTGTTTCTTCATGGCTAGTCATCCTCACGCAATGTTCAACCAAAGAACTACTTGCTCTATTTTAAATGGAGTAGACTGTAGAAAAGGATGGCTTAAAAGGAGTGTGGACTCGTCTTTAATAATTTTGAACTTTGTTTCCTCAAAATTTATACCTTATTTTCTTTTAATATTGTCTATCTTTCATTTTTTCAATATCTTGTTTTTGGATAATCCAAAATTGAAATTTGGAAATTTTATGTCAACGTAAAGAAATCATTAAAAAAAAAACCTCAACCCAATTAGTTCAATTATCAAAACTCCTCCTAACCAATAATCAAATTGGAATACTAAAAACATTTCAATAAACCCATAAATATTCATGGAGTGGCAATATGGTTTGTTTATGCCCAAAAATATAACATTGTATGGAAAAACATTATTTACTCATCCAACTTATATTTAATTTGTCAGCAGATTCACTTGTAAATCTAACATGAATTTAATTGGGTAACAAGCCTTTGCAACCAAAATAATAGATATAATTAACTTATGTTGATATGAAAACCAAAACCAGATTGATGGGTCTAGTAGCAAAAAAATGTCTACAGAGATGTCTGAAGCCTCATCTTGAGGTTGAGTGTCGATGGAAATTTAACATATTACCTCGATTCATTTTGATCTCTCAACCTCTTAGGGTTTCTTTCTTCTGCTTTGTAATAATCTCAGGGTGGGGTACTATTGTCATGGTATCAACAATCAGCAATCATAATTTGGAAAAGGCAGAGGATTTGAACCATGATCAATGGAAAGGTATAACAACACAGTACAAAATCATTGAGCTAGATGAGTAATTTGGTGATCAATTCAAGAAGGGTCCTAGGCTAGTGACAATCCCTATCTTACTACCAGGATAACGTATGTTTCTAATAAAGAATACCATAAATCAAACCTCCTAGACACTGATGGATCCAAGATGTCATTTTTAAAGGAATGACTAGATTCATGTGAAATAGATAATTAGACTTGTTTCTACCAATGTCATGGCCATGTGTTTGGAGGAAGGATATGAACCATGATCAATGAAAAATTATAACAAAACAGTACAAAATCATTGATCTAGATGAGGAATTTTGTGAATTCATGAAGGGTCCTAGGCAAGTGACAATCCATTTATTATTACTAAGATAATGTATGTTCATGACAAAGAATACCATAATTCCAACCTCCTAGACACTAATGGATCCAAGATGTCATTTTTCAAGTTTTTCACTCACTGTATTGAGCAACACTAACGGAAAGAAACTTTTTGTACGACCACATAATCTACTAGAGCAGTCAAAGCTTCATCTCCTTCAGACCACTGGAGCAGTAAATCTAGGAGCTCTACCAAAATCGCAGCCACAACAACCATAACAAACTTGAAGCATAGAATAGCATCACCATGTGTGATATAACAACGATGATTTCCCATAGTCCATGTAAGTGAAATAAAAGATTCTTCCCTTGAGGAAGCATTATGATCCTCCCATGTTCAGAACAAAAAATTTGAATGAAATTTTTCCAAAGTTAGTTGACTAATGGAGGATGAAAAAATATGTTTTCGCATTGATTTCTATGATCTCTCTGGTTCGATCTCCCTTCCCAATTTCTTTTGTGCTTCCCTAAACTTTGTGTAAGTCCAATAATATAGCTAGTCAAGCTGATCACAAGATACAAATATACATAAGTCTATGTTAAGTCACACATATATTTTATCTTCACTCAGAATATAAATGGTCTGAACAGTGATAAGTATTAAGGTATGGTAAAGGTACGCCCAAGACTCTGGAAAATAATTCAGTTTCGACTCTCTAACATTGACAGTGTTTCGATTCTAACATACTCGCACAACATGAGGAGTTGTGAATTTTCCTTTGTTACAGCGTGCAACAAAGGTTACCAGTAGGTTCGAGGCTAAACATACTTCTTTGCATGACTTTGGATGGAACCAGAAAAGCATGGTGAGGGATAAAAACATACACGAACAGAGTGGTGACCAGGAGATGAAAGGAACAAAACGCTCTTGCTGACACAGGAGTTGTTCGTCCAAGCTCTTTTGTTTTTTTTGTAGGTAATAAACACTTGAGGAGGAGTAATGAGAAGTGAGAAGATGTTTTCTGCACTTTGGAAAATGCTTGGAGGACTGACTGGATCACATTCGCTCTTGGGTGCCATAACTCGAACATCTATATCACCGTCTCCATAAAGTGTTGTCTAGGTGTTTACATAAGAAGCATTCATTTCAATGCAGAAGATATTCTTCATGCACACTACATGAGTAGGCTACTTCCCCATCTATATTATTTAATTAATATTTTTAAGGAGAGGCTCCATGAAAGAAGAGGCCAGACATTGGAGAGTTTTTTTTATGTAGGTGAAATGTTAAACTAGGGATATACCTAGGTATAAGTTGGTAGAAGGGCTTTGGGTTTGTGTGTGCAGAGGTTGCACTAGGGCTTTGGACTTGGGTATGCATCCAGTGTTGTGGGACTGCGTATGTTTACAGGATAGTACGTTGTCACGATATTGCATGGAGGCATATCTCCATATTATATAGGTGTTTTTATTCATAGACATGGTATTAAAGGATACTTTATAAGATATTCAGAGAGATTATACAAGAGGTGAGAGCTGAAGAGAACCATAGGATGAGTTTGTGAGGATAGAAGAGTAGATTCTGACATGGCAGTCATTATAGGTGGTGGCCTTTGTTTAGCATTGGTTGTCCTACTATAATTTTAGGGTCCCTACCAAAATTTTCAGAAAGTGGTTGGGTTTTTTGGGGACCGGACTAGATTTCCTTGAATCAGGATGATGGAGACTTAAATTCAAAAGGGTCTCGTGCATTTTACCTACTCAAAGTGTTTATATGTGAGAGCAGCTCCAATAAGTTACGAGGAGGTGGCATAAGTTTGGTACAGTCTAGGCCTGTGCTAATAGGGACATCACAAACTAGCAATGGTATTGATATAGTACCTTGGTGGCTGCATTATGGTTACCCGCGCCTCGAAATCATTTAGGGGTATCATGTTTCCAATTTCTAGTGGGCGTTTTCGACGCCGTGGTGGGCGAATTTCAAACCTTGTGGCTAGCAGGCAACACCTGGCCTCCCTGCAGGATGGTATAGGTCTATCGGACGAGGCACTCATACAAGCCACTATGCATGTCAAGGATAGTATTGTGAGTTTTGTGTAGTTCATACTGCTGCCGAAGGAGGGTAGGGTGTTGGGTACATCGTCGGGAAGGTTTAATAGGAACTAGAGGAACTCCAAATGTAGTAACAAACCCTTACAGGCAGCTACTAGACAAATCCAGTTAGTTCTTAGAGTGGAGGCATTCTGCCCGTCAGTGAAGAGGCTTAGAAATTGGGCATTATTCGGGAGGTGGCTCCACACCAAAATTATAGGTCTAGAGGTGAAGAAATGGGTAGAGGAATTTTGGTTACCAATTCTAAAATATAAGCTGAAAGTCAGTCATCTCTTCAATGGTTGGTACTGCTTTCACTTTCTCAGTATGGAGGATACTGAGACCATTCTGAAGGGCCCATGGGTGAAGGGGAGGGGTGTCATGCTCTTACAGCGGTGGACAACTGGTTGTGATTCAAAGGTTGATGCACCTAGATGTAACATTTTCTGTGTCAAAATTCTAGGCTTGCCCTTAGAACTCTGGAATGAAGCTGCTGTAAGAAAAATTCCAAATTGCATTGGAAAAATTTACTTTTGGGACAGCAGTTGTTTTGGGCAACTTGATAAGTGGTTCGCTTGGGTATTATTTGAGTTGGACCTTGGCCGACCACTACTGTCATATTGGTGGTTACATGGGAAAACCTCTTGGTGCAATTGATTATTGATTATTGGAGGTTACCCTACAGGTGCTTGAGATGTCGTGGCACTGGCCACCTCACACAAATTGTCTATCTCTGTTATACTGGAAAAATGTGTATAGGGCCGATGAGGTGGGGGTTAATACTACATAAGAGAGAGCGGGCTTGGTACACTCACTAGGGTTGACTATGCGAAGGTCTAAGTCTCCGGAACACATGGATTCACGGCGGGGATTCTCTCCGGCAACCTCGACATGTTTCGACAATATCAAAGGTAACCTGAAACATGTTTCAAAGCCTGTTAATGGTATTAATAATGATCCATATTATTCTTTGTGTGGTATTTTTGAGGTCACTTCTATGACTACTAAACCGAGACTTGGGGCTTTACCATCCACTGTTCCAATCTCCATGGGTAGCATTGCATCTTCGGATTCAACCCATTAAACTGGGTTAAGATGGGCCAATCTTTCAACGAACCTTTTATATAGTTCGAATGAGCAGGGGACACTATGTTTAATCCTCAATTGCATAAATCCATGGCATCTATATTATTTCCCATTGACCCTGGGGATCCTTATCATTCATAATTCCTTCCATTATCAACATATGTTTCCTCCTGGTAGAAATATCGTTAGAATCCAGAACCTCTCCCTCACCAGAGCGCGAATTGGATGCACTTTTCGCTGGATCGGAAGGGTTGGAACCACTGATCATTAAACATGCATTCTTTGATGCGGGGAAAATGAAAATTGGGTCACTGTCTCATGTAAATGTAACCCACCGTAAGAAATGAAATCCAAAATAAAAGAGGGTTTCCGACTATGTAGTGTCAACCTCACCATCATCTTCAGAGGGGGATACTCATGATCTGCCCCTTTCTATTGATGAAGCATTTACGACAGGTCAAGTTACAATCTGTGATTTTTTCGGATCGTGGTTCCTTAGAGGGGATCAACTTGTTTCCAGAGTTCCTCCATGATAATAATCTCCCTTAACATTAGGGGTTCAAGGGCTGAACCCAAAATCAACACACTAAGGGGTCTGTGTCGGCGTTATAACCCTTCTATTATTCTATTTCAAGAAATTATGTTGGTACCTGATAAATTTTGGGGGGCTATGCAGAGGATATGCCCAGGATGGGATGTCATTGCCACAAGTGCATATGGGTTATCGGGTGGCCTCTGGGCTATGTGGAACCCAAGAATGTTGGATCTTAATGCGTTTCATACCTATGAAGGTTTCCTTATTACAGGATATTTTGTGGGTAGAGTGCAACAGATTTGGATTCTCAACTCTTATGCTCCTTATTCTGCTCGAAGGATTTTGGAATGGGGTGATAAAATCTGGTATCCTTGGGCTTAGTTCACTTATTATCGTTGGGAACCTAAATTTCACCATGGGAAATTTGGAGGTGTGGGGGCATAAGGCTCGGGTTGACCCATTAACAAAAATTTTCAAAGATTTGATGCACTCCCACGTGCTGGTGGACGTTGTTCCAGAGTTTATAAGGTCTACCTAGTGGAATGGCAGAGATGGAATTGAAGGCATCTCAAAACGTCTTGATTGTTTCATGATCAGACAGACACTTTATTCCTGCTTGGGGAAGGTTGAATACTTTTTTCTCCCTTGGCACATCTCGAACCATTTGCCCATAATGCCTTCCTGGATAGAGATAGGAAGTTTGAGGGTTTATCCCTTCAAGTTCAATGCTCGGTGGCTGACATAGCCGGAATTCAGATCCCTTGTGCATAAGGTCTAGACCGACACTACTGACCTGATATCATGTTCCCCTATGTCCAATTTTCAACAGAAGTTGTAGAGCCTTAATCAGTCACCCGAAAGTGGATTGGGGATAAGAAAAAAAGTTGAGATTCAATCCTTGTTAGAGATTGATAAAACCATCCTTGTGTTGAGTGATGTTAATTATCCTCTATACTTCTCGTCTGAATATCATAATAAAATTGTAGCACTTGAAGGTCAGATATAGGACATTATTAAGGGACAGGAAGTTGATATTAGACTAAAGAGTAGGGCACTGTGGTTGGAAGCAGGGGATCATAATTCTAAGTATTTCCATAAGATTTTTAATTGCAGGAAACAACACAATTTTATCAAACATATTATAGATGATGGGGGGATTGTTCATAAGTGACATGAAGCCATTGAAAGAGTTTTAATTTCACATTTTGCTGATTTTTTACAGCCAAAGATCATAGATATGATGACTAGGTTCCTTTCATTGATATTATTCCCTTTGTGTGGTCTATTGAAGATAATAACAGTTTTGGTAGGTTGATAACCTTAGAGGAACTATTTTCCACCTTAAGAGAATGTGTGAAGGATAAGAGTCCTGCACCGGACGAGTGGGGAGTGGAGTTATTCATAAGCTTTAAAGATTTGATGGTACCGGAGTTACTGTAGGTATTCAAGGAGATACAACACAAATGTTCCATCTCGGGGCCCATCAAGTCCACCTTTTTAGTCTTAATCCCGAAGTCAAAGGATCTGATCACCTTCGTGGATTATAGACCCATCTTCCTCTGTAATTATGTTTACAAAGTCATGTCTAAATTGATTTCTAATAGGCTTAAGCCATTTATGTTTAAGCTCATCACTCTAGAACAATTTGGGCTCATGGAAGGGAGAAAAATACAAGATGTTGCAGGAATTACACAAGAAATGCTACATTCTATTAACACTAATGTGCAAAGATCATGTATCCTTAAGGTCAACCTGAGCAAATCATACAATTCTGTCGATTGGGAATTCCTACTTCTGATATTGATTAAGATGGGAATGTGTCATAAGAACATTACTTGGATTCTCGCATGCTTGAAGTCCACAAATATAGTTGTCATCATTAATAGCTTACCCTCCAAATTATTTTCTTCTTATAGGAATTTGAGATAGGGTTGTGCATTGTCGCCCCTCCTTATCATGTTGATTATTGATAAATTAAGCAAGAAAGTTAGAGCTGCTAGGGATGCAGAGCTCATTAGGGGGGTTCATGTCTCGAATCTCCACTCTGTATCCCACCTTATGTTTGTATATGGCCTGTTATTTGGTGGTCGTTGCATGGTGGAGGAATGGAACTCTTTTCATTCTATTCTTTTTGCATTTGGAATTTCCACAAGGCTATATATGAATGGCGCTAAATCCATTTTCATTCATAATGGAGGGGTGTACAATATCATACAGATACTTAAATATCAGCTCGAGGTGGGGTCTAAGCATCTAGGCGATTTTTTTACATATTTGGGCTTCATCCTTAAACCATCTAGTTATAGGATATGTGACTTGGAATGGCTTATAGAAAAATTTAATAATAAATTGGGTTGCTCGGCATAGAAGTGGATGTCCTTGGGAGGCAGATTAATTATGCTTAACTAAATTTTACAAAATATTTATGTCTTTTGGATGCATCTTTTCTTATTGCCTAAAGATATTATTACAAGGATACAAAAGATTATGGGAAGGTTCCTTTGGACTGGTGAGGATCCAGGGACGGGCAAGCACAAGCTACATTTGGTTCGATGGTCAATAATAGCTAGTCTTGTAGATGCGGGTGGTTGGGGGCTCATCGACCCAGGTACATTTAACAAGGCACTCTTGATTAAAATTTGTGACGACAGTGGAGGGTACTGGACTGTTCTACCATCATGAAAGATAAATATATGTTAGGTTAATATTTCACATCATGGGTTGGAAGGTGTGTGAAAAATAAGATACAATCCTCAAACATCCTGGAGGATTTTACACATTGTTTTAGCATTACTTATGGGATAGGTCAGATGGAGTGTGGGTGATGGTTCAAAAATATATATTGAACTTGATGCCATTGCTGGCTTCATGGGAACCACTCGCTATCTCTACAACTCCTCAATCATTTGCACAGTCTATAGATTGTACATATAAAACATATTTTCTATCATAGAGAGCAAAATCTGAATGGACAAGAGTGGATGTTTATGGAGGATATGGGTTTAATAGGGGTACAGGACATTGAGTGGCTGGAATATTTCAAATCTAAGGCAGGCAGGGGTCTCCTTGAAGAATGTGGAAGATCATTTGTGTTGGGTTGAAACATTGAGAAAGGGCTTTCCGGTAGTTGAGGATATCTACAATAATTTTCCATCGTCGGAAAGGAACCTCACAATCATCTACACTTGAATTTGATATGGAAGTTAAATATGCCACAGAAAATAAAATGTTTTGGATGGCTTGCCATCCATAATCGCATCATGACTTGGAAAAATTATCCAGGGTAAATTTTGCTTACCCTTAACCAAGACCTTTTACTTTGGCTGATAAATTAGAATTGCATTTACTTAAAGCATTAATGAACATAAATGAGCAACTGTAAGCCGTGAAGAAGAGGAACATAAAATGTCAAGATCAACAATCATAAGAACATGTCGCTTGATAATGGAGTTCATATAGGAGGGACTACATCTTCGGGCCTTGGTGTCAAGATGGTGTAGGCCACTGCATTAAGTTTTGTAAGAAGAAGATGTACATGGATGTGTTTCTCTGACATACAAGGAAAATTTTCTCATACAGTAGTGGCTAGACCTCTCTACAAGATGTTCCACTGTGGAACTCTCATGCATAAGAAGGACTCCTATCAGTATGAAAAATGCTCACACATAAATACTGTGAGTATCCCGCCGATATGGCAAACAAGGGACTTCAATAACATACGTGTGACACAGAGTATCCCGCCAACATGGCCTGAAAAGGATCTCAACAACATACATGAGTATCCGACCAATATGGCATCAAGGGATCTCAGCATAATACAAGCCCAAGACAAAAATTACATCAATAACAAAACAAGACAAGATCCCACGACTCATACATCAACAGGGATTTGTACAACAATAAGAATCTCAGGAACAAAAAAGTACATGAAAGCATCACATCATATACCTCACGCTGAAGATGACTAAAGAATGGATGCTACTTGTTGTCGCTCCTAGAGATAGCCTAGAGTTGTGATAGACCAGTGCCTAGGACATCTTATATAGCAAGGAGCATTTGGTATAACAGAGGGAGTTATCAATAGCAATCTCTCATGCTATCTCTTGTAAAACAAGGAAAATTAATCTGAATGGGACCAAGACCCTCAGAAAACTGATACATAGAACAGGATATTGCAAAGGCAACATGCAAAACTCCAATACAAAAGCAACAGACAATTCAGAGACAACTTACTGTAAAGAGGGCCAATTCAGAAATACTTCACAGAAATAAGTTATCAGAAGGTGTATGTAGTGAATGAAATGTAGAGGAAATATTAGTTAACATTGAGTTGATATCCAGATACACAATACCACCATGCATGGGCTTACCAATCTAAGAATCCATACAAAAAAATAGCGTTTTAAAAACACCCTCCCAAAGAAACTGATATAGCAGAAATGTGGTTTAGATGATTAATGGAACAGAATATCATGCATGAGCCATATTTAAAGCACTTGACTAATCCCAGCATGGATATCAACTAGGATAAATCCATACCAAAAATTAGTGAGCCACTTGCATTCCAAAACATGATACAAGAAAGATGGATGAAATGAAATGATCTATTTAAATAACACATAAGAGAAAGTTACAGACTGTGAAATACCAAAGACCAGAATCCTCTTTGATAGATGGAACTCCTCCTCACTGAAACCCTATGGGCTCTGAGCCTTCATACAAGATTTCTACAAAATGTATACAAAAATCCTTTCACTGCATAATTTTCTGATAAAATCTAGAACCCTATATCATCTGTTCTTTGGGAGCTTTATAGGAGAACAAGAAAACTCCAAAAAGGGAGTAGGTGATGAAAATTTAATTGTATCATTAAAACAAAATGGCGGAGAAGTGCACGCCCATACTGCTCGATGACTTTGTAATGTTGTTTGTACTCTGTGGCCTGCTAACTGAAATAAATGCACTGGGTAGAAATTTCTCCAGGAACACGGCAAAGCAGAGAGATGTCATAAAAATTTCGTCCTTCCCTGAAAGAAAATGGTGCTGAAAAGAAAGCTTTAGGGCATTGTTTTCTGCGAATGGTACCCTCTGCCTTCTAAAACCTGAGTCACAGCTGAAAATCTTCATTGCCAAACATTGAATTCCTCGATCATTTGTTGATATTTTTATGCTGCTCCATTAATGTTTTCATCTGCGAAATTGGCGCCTTGAATGTCCCTGCAGGGTTCGACAGATTTTAACCCTGCTTCTTTAATGGAAGTCTTATCGATTTGCCTTCTTAGGCCTTTCTTCATAATTCAGCTCTCAAAAATGGTCCTTTGACGTGCCCTCTATCACAGTAATAGCGACTGTGAATCATGATGGTTTTCCACCGATGTAAACCTGCAAAACCCGCAAACTCGTCAAGAAAACAAATGCATGGGGACGATGATGCAGCGGGGATGACTGTGTAGCAACGCGGCATCATGAAATGGCGGAAGTATGCGGGGTGGCGATGAAAAATGTAGTGGAACAATGGTGGACAAACCGGGTGGAGGTTTTTCACGTAAAACAAATGAAGATTTGACTGAAGACTGGAATATATACGGGAGGAGGAAAAATATGACAAACAAATGGAACAGTGATGAGTGGACATACGAAAGACTATGTGGAAAGGATGACGTGGTGGTACGAGGTCCATGGCAGACATGTGACTAAACCTGGACCATCTGATCTCAGGGGAGATCGACGGTTGAAAAGGCATTGGGAGCGATTGACAGTGGGCCAAGGGTGTATTTGCTGTAGATTAAAACTTGTGCAGCTTCGATGCGCAACGACCATTAGATGAAGACCTCCATATCCGACGGTTATCATGAATATCGCGCCGTGACTATGGACGAACAATAATGCATGATGGAGGGTGGTTTCTGGGTCGTACGCGAAGACACACGGCAAGAGATGTATGGAATCACTCCGAATTGAGGAATATTGCTTGCCTCCGAAAGGCAGTGTGATGAAAACCGACGGGTTTTGAACAGTGCATAGCGCGGGGTCCGCCGGGGCGAGAGTATCGTGAGTCGTTGATCGGTGGATGATCAGACGGGAAAATGAAGGGGGACCGCGTGCATGATGGGGTTGCAAAGGCCATTGGATCTGCGTAGATCGATGATCTAAAATGCGCCCGATATGTATATTTGATAAGCGCCCATTGGACTAGCTCTTGGTCTCGGGGCTGGGTCATGTGGAAGGAAAAGGGCGCAGGGGTTTGGCTGAAAGGGGCTAAGGCCTAATATATTTTCAAAAGTGGGTTTTTCGGCCCTTTTATGCAATTTTGAGTCTGGGAGAAGGCGACGATAAGTGGCCCAACAAGAAGGGATTGCTTGTCAAAGATTCAATGGGGGCTGAAATGATCAACGTCGGCTCCATCTGGGGATGGCACGTTCATCTCTGAACGTGTCAAGAACTTCACAGACCATCAGATACTCTTCTGTGTGAACTCTGCCCTTCGACACCTCTACTTTTACTTCATGATTCATCACGACACCCACATTATTCAAACAAAAACAAAAAGGAAACTGATATACAATATAATACATCAGGCTGCCTTTGCCCGAATCAGAACTGTAAGTAGGGCTTGAGAAATTGGCCATTTACAGGGGCGTCAAGTAAGTATCCCTGCAAATTCTCTTGCTTGAAAGTGTTATTACCTCCCTGTTCCACAATTTTGAAGGGGCCGAACCACAGTGGATCGAATTTACCATGTTTTCCTTTTTCAGCCCTCCGGATATCCCACCTGAGCACTAGATCACCAATCTGCAAATTCTGATCCTTAGCATGCTGATCAAAAAGGTATTTCATCTTCTCCTAATACTCTGTCAGCCTTTGATTTACCTGATTGCGTGTTTCTTCTAATTCCACCAGCTGGTTTATTCGCCTAGTCATATCATCAGGCTCTTCTTGACTTTCCTGCATGAATCGGGCTACTAGTAGGGCTAATTGAATAGGAAATATTGCTGCCCTCCCATATACCAATTCATATGGGGAGTTTCCAGTTGCTCTCTTGCTGGTAATTCTATTGGCCCACAGAAAAACTTTAACTGGGAATCCCAATTTTTCTGGTTTTCATTTATAGCCTTCTTCAATGCCCTCACCAGGGTTTTATTGGAAGACTCTGCCAAGCCATTTCCCTGTGGATAATAGGCTGTAGAGTGAATTAGTGTGATATTATATTGTTGGCAGAAACTCACAAACTTTGCATATTTGAAAGCCTGTGCATTATCAGTCACTATTCTGGCAGGACAACCAAACCTGGATATGATGTTTTCTTCCATGAACTTTATTATCACAGCATCAGTAGCATTCCTTGCAGGTATGGCTTCCACCCATTTAGTGAAATAATCAGTGGCAATTAATATCCATTTATGCTAACCACTTGATTGAGGATGTATTTCACCTATAAAATCAATTCCCCATTGTCTGAATAGTTCATCCACGTGCACAGGAATCATGGGCAGAGGTGCCAACTTCTGCCTTTCAACAAATTTCTGACACTTTTCACATGCTCTAACCTGGGAAAAAACATCTCCAAAAAGCTTGGGCCAATAGAAGCCAGCCTTCAGGATTTTATGAGTAGTGGCCCTCCAGCTGTAGTGACCTCCACAGATACCTTCATGGAATTTAGCTATTATACTCTCTACTTCATCCTCTGTGAGACACAGGAGTAAGATTCCTGAGGGGTCTCTCCAATATAGCTAGCCATTGGTGACTATGTACTTCTGTGATTTCAATCTTAGTGTTCTGTATTTAGCTTTATCGCAGCTTGGAGGACAACTGAGTGTGAGGAGATATTCTACTATCTCTTTGTACCACGGACTGGTGAGGTACTTTAGATGTGTTTCTGGAGTAGCTACTCCAATTCCCTGTCGCTCTTCTTGCTCTTCAGATTCCTCACCTGCTATAATGGACAAATTTATGGCCAGAACTTGATAGTTTGATTCAGATAACATTTTAGCAAGCCCCTGTGCTTTGATCAGCTTAGTAGGGCGGATGTCTAAGTCATACTCCTGTATTTTAGCAATCCACTTCCCCCTTTTTCCTTCACTATCCCCCTGGATAAGAATATATTTTACAGCAGCTGCAGGCACAAATGCAATGATGTGGGACTGTAATATATACACGCGGAATGCTTTGAGGGATTTTACTAGGACGTATGCTTTCTTTTCCAATATGTTGTACTTTGATTTTGCATCATGGAGCACCTAACTGAAAAAGGCGATAGGCTGCTCATACCCCTCCTCATTTTTCTACAATAAAACTCCTGCTATTGTATGAGGCGATGCAAAAGAAAATATCATGAAAGGTTTAGCATAATCTGGTCCAGCTAACACAGGGGCTTCTTAAAAAGCAATTTTTATCCTGGTAAATGCCTCTCATGATTCCTGGGACCATTTAACTTCATTATTCTTTTTCAGCATGTCAGTTATATGTTTAACTATTTCAGCATAGTTAGGAGTAAGCCTTCTCAGGAAATTGATGCGCCCTAAGAACACCTGTACCTCTTTCTTATTTCTGGGAAAATAAATACCATTTATAACCTCTACCCTCTTAGGATATATCTTCACCCCATCTTTTTTTACAATGTGTCCCAAAAGTTTTCCCTCTTCTAATGCAAATAAAGACTTTTTAGGATTTAGAGAGAGACCATACCTTCTGCACTTCTCAAAGGTTCTACGCAGATGTTCAATATGCTCAGTCTCACTCTTTGAAAATACAGTGATATCATCAAGGTAGACTACCAAAAATTTATCCTGCTCCCCAACAAAAGCAATGTCCATGGCCCTCTGAAAAGTGGCCCCTGCATTAATCAATCCAAAAGGCATCCTGGCATACATAAATGTACCCCATGGTGTGGTGAAAGCAGTCTTCTTTTGATCTTCTGGAAGTACAGCCACCTGGTTATAACCAGAGAATCCATCCATCATTGAAATCCTAGAAGCTCCAACCACCTTCTGTAGGATGTGATCCATCTTAGGCAGTGGATAATTATCCTTTAAGGATGCTCTGTCTAAATTTCTGAAATCCGCGCACATCCTTATTTCTCCATTCTTCTTTCGTACAGGGACTAGATTTTCCACCCATTCAGAGTACCTCAATGGCACAATTATTTTGGCCTTTAACAGCTTCTTGATTTCCTTCTCAATAGAGGGAAGCAGTAAGAGATTTATTTGTTTGAGATTCTGCTTATGGGGCTTTGCATCTCCCTTCAGTGGAATTTTGTGCTGCATAATACTGACATCAAAAGTTTTCAAGTCCTGATAGGACCATGTAAACACATCTTTGTAAGACTGAAACAATTTCTGATATAGCTTTTTATATTCTCCAGGGATCTTCCTGGATAGTTTTACAATTTTGGGGTCAGCCTCAGTACCCAAATTCAGGTCTTCTACCTGATTCTCTTCTACCACTTTGCCTAGCTGCAGTGGGACATCATTCTTGTCAAATAATCTTTCTAGAGGCACCGGCCCTCTAGGTATAATGTTTCCCTTTAACTGCAACACCTTATTACCTGCCACTTTCTTCTCCCAATTTCTTTTTGAAGTATCTTCAGACTCAACCTCTTGTTCATCAGCATCAATCTCCATATTGGATAATTCTCCTACTGTTTCCAGGAATCTCTTCATCTGTTCTTCATCCTCAAATACTTGCCAGTGCTTGATGTTATCTGGGATTGATGGTCAATAACGCACCTCAACTTCATATCTTAAAAGAGGGTTCTAAGGTGGTCGAAATGTACTAGCATCCACAGCAAGGGAATCAGCCATCCTATTATGTTCTCGGGGCATGAACTAGATATTAAATGCCAAGAAAAAATTCTCCACCATGTCCCAAACTTCATTCCTATAAGCCCTCAGCCTAGGATGTTTGTTCTGACACTGATTCCTAACTTGTCTAACCACCAGTTCTGAATCTCCCAGAACTTTTAAACTTTGAATGTTCATGTTCCTAGCTGTCCGCAATCCTAGCAGAAGTGCTTCATATTCAGCCACATTATTAGTAGCTTCATATTCTAGCTCGAAGGACAATGGAACCCATTTTCCTGTAGGAGAAATCAATAGTATTCCAGCTCCATTACCTTCTCTTGAATTTTCTCCATCAAAATGAAGTGTCCAGATCCCTGCTTCATTGCTCTCTGAGGGCTTCTTAGTCTTAATCTGGCAGAAGTATGGCTCATGAGCATAATATTGATCTTCTTCCAGCATCAAGCATGAAAAATCTCCTTCTTTACTGTAGACTGGTGAGTTTACAGAGTTGTCAGCCTTAGTCACCATCTTGACAAATCTAGTTTCCCTGTACAACCTCCTCTCTTGGCCACCAAAAACTGGGATAGTGGCGTATGTTAAATCCATCTTGAGTGATCCACCAATTTTTTTTCCCCAGGACCTTGACAGCAACATACCAAAATGAGATGGGATGTCAGCCACCACGATGTCCATTACTACACTTTTTGCTGGGATTTGGGCCAAATTGACCACCAAATCCTTGATCATCCCCAAGCATTTAACTCTTTTGTAGTCAAATGAATAGAGGTCCTTTTATGGTCAGGTGATTTGTAATCATAGTTGTTCCATGACTGAAAAAGGTATTAGATTATGGGAGGCTACAGAATCTAACAGACAATTATGTAATAGCAGGTCATGAATCACTAGAGACACATAAAAGGGAGGAGTAGAATCATCTAATTCCTCAACATGTGGACCAAATACAACCATGGGTCTTTCTTCTTGAAGGTTGAGGCTATCTGGAGTGAGTGTTGCTTCTGGAGGGAGCGTGAATGAGGGGACTTGGGATTGATAAGCATGTTGCTTTAATAGTTCAGTCAAGGGGACTGGGATTTTGACCTTTTCAAGTTCCTTTTGAAAATTGAAAATAGGGGGGAACTTCTCTATTACAACCTCTTTTGGCTCTTTATTTTCAGCTGGGGGTTTGACTTCTTTTAACACAGACTTGGTATTAGGAGGAATGACTACTTTTGAAGAGGAAGGAATTTGATCATTAGACTGCAAAAAAAATTTTAGAGGGCCCTTACCTTTGTCTGTGACTTTCTGCATTGTTGACTCCTTCTGAGCAGGTGCTTCCTTCTGGGGTAGCTCCTCTTCCTGATCTTGAGTACGAGTCCTCTTCCTAGAAGATCTGAGATCATATCTTCTATTGAAATGTGCTTGCATGAAATCAGTAAATTGTTTACAATAATGATCAATTTCTTCTTCTTCTGTGTCTCTGGTCTTTTCTTCTTCTTGCAATGAGCACTCAGCTCCATCATTTCCTTGCAAAGGGCATTCTTCTCCATCACTATTTGAAAAGGCAAGATTTTCATCCTCCAGTCCATAGGCAGTATCTTCAGTAGAATCGTCTACTGGACCTTCCAGGTACAATGGGTTTAGTACTTGATCCTGTTACTCCTTTGCTTCCCTTGGAAATATTTGCAGGGGTGGTTTCCTATACTGAGGATTATAACCTCTGTTTGGAGCATTATAGAAATTCTTGGAGGCTGAATTCTTGGCCTCCAGTTCAAGCTTGACCACTTTCTTAATCAATTTGGTGATTTCTTCCATTCTGTCTGTGTCTCTGTCCTGGTTAGAGGTAGATACCTCCTCTTTGCCCCTTCTTCTGGTATCTTGCTCAGATTTTCCCTTTGATTTTCCAGTGGAGGCAAAGTTTGCTTCCAACTCTAGTGCATCTGACTGAGCATCATCCAGAGTAGCAAGATTTCTTTCTCTGAGAGAGAAACCAAATTCTGAATCAAAAGCTGCTACAAAAACAAATTTAGCAGCAGTTTGATGAGGTTTCATCTCAGCAGGAAGATTCAAATACAATTTATTAAATATTTTGATAAATTATGATACCCCTTCATTATGTCTCTTCTTTAATGTATTGAACTCAGTAAGACAATGCCCATGGTCTTTCTTCTCTCCCCATTTTCTGAGAAAGGTATCCTCCACTATTTCCCAAGTGGTAATAGAACGACCTGCCAATGTCTTAAACCATTTTCGAGCTTCACCATCAAGAGACTGGACAAACAGCCTTAACACCACATCTAAATGTTCCACATTAAAATTCTCTGCAAAAGCACAAAAGAACTCAAGGTGTTTTTGAGCATCAATCTCATTTTCCCCATTGAATCTGGGTAAAATCTTTAGATAATCTTGTGGCATGTTATTCAACACTTGGGGTAATGCTAGAGGAGCATATTTATTTAACAAGAAGCCTGGAAATTTTGCCATTGGAGGGGGTGGAGGTAGTGCAAAAGTTTGAAGAGTAAGAGGAGGAGGAGGAGGAGGTGGAAGTGGAGTATGGATAACAATAGGAATATACTGAACAGTAGGCTGAGGTGTTGAAGGGAATAATGGCCTGTTTACAACAGATACTTCAGTGACTTCTTTAACCTCTTCAACCTCAGGAGTAGGGTGGAAATTATATTTATTTATGACACCTCCTTGGGGTGGACTATCTGAATAATAATCGGTATCTCCCACAGTGGAGTCAGGACCTTGCACTTGGGAATCTTGAGAAGAAGAGGATGGGAAGTATTCTATAGACAATTCAGGGATTTCAGTGTGAACTGATTTCCTTTCCCTCCAATTTATTCTATGTATGATCTTCTCAGGGTCAGACACTGAAGATGTCTTTGGCTGAGACGTATCTGACCTCAGGTGTGGCTTACGAGGAGCCAGGACTGCAAATAGGTTTATCAAATAAACAAATGTGGAGTCGCCAAGGTGAGGGATCTACAACTCTCAACTCTCCATACTCACCTACTTGGAGAGTGAATTAGGTTTTGTCAAGGCCTAGGGATTTTAACTTTCTCAACTTTGATCCCCAGCAACGGCACCAGAAATATGTTGTCACTCCTAGACACAGCCTAGAGTTGTGATAGACCAGTGCCTAGGAAATCTTATATAGCAAGGAGCATTTGGTATAACAGAGGGAGTTATCAATAGCAAGCTCTCATGCTATCTCCTGTAAAACAAGGAAAATTAATCTGAATGGGACCAAGACCCTCAAAAAACTAATACATAGAATGGGATATTGCAGAGGCAACATGCAAAACTCCAATACAAAAGCAACAGACAATTCAGAGACAGCTTACTGTAAAGAGGGCCAATTCAGAAATACTTCACAGAAATAAGTTATCAGAAGGTGTATGTAGTGAATGAAATGTAGAGGAAATATTAGTTAACATTGAGCTGATATCCAGATACACAATACCACCATGCATGGGCTTACCAATCTAAGAATCCATACATAACAGTAGCATTTTAAAAACACCCTCCCAAAGAAACTAATATAGTAGAAATGTGGTTTAGATGATTAATGGAACAGAATATCATGCATGAGCCATATTTAAAGCACTTGACTAATCCCAACATGGGTATCAACTAGGATAAATCCATACCAAAAATCAGTGAGCCACTCGCATTCCAAAACATGATACAGGAAAGATGGATGAAATGAAATGATCTATTTAAATAACACATAAGAGAAAGTTACAGACTGTGAAATACCAAAGACCAGAATCCTCTTTGATAGATGGAACTCCTCCTCACTGAAACCTTATGGGCTCTGAGCCTTCATACAAGAGCTCTACAAAATGTATACAAAAAGCCTTTCACTGCATAATTTTCTGATAAAATCTGGAACCCCATATCATCTGTTCTTTGGGAGATTTATAGGAGAACAAGAAAACTCCAAAAAGGGAGTAGGTGATGAACATTTAATTGTATCATTAAAACAAAATGGTGGAGAAGTGCACGCCCATACTACTCGATGAATTTTTAATGATGTTTGTACTCTATGGCCTGCTAACTGAAATAAATGCACTGGGTAGAAATTTCTCCAGGAACACGGCAAAGCAGAGAGATCTCATAAACATTCCGTCCTTCCCTGAAAGAAAATGGTGCTGAAAAGAAAGCTTTAGGGCGTTGTTTTCTGCGAATGGTACCCTCTACCTTCTAAAACCTGAGTCACAGCTGAAAATATTCAATGCCGAACATTGAATTCCTCGATCATTTGCTGATATTTTTCTACTGCTCCATTAATGTTTTCATCTGCGAAATCGGCGCCTTGAATGTCCCTGCAGGGTTCGACAGATTTTAACCCTGCTTCTTTAATGGAAGTCTTATCAATTTGCCTTCTTAGGCCTTTCTTCATAATTCAGCTCTGAAAAATGGTCCTTTAACGTGCCCTCTATCACATTAATAGCGACTGTGAATCATGATGGTTTCCACCGCTGTAAACCTGCAAAACCCGCAAAATCGTCAAGAAAACAAATGCATGGGGACGACGATGCAGCGGGGATGACTGTGTAGCAACGCGGCATCATGAAATGGTAGAAGTATGCGGGGTGGCGATGAAAAATGCAGTGGAACAATGGTGGATGAACTGGGTGGAGGTTTTTCATGTAAAACAAATGAAGATTTGACTAAAGATTGGAATATATACGGGAGGAGGAAAAATATGACAAACACATGGAACGGTGACAGGTGGACGTACGAAATACTATGTGGAAAGGATGACGTCGTGGTACGAGGTCCAGGGCAGACATGTGACTAAACCTGGACCGTCCGATCTCAGGGGAGATCGACGGTTGAAAAGGCATTGGGAGCGATTGACAGTGAGCCAGGGGTGTATTTGCTGTAGATTAAAACTCGTGCAGCTTCGATGCACGACGACCGTTAGATGAAGACCTCCAGATCTGACGGCTGTCATGAATATCGCGCCGTGACTATGGACAAACAATAACGTGTGATGGAGGGCGGTTTCTGGGCCGTACGCGGAGACACGCGGCAATCAATGTATGGAATCGCTCCAAATTGAGGAATACCACCCGCCTCCGTAAGGTGGTGCGATGAAAACCAACGGGTTTTGAATAGTGCACAACGCGGGGTCCACCGGGGCAGGAATCATGAGTCGTTGATTGATGGATGATCGGACGGTTGAGATATGATCAGACGGGCAAATGAAGGGGGACTGCATGCGCGATGGGGTTACAAAGGCCGTCGGATCTGCGTAGATCGACGATCTAAAATGCGCCCAATATGTATATTTGATAAGCACCCATTGGACTAGCTCCTGGTCTCGGGGATGGGTCATGTGGGAGGAAAAGGGCGCAGGGGTTTGGCCGAAAGGGGCTAAGGCCTAATATATTTTCAAAAGTGGGTTTTTCGGCCCTTTTATGCAATTTTGAGGCTGGGAGAAGGCGACGATAGGCAGATAATAGATTTTTCAGGCCCAACAGAAGGGATTTCTTGTCAAAGATTCAATGGGGGTTGAAATTATCAACACCACTGCCACTGGATCTAAAAACACCATCACAATCGTGGCATCGAAAGGTGTGAAATCGAATGCTCACTCATTGAAAACTGACACCTGCAACTTCACTTCAAAAAGTGACTGAAAAATATAAATCTCAGATTAAAAATCTGAATGCGCCGTCAAATTCGTGGCGTCGAGTAGTGCAAAAACGACATAAAATTTGTCCCATTTGGACACTGTCAAAATTTCGCCCTCTTGAAAGTTGGGCCCATTCAAGGTTCCACCTGCCTCTTTTCTGGCTCATGGTTCCACATCAACTGCAATAAAAAAATATTAAACCTCGATATGTGCGCTCCATCTTCTGTTGGTCTAGCCTGGGCGCACTATGCAAATGCTGGGTTTAAATATTAAAATGTTGACGGACTTTCCCAAGAAGACTGTTGGCACGTTGGTTAAAGATCCACATTTGGAGGGAGGGGGTCGAGTGGTCAAACACCGCCCCCTCCTTTTTTTAAGGCTGAGTTAAATTTTAAAAATCTACCATTATTTTTTTAAAACACCCGCCGTATTTTTTTTAATATGGAGTGTGGTACATTGGGGGGTCGGGCCTGCATTGGGCGGCCTGCCCCCAACCACCTCCGTCATATGGCAGTAACGTTATTTTCAATGTATGGTTATGGTAATTTCTTGGTGGGGCTTCCATGTGGGCGGGGCCGACCGCAGGTTCAACTCCCGCTAGCTTTGATATATATAATAGGTATACAGTGGTGTATTGGCACCGTGGTAAAGGCAGCTCTGCAGGGGTGGCGGGGTTGACCGCCAACCACCCCTCTTATGCTTTATGGTGGTAGTGCTTCTATGGGGTATGATGGGGGTTATGGCCCACCGTCCCACTAAAATGTATTTTTTATAATGTAGTTGGGTGAGGTCCGGGGAGGGCGGCGGGGGTCATGGCTCGTCGGCCTTTAAAATATTTTTTTTAATTTTAATATAACAACCCGCACATTTTTAAAATTTTGATTCTAGACCGTAGGAGACGATTTAAGGAGGCCACAAATTCTCCAGGAATATGCCCTGAGCTTGCCGGAATTCGATGGCTGGGAAAAGTCAAATTTGTGCCTTCCTTAAGGCTGCCCAGTCACCAAGTCAACCCAAAACTTTGACCACTCCTAACATTCACATACAAGCTCGGTTTGACGAATCGTTCGCACCACTGTGACCAGGAAGACAAGATATACAACCTAAACCTGGTTTGAGAGAAATCCAAATAATTTTATTTTTTAGCCCTCTTTGTCCTGTGTGTGTCTCTGGAGCCACCTGGATCAATCCTCCCTGCTAAGGAGCTTTTGGTCCTCTAAAAGCATCAAAAGGTCACCATTCCATCTCCTTCACCTTTGTCCTTCGGAGCCTTGAGCGATGAAATGACACCTGCATACCTTGAAAACCTGCTGTACAATCCCATGCAAATAAATGCTCAATTTGACCAATCTATGACCCAAAAAATTTCCCATACTTCCCACGAGTTTATAACATGTACTCGGTGGTCAAGTTTACATCTAGTGGAAATCATACCCCAAACATACATCATCGCCGCATTTCGAAGTGATGGCGAAAACCTCATCACTTTTACGTGAAAGAAATGCATCACACGACTCATAAAAAAAGGCCAACAACTTCATCGTGGATTTTCGAAGTGATGACAAAAAACTCATCACTTTTACATGAAAGAAATGCAACACATGACTTATAAAAACAACGCCAAAAATTATCATTGTAGCTCAAACAAGTGATGGACAACACCTCATCACTTTCATAATTAAAAATGTGACAAACAATTTACAAACACGGCCATGACAAGCAAACATATCTAGAAGAAACAATTTAGAAGAACCACCTCTCACTTATCAAAGTGAGTGGATCATTTCCCTATGGCGAAATTTCTTGTTGATTAGCTCTTTCGACTGGTGTATGGACGGGCGCTTCGTATTTAAGGCACTACTCTGGATGGAGTCTCCAGCATGTGTCTCCTTGGTGGCCACTTCGGTCACAATGAGTGCAAAAGGTATTTTTCCTCCAAACCTGCTTAACCAATTTCTTTTCCTGCTGTGGAGAAGGCTTCCCATGCCTCATCCTCCTTTCTGCTGCCATCCTTTTCCAATACTTGGAAATCACATGGTTATTTAAACCACAAAAATGACACGTTTTGCAATGCCATGATTTATGATCGTGTTTATCAACATTTTTATAATCAGAATGCACTCTGGAATAATGAGACTTATTATACCTTCTATGGTGGTCTCTGGTGCGATCATGTTGATGGGAGCTCACCTCAGCTCTTTCACTGCAAAATGCATTACCATGGAATGATGGCGAAGTGTTCCCATCATTCATCATCTCTAGCGAGTTCATCATTATATGTTTTCCTTTGATGTCCTTCGAACATCCTTCTTCATTGTACCCCAAACCTGCATAACAAGGTCGTTGCACAACCTCCAATGGTTCGGTTATGCCTTGGTCACAAATGCCAAGTCCTCCTCCTCTGTACCCCATCTTGGTGAGGATTCTCATGCTGGTACCTATGATGGGTATCTCCACACTTCCAACCTAAATGATATCATGTGAGAAACTAAAGAAAAATCAACACCGTTTACCTTAGTTGTCGATTTCAAAACAAATGAAGAAGGCTTTCGTAAGCCTTCGTTGCACTTCACTTCCTCCAAGGCCTCTGTCACAGATTGTAGTTGAAGCTGAAACGGTTGCTTCTCCTCCTTATCTTCCTGTAAGAATGCCTTCAATGCATCATGATCTGCTTGAAGAATTTTGTTGTTGTGCTTCAAATATTCCCACGCTTTTGTCGTGGCTTAAAACAAAAGCTGCAACTGATGTTTATCCTCCTTTTCTACCTGTAGGAGTGTCTTCAATTCGACGTTTTCTATGGCTTTTTTTTCATAAGCCTCGTACAGAATGCCTGCTTTCTCGGACACCCTAAGCATGGTTTTGTACATGTCCTTGACACTCTCCATGGCTAAACTCAGCGAACGTTCAACATTTCACGCCTACAATCCAATCAGCAAGAAGACCTGCTCTGATTGCACTTGATCCAGGGTAAATTCCACTTACCGTTAACCAAGACCTTTTACTTCGACTGATAAATTAGAATTGCATTTACTTAAAGCATTAATGAACATAAATGAATAAATTTATGTCATGAAGAAGAGGAACATAACATGTCAAGATCAAAAATCATAAGAACACGTCGCTTGATAATAGAGTTCATCGGGGAGGGACTACATCCCCAGGCCTCGGTGTCAAGATGGTGTAGGGTGTTGTATTAAGTGCTATATGAAGAAGATGTACATGGATTTTTTTCTCTGACATACAAGTAAAATTCCCTCACGCAGGAGTGACTAGACCTCTCTACGAGATGTTCCACTGTAGAACTCTCATGCATAAGAAGGACTCCTATCAGTATGACAATCGCTCACGCATAAAGACTGTGAGTATCCCGCAAACATGGAAAACAAGGGACCTCAATGACATACATGTGACAGAGAGTAACCCGCCAACATGGCATAAAAAGGATCTCAAGAACATACATAAGTATCCCGCCAATATGGCATCAAGGGATCTCAACATAATACAAGTACAGACAGAAAGTACATCAATAAAAAAACAAGACAAGATCCCAAGACTCATACATCAACAAGGATCTGTACAGCACTAATAATCTCAAGAACAAAAAGGTACATGAAAGCATCACATCATATAACTCACACTGAAGATAACTGAAGGATGGCTGTCGCTACTGCTGGATCTGAAAACGCCATCACAATCATGGTGTCGAAAGGTGTGAAATTGACTACTCACTCGCTGAAAATTGACACTTGCAACTTCACTTCAAAAAGTGACTGAAAAATATAAATCTCAGATAAAAAGTTTGAATGCGCCATCAAATTCATGGCGTCGAGTAGTGAAAAAATGACATAAAATTTGTCCCATTTGGACACTGTCAAAATTTTGCCCTCTTGAAAGTTGGGCTCAATCAAAGGTTCTACTTGCCTCTTTTCTGGCTCATGGTTCCACATCACCTGCAATAAAAAAATATTAAACCTCGATCTGTGTGCTCCATCTTTTGCTGGCCTGGCCTGGGTGCATTGGGCAAATGCTGGGTTTAAATATTAAAATGTTGACGGACTTTCCCAAGAAGCATGCTGGCGCATTGGTTAAACATCCACATTTGGAGGGAGGGGGTCATGTAGTCAAACCCCACCCCCTCCTTCTTTTAAGGCTGAGTTAGTTTTAAAAATCTGCCATTCTTTTTTTAAAACACCCACAGTATTTTTTTTAATATGGAGTGTGGTACATTGTGGGGTCAGGCCCGCATTTGGCGGTCCGTCCCCAACCACCTTCGTCATATGGCATTAACGTTAGTTGCAATGTATGGTTATAGTACTTTTTTGGTGGGGCTTCTGCATGGCCGGGGCTGGCCACAGGTTCAACTCCTGCCAGCTTCAATATATATAATATGTATACGGTGGTGTATTGGCACCGTGGTAAAGGGAGCTCTGCGGAGGTGGTGGGGTTGACCGCCGACCACCCCTCTTATGTTTTACAGTGGTTGTGCTTCCGTGGGGTCTGACGGGGGTTAAAACCCACCAGCCCATTAAAATATATTTTTTATAATGCAATTGGGTCAGGTGTGGGGAGGCCGGCGGGAGTCATGGCCTGTCGGTCTTTAAAATATATATTTTTGATTTTAATATAACAACCCACACATTTAAAAAAGTTTGATTCTAGACCGTAGGAGACGATTTAAGGAGGCCAAAAATGTGCCTAGAATCTGGCCTGAGCTTGCCGTAATTTGGTGGCCGGGAAGAGTCTAATTTGTGCCTTCCTTAAGGTTGCCCAGTCACCAATTCAACCCAAAACTTTGATCGCTCCTAACTTTCGCATACAAGCCCGGTTTGACAAACCGTTCACACCACCATGATCAGAACGACGAGATATACAACTTGAGCTTGGTTTGAGACCAATCCAAATAATTTGATTTTTTAGCCCTCTTTGTCCTGTGTGTGTCTCTGGAGCCACCTGGATCAATCCTCCCCACTAAGGAGATTTTGGTCCTCTAAAAGCATCAAAAGGATCTGTATTGCTATGTACTATGTTTGCACCATAAGCATCCTGAAAAGGTCACCCTTCCATCTCCTTCACCTTTTTCCTTCGGAGCCTTGAGCGATGAACTGACACTTGCATACCTTGAAAACCTGTTGTACAATCCCATGCAAATACATGCTCAATTTTCCCAATCTATGACCCAGAAAATTTCCCATACTTCCCACGAGTTTATAACATGTACTCAGTGGTCAAGTTTACATCTAGTGGAAATCATACACCAGACAAGACATCATCGCCGCATTTCGAAGTGATGGCGAAAACCTCATCACTTTTACATGCAAGAAATGCATCACACGACTCATAAAAAAAGGCCAACAACTTCATCGTGGCATTTCAAAGTGATGGCGAACAACTCATCACTTTTACATGAAAGAAATGCAACGCACAACTGATAAAAACAATGCAAAAAAATATCATTATAGCTCAAACAAGTGATGGAAAACACCTCATGACTTTCATAATTAAAAATGTGACATGTTGGGGCTCCCATGTTTTGGCCAGATTGGCAAGACCAAAAGATGAGACAACATCAAACCACTTTCAGACCTCAAGATCTAGCCCTCCTAGGTCTAGAGAGGGATCTCTCCAATAAAACAAAGAATGATATATCCTTGAAAGCTCAAATGAGATGTTAGGCTAGTTATGAAGCACACAGGGGGGTTTTTAAATGATTTGGTTGGTTGGTTGCTGGGTTGGTCATGATATCATAGACTGAGAAAGTAATGGAGGAAAGGATCAAAGCAATAGGATGTTTCAGCAAAGAGGATAGGTTAAGAAAGTGCCATCCATTGGGCTATGGAGTCATGAAAGGGAATTACTTGCAACAACTAGCCCAACCTTTCATAGGGCAAGTCATCTACACTAAAGGATATTTTAGATAGATGGTGGGATGGAACATTAAGGATTGAAAGTGAAAGAAGGAAAAAAACCCAATTTCTGTCTATAGATCAGGTTAGAGGTCATTTAACTCCAAACCTGCTTGGACATACTCGAAGGCAGCTTTCAATGGAGGGACAAAGGGGCAACTTGTAGATCGGACCAGAGGTCATTTAACTCCAGGTCAGCTTTAGCATGCTCCAAGGGAAAATATAGATAAGTTTAATAGAGAGATCTTAGAAAGGCCAGCTGGTCGCACAAGGATCCTAGTGGACAGGGCTAACTCTAATCCCCAGTGTTCCCAAATCTTCCAGCTTAAACCCAACAAGAACATCTAAGAACAGATTCATTTAATTCATACATCAGCTAGCAGGCAATGACATCCACTACACTGGTTAAATTAGCTGAAATCAACCCTTAGATAACACATACATCAGAAAAAATTTAAGGCAAGGAGAGCAAAGACATAGGGTACCTAACCAGGGTAAATCCTATGCCATATTTTTGATGCAAGCCAGCAGAAAATGAAACAGTATGAAAATTTAATAAACAGTGTTAGAAAAACATCACCAATAGTAATAGACTAGGATCCTGTGAAATGTGCTTGATTAATTGATGCAAACCAATCACATACACTGAGCTCAATGGCTGTTACAATCCAAACTTCTCCTCCCAGCCTACTACAATACAAACTTCTCTGCTGATTTCTCCCAAAATGTTCTAACAGTCAAAATGAATCCCTCTAACTACAACGGCAGCAGCCAAACAACAACCTTTGCAATATGTCCTCCAGGATTCTTATAGGAGAAAAGAATAACAGGAGTAGATGTAAACTTAAATGCAGCATTAAAACTTTGAAGCAACAGGAGGGCAGAGGCTCCATTTAGTTTAAATTCTAGGCATTTATCTCTGGTGTACTAAACAAAACGCTGAATGACGATGCTAGGGTATGCCATACTGTGTAACTAATGCACTGGTAGCATAGGATTGTTGTCAGGGCAGCAATCTTCTTAGGAACACGACATAGAATAAAAACAATACGGATACTGTGTCCTTTATGGAAGAACGTACTGTTGATCTGAAAACCCTGATACTATTATATTTCTGGGCATCGGCCCTTTTGATTGATCCTTGTGGTCTTCGATTTTGGTTCCTTTGCCTTCTAATAATCGGATTAAGGCTCAAAATCTACAATTACAGGCCTTAAACGCTTTGTTTTCCCACTGATACTCCTTGTTGCTCCCACAATTTCCTCTGACTGTGGAATCTGTGCTTTAATGGCGCTGGACAGGTTTTTATGGAGTTTGACCCTGTTCTTTGAATACGCAACCTGTCATAACATCTTCCCAGACCTTTCCTCATAATTCCAGCTCCTGCAAATGGTCCTTTCCTATGTTTCTATCACTGTGACAGGAACTGTGAACTATGGTGGTTTATGGCCACTCGAAACCCTGCAAAACAAGAAAACCTGTTAAGAAAACATGTAGGGGGAAGGTGGATGCGGCGGGGACGACAAAAATGGACGTGCAGCTGGTGAAATGGTGAAATAGTGCGGGATCACAGTGAAAATGCAGTGGGAGGCTTGCAGAATGGTGGCGCAGAGGGAAAATACAGTTGGAGGGTGGAGAGAGCAGAAATTTTAACGTAAAACATTAAAACTTGACCTTTGAATGAATATATATAAAGGGACGGGTGAAAGGTGTGATGGGACATGTGGAATGGTGACGTGGCGGGAGACGGTCAATGGCGGAGGGTGACGGACGGTGGGCCAGGGGTATGGATTGCCTGGGTTAACTCCCGCGCGGCTTCGTGGAGCGATCACCGTCGGATGAAGAGCCCCAGATCGGACAGCTGATATGCATATCGCTCTGTGTCTTATGCCGAACATTAACGTGCGATGGATGGGTGATTTTGAAATAGTGCCGCTGCCATGCATCGTTTGATGAGTGGAATCGCTGGCCCATCGAAAAATACCGCCCACCTCTCAAAGGTGGTGCGATAGATATCGGTGGTTTCTAAATAGTGCGCGGGCGTGGGACCACCGGGACAGGCGTACTGTGAGCCGTCAGATCAACATTTTCATGGACGTCGGATCCGCGATCGGGGCAGCGAATGGGTAGAGTGATGGACGTTGTGGGACCACAGTGACCATCCGATTTGTACAGATCGACGGTTTTAACCACTCCCGATATACATTTGCAATAAGTGCCTTTCACCTTGGCACCTGGTCTCGGCACTGGGTCACGTGGAGGGAAACTTTAAGGGAGCTGGCCTGAAGGGGTCTAAGACCCATATATGTCAACATGTGGGTTTTTAAACCTTTATCAGTGAAATATGAAGCCAGAAAGGGTAGCGGTAAAGGGAATGAGGGGTTTTTGAGACCAGACAAGGGTGTGGGTATGGTTTGAAAGGGATTTTTGGGAAAGTTTAGAAGGATTAGGGGAGGGATTTTGGGGGTGAAAATGGAATTTGGATAAGGGGAAAAAGGGTTAAAAAGGGACATTTTGCAGGGATACAAGGGGCAAATAAAAGCCTTTTGGAGCACATTTTTTGCAATCAGAGAGGCTTAATAATGGTAGTCAGCATAGGGGATTTTATCAAAGGCAAAAAGCACCAGGAGGCTTCAAGGATGATGTGTTTTCAGAGGAAATGCATTACTTGAAGGCTCAGAAACATTTTAGCCCCCTTTTTTCTTGTCAAAAATTTATAGGGGGCTAACAGTGGCTCCACATGGGGATGGCTTCTTCTTGAAGGAGTTAAGAATCCAGAGGATAGATCTTTGGAGTAGGCCAGATGCCTGGTACCTTGAGCCATCTTTCTTCCTTGATTTTCAGCTACCACAAATATGATAGATCAGCATAAACATTCCCAAACAATCTACCTACCCATCCTACAATCCTAGCATTTTTTCTTCCAGGGTGCATTTGGACTAGCAGACCCTTTACATCATTTATTTTTACAACAGGAAAATAAACCTATTCTACTTCTACCCTTATTACTCCATGAGACCAGATTAGACTGTTGGTCTCATATGTTTCTCTACCTAATCTAGTATCTGCTAGGATTAAACTGTCTAGCAGATTTCTTCTCTACATTCTAAGACAGAAATTGAAAACAGTCAAGACAGGATTGGACTATATGACTTGCTGGACCTTGCAGAAATTGAAACAACTAACTACATGCTCACAGACTGAGCTTTATTGAGCTTTTCCTACCTACCCTACTCTAAATGGAATATTTACAAGTCTAGCTTACAAACATTGTCTTCCAATGCAACCAGTCCATCAAGTGATCCCATGACTGGTCCCTTTTGCCCAGCTCCTTGAGCTGGCTGGATAGGCAGGGCAACTCCCACTCTTTTTGTTCCATAATAGCAGCTTTGAAAATTTTTCTTTCTGTCTGCAACATGTTGCTCAAAAAGACCTTTGATCCTTCCTCAAATTTTTGCAGGAAACGTTCATAAGGATCACGAAAAGATACCTGGCTATGAATATCTAGTAGGTCGGCTTCAACCAGGATCTCTTCTTCTTCCACTGGATCAAGAAGAATACTCTCTTGAGGGAGAGAGTCTCCCTCATCTTCTTCATTTTCTGAACTAGAGGACTCATCGTATATTGCAAATGAGTCCTCTTGGAGCTAAGGTTCATGAAAAGATCTATGTATTCTTGAGCAGTGGTTTGTTCCATTACTTCCTCTTTTTCAAGAGAAGGCTCGTTATTTTCATCTTTCTCAAGAATCTCTTCTTTTCTCTCCTCCTCATCTTCTGAAGGAAGGACTGCTGGCCATCGATCATATGACACTCATCACTGATGCTTTCATAACTTTCCCCATCAGTGTCATAGATAGGCTGACTGGGTTCACTGCTCCTTTGGAGTTGCTGGCCCTGGCTTTCCTCCCATGGGTCTACTGATGATGGTTCTGCAGGCTCAGCTTCTCTCTGGAAACAATCATCATCAAATAGATCATAACTAGGAAAGTCATAATCGTAAGCAATGTCACCAATCAAACCTGTCGGATTCTCAGCAGGTCTTTCTTCGTCCTGATCCACAGAGGAGTCTTCTGGATCTGTATCATCAAACTCGTAAGATGAATGGGAAAGAGTGTGCGTTCTATAAAATATTTCTGAGGTGGACTGCTGATTTAATATCTGATCGATCTCTTCTTGTGTCAAAAGAGGGTTTTCCCTCTCATAATGGATAGAAGAAAAACAATCCTCTTTCTCTTGTATTAGCTGATTTGGAGGCTGGATGTCTTCTTGAACCTCTTCTATAATATCTTCAGTTGTGCTTGCAGGGAAATATTGAGGATCTTCTGATGTTTCTTGATCTCTTTCTGATTCAGACCAATCCTCATGAACCTGATGATACTCAGTTATACTACAAGGCTCATGAATGGTTTCTTCTTCTACATCAGATTCTGCATCTTCTATGTGGTCTCTTGTTTCCTCAAAGCAACATTCCCTATTAGCTTTTGCTATTAGGTCCTGATATTCTCTAGTCAACGTAACACAAGACACAGGTAAGCAATCAGGCAGTTCCTGATCACTTTCCTCTTCATCTTCTACATATTCTTGAGCATCATACATGTCTTGCTCATCTTCTAGGTCTTGAGTTTTTTCTTGTTTTGGAAGAGGCATGGGCTGTTCTAAATAGTCATCATTTGCATTCAGACTAGCCATGAACATCTCCAGCACTTTACCAAACATTTATGTTAATTCATATAATTGATCTTCCAAAGCATCATACTTTGGATCCCTGTCCATGTTTGGATTCATGCTTATGCAAAGAAGGCTACTGCTTCTTCTCAGCCAGTTCAGAGTCTTATACCAGTGGAGTCATTTTGCCTTTTGGGAGTTATGGAGTGTGAAGTCTCCAAGTGGATTTATCTGAATGTTTGAAGTAGGATGTTGTCCACCATCAGCAATTAAAAACCAATCTAGGCTAGGTGGTCTGTTTCCCCAGTGGAGTCGCCATTATGTTGGGGTTCCCATGTTTTGGCCAGATTGGCAAGACCAAAAGATGAGACAGCATCAAACCACTTTTAGACCTCAGGATCTAGCCTTCCTGGGTCTAGAGAGGGATCTCTCCAATAAAACAAAATGATATATCCTTGAAAGCTCAAATGAGATGTTAGGCTAGTTATGAAGCACAAAGGGGGGTTTTAAATGATTTTGTTGGTTGGTTGCTGGGTTGGTCATGAGATCATAGACTGAGAAAGTAATGGAGGAAAGGATCAAAGCAGCAAGATGTTTCAGCAAAGAGGATAGGTCAAGAAAGTGCCATCCATTGGGCTATGGATTCATGAAAGGGAATTACTTGCAACAACTATCCCAAGCTTTCATAGGGCAAGCCATCTACACTAAAGGATCTTTTAGATAGATGGTGGGATGGAACATTAAGGATTGAAAGTGAAAGAAGGAAAACAACCCAATTTCTGTCTATAGATCAGGTCAGAGGTCATTTAACTCTAGATCTTCTTGGACATACTCGAAGGCAGCTTTCAATGGAGGGACAAAGGGGCAGCTTGTAGATCGGACGAAAGGTCATTTAACTCCAGGTCAGCTTTAACATGCTCCAAGGGAAAATAGAGATAAGTTTAACAGAGAGATCTTAGAAAGGCCATCTGGTCACACAAGGATCCTAGTGGACAGGGCTAACTCTAATCCCCAGTGTTCCCAAATTTTTCAGCTTAAACCCAACAAGAACATCTAAGAACATATTCATTTAATTCATACATTAGCTAGCGGGCAATGACATCCACTACGTTGGTTAAATTAACTGAAATCAACCATTAGATAACACATACAGCAGAAAACATTTAAGGCAAGGAAAGCAAAGACATAGGGTACCTAACCAGGGTAGATCCTATGCCATATTTCTGATGCAAGCCAGAAGGAAATGAAACAGTATGAAAATGTAATAAACAGTGTTAGAAAAACATCACCAATAGTAATAGACCAGGATCCTGTGAAATGTGCTTGATTAATTGATGCAAACCAGTCACATACACTAAGCTCAATGGTTGTTACAATCCAAAATTCTCCTCCCAACCTACTACAATACAAACTTATCTGCTGATTTCTCCCAAAATGTTCTAACAGTCAAAATGAATCCCTCTAACTACAACGGCAGCAGCCGAACAACAACCTTTACAACATGTTCTCCAGGATTCTTATAGGAGAAAAGAATAACAGGAGTATATGTAAACTTAAATGCAACATTAAAACTCTGAAGCAGCAGGAGGGCTGAGGCTCCATTCAGTTTAAATTCTGGGCATTTATCTCTGGTGTACTGAAAAAAATGTTGAACGACGATGCTAGGGTATGCCATATTGTGTAACTAATGCACTGGTAGCATAGGACTATTGTCAGGGCGGCAATCTTCTCAGGAACACGCCATAGAATAAAAACAATACAGATGTTGTGTCCTTTATGGAAGAACGTACTGCTGATCTGAAAACCCTGATACTATTATATTTCTGGGAATCGGACCTTCTGATTGATCCTTGGGGTCTTCGATTTTGGTACCTTTGCCCTCTAATAATCAAATTAAGGCTCAAAATATGCAATTACAGGCCTTAAACACTTTTTTTTCCCACTGATACTCCTTGCCGCTCCCACAATTTCCTTTGACTGTGGAATCTGTGCTTTAATGGCACTGGATAGGTTTTTACGGAGTTTGACCCTGTTCTTTGAATACGTAACTTGTCATAACATCTTCCTAGAACTTTCCTCATAATTCCAGCTCCTGCAAATGGTCCTTTCCTGTGTTTTTGTCACTGTGATGGGAACTGTGAACTATGGTGGTTTATGGCCGCTCGAAACCCTGCAAAACACGAAAACCTGTTAAGAAAACATGCACGAGGAAGGTGGATGCAGTGGGGATGACGAAAATGGACGTGCAGCTGGTGAAATGGTGAAATAGTGCGGGATCACGGTGAAAATGCAGTGGGAGGCTTGGAAAATGGTGGCGTAGAGGGAAAATACAGTTGGAGGGTGGCGAGAGCAGAAATTTTAATGCAAAACATTAAAACTTGACCTTTGAATGAATATATATAAAGGGATGGGTGAAAGGTGTGATGGGACATGTGGAACGGTGACTTGGTGGGAGACGGTCAACAGCGGAGGGCGACGGACGGTGGGCCAGGGGTACGGATTGCCTGGGTTAACTCCCACGTGACTTCGTGGAGCGATCACCGTCGGATGAAGAGCCCCAGATCGGATGGTTGATATGCATATCGCTCCGTGTCTTGCGCCAAACGTTAACGTGTGATGGATGGGAGGTTTTGAAATAGTGCCACTGCCACGCATCGTTTGATGAGTGGAATATCTGGCCCATCGGAAAATACTGCCCACCTCTCAAAGGTGGTGCAATAGATACCAGTGGTTTCTAAATAGTGCGTGGGCGTGGGACCACTGGGACAGGCGTACTGTGAGCCATCGGATCAACATTTTAATGGATGGTGGATCCATGATCGGGGCGACAAACGAGTAGAGTGATGGACGTTGTGGGACCACGACGACCGTCCGATCTGTAGAGATCGGCGGTTTTAACTGCTCCCGATATACATTTACAATAAGCGCCTTTCGCCTTGGCACCTGGTCTCGGCACTGGGTCACGTGGAGGGAAAATTTAAGGGAGCTGGCCTGAAGGGGGCTAAGACCCATATATGTCAACATGTGGGTTTTTAAACCTTTATCAGTGAAATATGAAGCCAGAAAGGGTAACGGTAAAGGGAATGAGGGGTTTTTGAGACCAGACAAGGGTGTGGGTATGGTTTGAAAGGTATTTTTGGGAAAGTTTAGAAGGATTAGGGGAGGGATTTTGGGGGTGAAAAGGGAATTTGGATAAGGGGAAAAAGGGTTAAAAAGGGAAATTTTGCAGGGATACAAGGGGAAAATAAAAGCCTTTTGGAGCACATTTTTTGCAATCAGAGAGGCTTAATAATGGGAGTCATCAGAGGGGATTTTATCAAAGGGAAAAAGCACCAGGAGGCTTCAAGGATGATGTGTTTTCAGAGGAAATGCATTCCTTGAAGGCTCAAAAACATTTATCCCCCTATTTGCTTGTCAAAAATTTATAGGGGGCTAACATGACAAACGATTTACAAACATGGCCATGACAAGCAAACATATCTAGAAGAAACAATCTAGAAGAACCATCTCTCACTTATCAAAGTGAGTGGATCATATCCCTATGGCGAACTTGCTTCTTGATTAGCTCTTTCGACTAGTGTATGCATTGACGCTTTGTCTTTAAGGCGCTGCTCTGGATGGAGTCTCCAGCATGTGGCTCCTTGGTGGCCACTTCGGTCATAATGAGTGCAAAAGGTATTTTTCCTCCAAAGCTGCTTAACCAATTTCTTTTCCTACTGTGGAGAAGGCTTCCCATGCCTCATCCTCCTTTCTGCTGCCATCCTTTTCCAAAACTTGGAAATCACATGGTTATTTAAACCACAAAAATGACACGTTTTGCGATGCCATGATTTACGATCGTGGTTATCAACATTTTTATAATCAAAATGCACTCTGAAATAATGAGACTTATTATACCCTATATGGTGGTCTCTGGTGCAATCATGTTGATGGGAGCTCACCTCAGCTCTTTCAATGCAAAATGCATTACCATGGAACGATGGTGAAGTGTTCCCATCATTCCTCTTCTCTGGCGAGTTCATCAATATATTTTTTCCTTTGATGTTCTTCGAACATCCTTCTTCATTGTACCCCAAACCTGCATAACAAGGTCATTGCACAAACTCCAATGGTTCGATTATGCCTTGGTCACAAACGCCAAGTCCTCCTCCTCTGTACCCCATCTTGGTGAGGAGTCTCATGCTGGTACCTGTGATGGGTATCTCCACACTTCCAACCTAAATGATATCATGTGAGAAACTAAAAAAAAATCAACACTGTTTACCTTAGTTGTCGATTGCGAAACAAATGAAGAAGGCTTTTGTAAGCCTTTGTTGCACTTCACTTCCTCCAAGGCCTCTGTCGCGGATTGTATCTGAAGCTACAACTGTTGATTCTCCTCCTTCTCTTCTTGTAAGAATGCCTTCAATGCATCATGATATGCTTGAAGAATTTCGTTGTTACGCTTCAAATATTCCCACGCTTTTGTCATGGCTTGCAACGGAAGCTACAACTGATGCTTGTCCTCCTTTTCTACCTGTAGGAGTGTCTTCAATTCGGCATTTTATACGGCTTGTTTTTCATAAGCCTCGTACAGCATGCCTGCTTTCTCGAACACACTGAGCATGGTTTCGTACATGTCCTTGACACTCTCCATGGCTCAACTTAGCAAATGTTCAACAGTTCACGCCTGCAATCCAATCAGCAAGAAGACCTGCTCTGATACCACTTGATCCAGGGTAAATTCCGCTTACCCTTAACCAAGACCTTTTACTTCGGCTAATAAATTAGAATTGCATTTACTTAAAGCATTAATGAAGATAAATGAACAAATGTATGTCGTGAAGAAGAGGAACATAACATGTCAAGATCAACAATCATAAGAACACGTCGCTTGATAACAGAGTTTGTCCAGGAGGGACTACATCCCCGGGCCTCGGTGCCAAGATGGTGTAGGGCGTTGTATTAAGTGCTATAATAATATGTACATGGATGTGTTTCTCTGACATACAAGGAAAATGCCCTCACACAGGAGTGGCTAGACCTCTCTACGAGATGTTCCACTGCGGAACTCTCATGCATAGAAGGAATCCTTTCGATATGACAATCGCTCACGCATAAAGACTGTGAGTATCCCGCCAACATGGAAAACAAGGGACTTCAATGACATACGTTTGACGTAGAGTATCCCACCAACATGGCATAAAAGGGATCTCAACAACATACATGAGTATCCCGCCAATATGGCATCAAGGGATCTCAACATAATACAATTCCATGACAGAAAGTACATCAATAATTAAACAAGACAAGATCCCACGACTCATACATCAACAGGGATCTGTATAGCACTAAGCATCTCAGGAACAAAAAAGTACAGGAAAGCATCACATCATATACCTCACACTGAAGATGACTGAAGGATGGCTGCTGCGGCTGCTAGATCTGAAACCACCATCACAATCGTGGCGTCGAAAGGTGTGAAATCGACTGCTCACTCGCTGAAAATTGACACCTGCAACTTCACTTCAAAAAGTGACTGAAAAATATAAATCTCAGATAAAAAATATGAATGTGCCATCAGATTCATACCGTCGAGTAGTGCAAAAATGACATAAAATTTGTCCCATTTGGACACTATCAAAATTTCGCCCTCTTGAAAGTTAGGCTCAATCAAAGGTTCTGCTTGCCTCTTTTCTGGCTCATGGTTCACATCACCTGTAGTAAAAAAATATTAAAGCTCGATCTGCGTGCTCCATACTCTGCTGGCCTGGCCTGGGCGCATTGTGCAAATGCTGGGTTTAAATATTAAAATGTTGATGGACTTTTCCCAAGAAGCCTACTGGCGCATCAGTTAAACATCCACATTTGGAAGGAGGGGGTCATGTGGTCAAACCCCACCCCCTCCTTCTTTTAAGGCTGAGTTAGTTTTAAAAATCCGCCATTCTTTTTTAAAACACCCGCCAAATTTTTTTTAATATGGAGTGTGGTACATTGGGGGGTCGGGCCCGCATTGGGTGGCCCGCCCCCAACCACCTTCGTCATATGGCATTAATGTTATTTGCAATGTATGGTTATGGTACGTTTTTGGTGGGCTTGCCGCGTGGGCGGGGCCGGACGCGGGTTCAACTCCCGCCAACTTCAATATATATAATATGTATATGGTGGTGTATTGGCACCGTGTTAAATGGAGCTCCGCGGGGGTGGTAGGGTTGACCGCCGACCACCCCTCTTGTGTTTTATGGTGGTTGTGCTTCTGTGGGGTCTGATGGGGGTTATGGCCCGCCAGCCCATTAAAATATATTTTTTATAATGCGGTTGGGTGAGGTGCGGGGAGGTCGGAGGGGGTCATGGCCTGTCAGTCTTTAAAATATATTTTTTTGATTTTAATATAACAACCCACACATTTTTAAAAATTTTATTCTAGATAGTAGGAGACGATTTAAGGAGGTCATAAATGCACCCAGAATCTGGCCTGAGCTTTCCATAATTCAGTGGCCGGGAAAAGTTGAATTTGCACCTTCCTTAAGGCTGCCTAGTCACCAAGTCAACCCAAAACTTTGATCGCTCCTAACTTTCGCATACGAGCTCGGTTTGACGAACCATTCACACCACCATGATCAGGACGACGAGATATACAACTTGAGCTTGGTTCAAGACCAATCCAAATAATTTTATTTTTTAGCCCTCTTTGTCCTATGTGTGTCTCTGGAGCCACCTGGATCAATCCTCCCCATTAAGGAGCTTTGGGTCCTCCAAAAGCATCAAAAGAATCTGCATTGTTGTGTACTATGTTTGCACCACAAGCATCCTGAAAAATTCACCCTTCCATCTCCTTCACCTTTGTCCTTCGGAGCCTTGAGTGATGAACTCACACCTGCATACCCTACAAACTTGTTGTACAATCCCATGCAAATACATGCTCAATTTGACCAATATATGACCCAAAACATTTTCCATACTTGCCATGAGTTTATAACATGTACTCAGTGGTCAAGTTTACATCTAGTGGAAATCATACCCAAGACAAGACATCATCGCCGCATTTCGAAGTGGTGTCAAAAACCTCATCACTTTTACATGAAATAAATGCATAACACGACTCATAAAAAAAGGCCAACAACATCATCATGGCATTTCTAAGTGATGGCGAACAAATCATCACTTTTACATGAAAGAAATGCAACACATGACTTATACAAACAATGCCAAAAAATATCATTGTTGCTGAAACAAGTGATGGAAAACACCTTATCACTTTCACAATTAAAAATGTGACAAATGATTTACAAACATGGCCATGACAAGCTAACATATCTAGAAAAAACAATCTAGAAGGACCATCTCTCACTTATCAAAGTGAGTGGATCATTTCCCTATGGCGAACTTGCTTGTTGATCATCTCTTTCGACTGGTGTATGCACAGGTGCTTTTCTTTAAGGCGCTGCTCTGGATGGAGTCTCCAGCATGTGACTCCTTGATGACCACTTCAGTTGCAATGAGTGAAAAAGGTCTTTTTCCTCCAAACCTGCTTAACCGATTTCTTTTCCTACTGTGGAGAAGGCTTCCCATGCCTCATCCTCCTTTTTGTTGCCATTCTTTTCCAAGACTTGGAAATCCCATGGTTATTTAAACCACAAAAATGACACGTTTTGCGATGCCATTATTTACGACCATGGCTATCAACATTTTTATAATCAAAATTCACTCTGGAATAATGAGACTTATTATACCTTCAATGGTTGTCTCTGGTGCGATCATGTTGATGGGAGCTCGCCTCAGCTCTTTCACTGCAAAATGCATTACCGTGGAACGATGGAAAAGTGTTCCCATCATTCCTCTTCTCTGGAAAGTTCATCAATATCTGTTTTCCTTTAATGTCCTTAAAACATCCTTCTTCATTATACCCCAAACCTGCATAACGAGGTCATTACACAACCTCCAATGGTTCAGTTATGCCTTGGCCACGAATGCCAAGTCCTCCTCCTCTGTACCCCATCTTGGTGAGGAGTCTCATGCCGGTACCTGTGATGGGTATCTCCACACTTCCAACCGAAATGATATCATGTGAAGAAACTAAAGAAAAATCAACACCATTTACCTTAGATGTCGATTGCGAAACAGATGAAGAAGGCTTCTGTAAGCCTTTGTTGTGCTTCACTTCCTCCAAGGCCTCTGCCGCAGATTGTTGCTGAAGCTGCAACTATTTCTTCTCCTCCTTCTCTTCCTGTAAGAATGCCTTCAATGCATCATGATCTGCTTGAAGAATTTCATTGTTGCGCTTCAAATCTTCCCACGCTTCTGTCGTGGCTTGCAACTGAAGTTGCAACCGATGTTTGTCCTCCTTTTCTTCCTCTAAGAGTGTCTTCAATTCGGCGTTTTCTACGGCTTGTTTTTCATAAGCCTCGTACAACATGTCTGCTTTCTCGGACACCCTGAGCATGGTTTCGTACATGTCCTTGACACTCTCCATGGCTCAACTCAGCAAACGTTAAATAGTTCACACCTGCAATCCAATCAGCAAGAAGACCTGCTCTGATACCGCTTGATCTAGGGTAAATTCCGCTTACCCTTAACCAAGACCTTTTACTTCGGCTGATAAATTAGAATTTCATTTACTTATGTCGTGAAGAAGAGGAACATAACATGTCAAGATCAACAATCATAAGAACATGTCGCTGGATAACGGAGTTTGTCTAGGAGGGACTACATCCCCGCGCCTCGGTGTCAAGATGGTGTAGGTCGTTGTATTAAGTGTTGTAAGAAGAATATGTACATGGATGTGTTTCTCTGACATACCATGAAAATTCCCTCGTGCAGGAGTGGCTATACCTCTCTACAAGATGTTCCACTGCAGAAATCTCATGCATAAGAAGGACTCCTATCAGTATGACAATTGCTCACGCATAAAGACTGTGAGTATCCCACCGAAATGGAAAATAAGGGACCTCAATGACATACATGTGATGCAGAGTATCTCACCAACATGGCATAAAATGGATCTCAACAACATACATGAGTATCCCGCCAATATGGCATCAAGGGATCTCATCATAATACAAGTCCATGATAGAAAGTACATCAATAACAAAACAAGACAAGATCCCACGACTCATATATTAACAGGGATCTGTACAGTAATAAGTATCTCAGGAACAAAAAAGTACATGAAAGCATCACATCATATACCTCACGCTGAAGATGACTGAATAATGGTTGCTGCTGCTGCTGGATCTGAAAACACCATCACAATCGTGGTGTCGAAAGGTGTGAAATCAATTGCTCACTCGCTGAAAATTGACACCTGCAACTTCACTTCAAAAATTGACTGAAAAATATAAATCTCAAATAAAAATCTGAATGCGTCATCAGATTCGTGGCATTGAGTAGTGCAAAAATGACATCAAATTTGTCCCATTTGGACACTATCAAAAATTTTCCCTCCTGAAAGTTGGGCTCAATCAAAGGTTCTGCTTACCTCTTTTCTGGCTCATGGTTCCACATCACTTGCAATAAAAAAATATTAAACCTCGATCTGCGTGCCCCATCTTCTGCTGGCTTGGCCTGGGTGCACTGTGCAAATTTTGGGTTTAAATATTAAAATGTTGACGGACTTTCCCAAGAAGCCTACTGGCACGTTGGTTAAAGATCCACATTTAGAGGGAGGGGGTCGGTGGTCAAATCCCACCCCTCATTTTTTTAAGGCTGAGTTAAATTTTAGAAATCCGCCATTCTTTTTTTTAAATGCCCGCCGTATTTTTTTAAATATGGAGTGTGGTACATTGGGGGGGCGGGCCCGCATTGGGCGGCCCGCCCCCAACCACCTCCGTCATATGGAATTAATGTTATTTGTAATGTATGGTTATGGTACTTTATTGGTGGTGCTTCTGCGTGGGCGGGGTTGGCCGCGGGTTCAACTCTCGCTAGCTTCGATATATATAATATGTATATGATGGTGTATTGGAACCGTGGTAAAGGGAGCTCCGCGAGGGTGGCGTGGTTGACCGCTGACCACCCCTCTTATGTTTTATGGTGGTTGTGCTTCCATGGGATCCGGCAAGGGTTTTCCCTGCCAACCCATTAAAATATATTTTTTATAATGCGGTTGGGTGAGGTGTGGGGAGGCTCACGAGGGCCATGGCCCGTCGGCCTTTAAAATATATTTTTTTGATTTTAATATAACAACCCGCACATTTTTAAGAATTCGATTCTAGATCATAGGAGATGATTTAAGGAGGCCACAAATTTTCCCGAAATCTGGCCTGATCTTGCCGAAATTCGGTGGCCGGGAAAAGTCAAATTTACGCTTTCCTTAAGGTTGCCTAGTCACCAAGTCAACCCAAAACTTTGACCGCTCCTAACTTTCGCATACGAGCTCGGTTTGATGAACCGTTCACACCACCACGATCATGAAGAAGAGATATACAACCTGAATCTAGTTCAAGAGCAATCCAAACACTTTGATTTTTTAGCCCTCTTTTTCCTGTGTGTCTCTAGAGCCACCCGGATCAAAAAATCTCCTTAAAAGTGCTCAGGAATGTGCTTTCTTTGCAGAAATGGGGGAGAGGACATAAACCATTTATTCCTCTCATGTCCTTATGCACTAGCTATCTAGAAAGGAGTGTGGGATCATTATAACATTGAGGGAAAAGTATATGAGCCCACATTGATGGCATGCATTAATATGGTTGAAAGATAAAAAATGCAGGACCCTTCCTCTATATATTTTATGGACCATCTGGTGGAGGCACAATGCCATGATCTTTGAGAATAAGGGCATATAGGTAAATGAGGAAATCATCAAATGTGTGGCCTTCTTCAATGAAACTGATCCGGTTCAGCCCAATAAAGGATATAGAACATTTAGAACTGTAGAAGTGTGGAAAAAATTTCCTATGGGGTTCTTTGATGGAACGAATTCGAGGAGGGCATGTGGATGTTGGGTTGTGATCTTCATAGAACCAACCAAATACCATCACTTTTGGTTGGAAGCAAGGAGGGGAACGAACAACATTATGGGGTGTGTTGATTATGGTAAAATGGCTAGGCATCAACAACATTCATATTTTTAGAGATTCTAAAGGGATCATTGACTGGGTAAAGGGAAACAACACATTCAATCCCCCTATATTAAGGAATTGGATGGATCGTATTAAAACCTTGGTAAGATTCTTTCTGTGTGTAAACTTCTAACATTTATACATAGAATAGAACTAGACTTTTGATATGCTTTCAAAAAGGGGAATCAACAAGGAGACAGGTAAGATCTATTTTTCATCCTTTAACCAAGAGTTGTTGATCAATGCAGGTTCTATTAAATATGCATGATGGAATAGAGGGACAGCATGACCAGAGCACTGGGTGCATCAAAATGCAGTAGTAGACTCTATATATAGATACAAATTTTGAATGTTTTACTATTACTATGAAACTATAAACAATCTAAAATCTACTGGAGTTATTAGAATGGCACAGTTCACAGTTTTTCTGAATATTCGATGCAATAGTAATGTTATTTTTTGTGAAACTCTATAAAAATAATTGCAAGCAGTGTTGGATATGACATGATAATAGGATAAATAGCATAATGTAATAGGTTGGTTACAATATCTTTGTTCAAGAATGTAACAATGGAAGGATGTATGAGATGAAAGAAAACAAAACAATTGATGTATGTACTACTTATAATTTTCAATATAAGAGTAGCGTTTTTTTTCTACAGCAAAAAAAAAAAATGTGAACTAGCCACTAATGGATACAAGGTGTCATTTTTCAAAGGATAGCTAGATTCTTGTGAACTAGCTAATTAGACCTCTTTCTACCAATGCCATGGACATGTGTTTGGCGAAGAATGGAAAAGCTTGGATTCTAGAACAATTTTAATTCTCTTGACAAACCATGTTGGGTCTTTGATTTGGTTTCAAAAATATTTCCAATTCAACCGAAGTTTTAAATATTTTAATGTTACACTATTCAATGTAAGGAATATGTCTAGTGGAAGAACTCAATGAGGTGTTGACGACATTGTGTTGAAAATGCAACAAGATGATGGAGCTTAGTGAAATGAAGTCGCCTTCACTAAGTGGGCCCGCAGGCTATTTTTGGCGCAAAGTTTATTTTTAGACATATGGATCATGGTCTATGAGTTGCAGGATGCTATTTATGGATGATTGGTCGAGTTGGTAAAAATAGATGGACCTTTATTTTTAGACATTGGGCGGTTTCTATTTTTAGACTGCTGGGCTAAAAATAGAACAGTCAAATATTATTAACCCTTAATAATATTTAGACTATAAACATTATCTTTTCCTCTTGGAGCACTTCAGTTTGATGCTTGGATGTGGCACATGCAGCTGACAGAAGGAAATACGCTTTTCCTAAGGGTTAGTTGAGCTATTGCATGTTTGACTTCAGTTAGAACTCATGTGGCAGAGTTTGGTGGAGTTGATGAGACAGTTGGTGGAGTTGTGTTCTGTTTAACTTAGTTGAACTAGTTGTATTTAGTCTAACTGAAAAATACACTAGTGATGAGTGGTGTGAATCAATTATTAATTAATTCACTAATTATTAACTCATAAATCAACTAAAGAATACATTAGTTAACTGCAATGCATGGACAGTTCAGTGGAGACCAGTGTTAGAGGTGGGTGAAAGGGTGAGTGTGACTATCAGTTGTGACTATACCTGTGCATGAGATTTGCACACACATTGATGGAGATTGCCAATGAGGATTGCATAGTTGGAGCTAGTGGGATTCGAACTTGGATCTCATCATTAATCAACTTGGATTGCGCAGTAGAGGCAGGCAGACTTGTGGAGGAGATTTGAACCTGTGACTAGTTCACTTTCCATACTAGTTTGTGTGTAACTTTTGGAGATAGTACTGAGTACTTGTGAGGAGTATTGTACTATTATTGTTACATGTTCTCTATCATTATAATATACAGATAGTTGGGGGTTTTCAGCTGTAAGCTTTCCCCATTACATACTGTGTTTATGTGTGCTTGACTATTGTGTTTATGTGCACATGCGACTGTTTCTATTTCCGCATATTGATGATCAATTGTAGAAGAGGTTATGTATTATGCATGAAGCTCAAATAGTGTGTAATCAGGATAATCTCGGTGAATAATTCAGAAAATTATTCAAATTTCTACATGGTATCGGAGCAAGATTGATCATCGGATCTATTACAGTGATTACAATTATTTCGGTAGACAGAGTCTGTAACGGGCCAGGTAGCCTATGGATCCATCCTTTCTCTGAAAGGTGATATATCCAGTAAATGCCCCTACAGTCGATCTCTGTGCTAGAAATAATTTGTTCTCACAGATCCAGAAGCAGTTGAGTTTGAGCTGGTGGAATTCGAATTTGCAGCAGAATTTGGAATTCGAATTTGCAGTAGTTTTCTTGGTGCCGGAGTTGAAATGTCTTTCAACGGATTGCGACTGGAATATGCCCTTGAGGGAAGTTCGAATTATGTTGCATGGAAGGATTGGATGGAGGTGGTATTAGATGATAACAGGCTGAAGGAGTTCATAGAAGCTGAGATCCCAAAGCC